>CM038114.1:35423140-35964374 GCA_001642375.2 Mentha longifolia
CGAGGAAAGCTTCTAGTCTGGGTGAGAAGACCGATGATGATCGGCAAATCAGAATCCACAGCAATAGCAGAGCAAATGAGATAACACATGATAAATCAGAAGATTTAGTCTAGTCGAGATCCATTGTTTCAAGGAAGAAGGACCTGTAAGAACGTCCATGCAAGTCAAAGTAGAATTGATTTTATTCTCTATAAAAGAAGTAAAGTGAGAATAGTAATGTGTTCTTAAGATATGAGGACATATGCCGATACCTAAACCATCAAAGTAGAAGAAACAGTTAGATACGACAAGCATGATAAATATCAAAACTTAGAAATAAAGTACGACGTAATACGAGATTAGGGTAGCCACTCTATATTAAGAACAGAGACCGAGAATTTCTTGGTGGGAAATATTGAGCCCTAGAGGGCATTGATCAAGGACAGTAATAGTATACTAACTTACAAGATCATCGAGAACCTTAAGCAGATCAAGGTGTCAAGAAAAGTACAAATGAAGGAAAATATTATGCCCAAGTTAAGTTTCCACAGAAGGGAAAGTGAAACATAATCACAATATGATAGTAAAAGAGAAGATCACGAGGAAAATAAGGAGAAGTAGAAAATAATGGCGTATCAGAGATCTACGACACCACCTGGAGTCTCCCAGTTTAATTGTTCTTCTCAGTGGAGGACAACCCAAAACACCACGATAGTTTTCCCCACCACCACCCCGACTCCCACCTCAGAGCTAAGAATGCTTTGGGTATAAGCAACGACAGAAGGCGAATGCATATGCGATGAGGCAGGAGAAATTCGCTAAGGGCCAAGAAACTTGGTAGGTATGAGCCAACCCCTCGATACACCTATAATAAGCATGTAAACAGTACTTCACTTCCATTATAGCCAAAGCATGCGTAGATAACCTAATATTAAGAACGGAACAAATAGAGACAGATATGATAATCACCTCACAGGTGGGGAATCTAGAATTGAACATATGTTCACAATAATATCTAAAGAACCATTTCCACAGCATACCCATGAAGAATGTGTATAGAATCCTAAGAATGGACTGGCTAGTCGAAAACTACGCCACCATCCTCTGAAAGAAAAGACAGAATTCCCTTTAGAATGCCGGGTAAGGAACCAACAACTTTCCACGGAATTTCCTTGAATAAGCAAAAATCGGCGATCTCCGCCATTCAAGCAGTAACCTTGATAGAAAAGGGAACCCAGCGTACCTCGTTTACCTGAAAGAGGAGCCAAAGGACGAGAAGGAGAAAAGGATCGAAGATGTAGAGATCGTCCGTGAATTTCCGATGTTTTTCCAGACATACTTCCGGGACTACCACCTGATAGGAAGATAGAGTTTACTATCAATTTGGAACCGGGATCAGCCCCGATATCCAAGGCACCGTACCGAATGGCTTCGAAGGAATTGGAGAACTCAAGGTACAACTCCAAGAGCTTTTAGACCTAGGTTTTATCAGACCTAGTGTATCACCATGGGGAGCACCGGTACTGTTTGTAAAGAAGAAGGATGACTCCATGAGGATGTGTGGAGATTGTCGAGAGCTGAACAAGCTAACCCTTAAGAATAAATATCCATTACCAAGAATCGATGATCTGTCTGACCAACTCAAGGGAGCGAGTGTCTTTTCGAAGATAGATCTTAGATCAGGATACCATCAGCTGAAGATCCGACCAGAGGATGTACCCAAGAACGGCATTTTGAACC
The DNA here is from genome assembly GCA_001642375.2 of Mentha longifolia. Lineage (NCBI taxonomy): Eukaryota > Viridiplantae > Streptophyta > Magnoliopsida > Lamiales > Lamiaceae > Mentha > Mentha longifolia. The sequence goes on from CM038114.1 coordinate 35,424,860, forward strand.
AGATATGGCAGCTACGAGTCGTAGTTGTACCATTTGTTTAACCCAATGCGCCAGCGGTATTCATGGATCTCATGAATCAAGTTTTCTCACCCTTAGTAAACAAATTCGCTTAGTTTCATAGATGGATGTCTTGATCTACTCAAAGATAACGAGAGCACGAGGAACACATTGAGCGCAGTATTAGGGAAAACTCTGAGAATAGATAAGCTTTTCGCCAAATTCAGCAAGTGTGAGTTATGGTTGGAAGAGGTAGCATTTTTGGGTCATATTGTGTTAGCTGAAGGAATTAAAGTGGACCCTGCAAAGGTTGAAGCAGTTAAGAATTGGAAATCCCCATCAACAACCAACAAAATCCGAAGTTTCTTAGGATTAGCTGGCTACTATCAAAGATTCATAGAAGGATTTTCCAAGATAGCCAGACCAACGACGCAACTCCTGAGGAAAGGGATCAAGTATACAAGGACACCGAATACGAGTCAAACTTTCAACAGTTGAAAGAGAAATTGACCACCGCCCCAATTATGGCAGTCCCAGATCCGGACAAGGAGTATGTCATTTACACAGATGCCTCCAAGAATGAGCTAGGATGTGTTCTAATGCAAGAAGGGAATGTGATAGCTTATGCCTCACGACAGCTTAAGACCACACGAGCTTAATTACCCAACACATGACCTGGAATTAGCGACAATTGTGGCACGCCCTGAAAATCTGGAGACACCACCTCTATTAAGCTCGGTGTGAGGTTTTCACAAATCACAAGGCCCAAATACGTCTCCGAGCAGAGAGACTATGACTATGAAAGACTGTGAACGTGGAATCAACTATCACCCGGGCAAAGCCAACATATTGGCAGGTGTTTTTCATCGCACAACTCAGCTAAAACCATCATTTCTCTTGACCAACTAAGAAGCCCTTCTCCCGGAGTTTTGAGAACGGAACTTAGAAGTTGTGTTGTATTTGAGACCACCCCTCCAGTAATTAAGTTACAACCAAGATGAAAACTTTGCCAGAAAGAATGTTAGTTATATTCTTATTCCATTTATAATAGAATCTAAAAGGGATGATTCCCTAAGTCCTTATTTGGGCGGAAGCAATTAGCAAATTGCTTCTTACGTGAGTATCCAGATATAATTTAGTATTAGGATCCCGTGATCAAGTAGGTGTATAGTAGTTCTGGCAAGTTGAGTAGAAGTGTAACCAAGGTAATATTTCATCAAGAAGATGATTTAATAGTAGAGTTACTTAGATAGAATCAAATAGCAATTTGATTTCTATTGTTCTTAGACAAATATTGTCTAACCGATTAGATACACGATGAAGTATCTAGTTAAGTACGTGAGGGGTGTTCCCCCTTATTCAGTATTAGAATATTGGGCCAAGCCCATTAGTTAATTTATTGGGCCAAATTATCTAGAGCGACTAGAAACTGAAAGCCAATGATTTTAGGCCCAGAAGAGTTCACAATTTCTGTAAAAGTTCAACCGTTAATTTAAGGATCACCGCCACCGTAACTAACGCCTGATCCAAGAAGTAGAATCCTACATGAAGCGTTTGAGGAGGTACGCTTGCAAGTAAGAATGAGAGAGCCCGGAGAGCAGACAATGCAATAACGGTCGAGGGAAGACTATGTATTCCACCTAGCGAGGAACTCAGAAATGAAATTTAAGTGAAGCTCACGATACGTCATATACCGTCCACCCTTGTACCAAGAAGATATACCAAGACCTGAAAATAAATTATGATAAGATAGAATAAAGAGAGATATGTAGCTTCATTCTTTAGAAGATGCCTAGCCTGTCAGCAGATGAAGGCTCTACACAAATTACCTCATGGCAAATTGCAACCCTGGAAAATTCCGCAGTGGAAATGGGAGCATATCGCCATGGATTTTGTAATAGGACTACCGAAGTGAAGAAGAGGAAATACAACCATCTAGGAGATCATAGATCGACTTACATAGAGCGTACACTTTCTCCCGGATCAGAGAAGTTAGCTCAAGTGTATGCTCGTGAAATATTACGCCGCCACGGAATACCAAACTCGATCACGTCAGACCAAGATTTAAAATTCACCTCTAGATTTTGGATGAGCTTACAAAATGAACTGAGAACTAGACTGGAGTTTAGTACTACCGCCTTCCACTCTCAGACCGACGAACAGTGGGAGAGAACCATACAGACCCTAGAGGACATGTTAAGAACAGTAGTACTCGATCGAGGTGGTCAAAAGGGAGCTAGTCTTACCACCGATTGAATTTACTTACAACAATAGTTACCAGGCGACCATAGATATGGCACCATATGAAGCGCTGTATAGAAGAAAGTGTAGATCACTACTTTATTGGGATGAGGTCGGTGAGAGAAAGGTGTTAGGCCCTGACGCGATTAGAGACATGATTGAGATCGTGCGCCAAATCAGAGATAGAATTAAGAAAGCTCAGGATAGACAGAAATCTTAGGTCGACATCGTCGAACCGAGATTCAGTTTGAAGTAGGAAACAAAGTGTTTCTGAAAGTATCTCCTTCAATTCCAAGGGGATAGTGAGATTTGGAGTCAAGGGAAAGCTAGAATCCGTTTATTGGACCTTACGAAATTTTAGAGAGAATCGGACCAGTAGCTTATAGGTTGGCGTTGCCGCCAAGCCTTGGAAACATGCACAACGTTTTCCATGTGTCACAACTTCGGAAGTACGTGCACGACGCAAAGCACGTAATCCATCAAGATGAAGTAGAACTTAATCCAGATTTGAGTTATGAGAATAGACCAGAGGCAATCTTAGACCGAAAGGTACAGCAGCTCAGAAATAAATCCATCACTTCAGTAAAGGTTTTGTGGAAGCACCACGGTCAGGAAGAAGCCACGTGGGAACTTGAGGATAAGATAAAAGAGAAGTACCCAGAATTATTTAACAAAGGTACGTAAATTTCGGGATGAAATTTCTTTTAAGGAGGGTAGGATGTAACGCCCCGTATTTTCTTAACTAGATTAGTTAATTAATTACGTAGTTGACCTAGAGCTATCAACTTTTAGTAATTAATATCTCTTGAACAATTGGTTAAAGAGTAATAATAGAATCAAGTAGCAACTTGATTTCTATAATTTTATTTGCCGACAATGGTTGATTAAGTACTCGATTAGGTAAATGGATAATTAGCAGTCGAAATTCCACTTAGCTAAGTGTTGATGTATTAAGATTTCCACGATTAAAGTCGCAAACGCGATTAGTAATTAATTAAGAGATTGGGCCGAGGCCCAAGTGTCTAAAAGCGGAGCGAGGCCACTAAGAAATAAATCGGGTCAAGCCGTTGGAAATTATTCAGCCCGTCTAGCAAACAACAACTGAAGGCCGTGTAATCTTAGGCCCAAAGGGCTGAACAAACTTGTGATTAATCAAACACTAAGCAACTGCTAATCAGGTATTAGCATAGCAAATATTTAGGAAATTTGAAATACTACAAGGCTTGAGGAAAGCAAATTAAGGACTAAAGTTGCATATCTCTGCAGCTTAAGATATGGAGACTCCCAATCAATAGCACAAACTATATGTATTACTTTTAAAACACAAAGCAGGGGTCGAATTCCCTTTTTAAAGCCAATTCTATTAACCCTCACTACAGGACAAAATTACTCCAAGAACCATTATCTTACAAGAGAAACAAACAAATTTTAGTTTAAAAGTGGAAGGAAGTTCAGCTCCCTTTTTGCTCCAAAAAACCAACCCCATTAGCAGCCTCATACTGCAACTGAAACCTGCAAGAAAGACAAGAGATGGATCAGCCCCAATTCCAGCTATGTGCCACCTCTTTTAAGAACTTGAGGGAGAGACAACCCTTCTTGGAAACTCAACCATCAATAAGGGGATGAAAACTAGTTGTTGGATGAAGTCCAACGGGTGCAGCAGCTCCACCCTCTTGTTACCCTGCAAATAGAGAGAAATTAAGCAAGTAGAAAACAAAATCAGAGCTGCACATTAGGGGACAAACTAAATCTGCAGGCAATCCTGCAAGAGAAAACAAAACCAACACCAAAATGGACACTCTAGGAAGACTACAACCATCCCTTCCGAGTCAACTTCCCTTCTAGTTCAAGAAATTCAAATCAACCCCTATATCACCACCCTTCTTCACCATTTAGATTCACACGCCACCACATCACTTACAAACATTCCATAGAGCAAATAAGAGAGAGTAAGAGAAAGAAAGGAGCTGCAGCCATTAAGGAAAGAAGAGGGGAGGAGCAAGCCACTACAGCTTCCTTCTTCAAGGTAATCACTTATACCAAGTTCTCAAAGATCAAGCATGCTATAGTTTTCTTTCTTAAACAAACCTACTAGCCTGATTCAAGAAGCTTTCAACCATTTGGACTAAGCACACTTTGATTCAAACCATAGCAACAACCTAACAAGCATGTTAAATTCTGGAAAGTTAACCTTAGAACTAGAGACCAAGGACCACAGTAACCTAGAAACCATCACTGAATTTATAACCAAACATGCCATATCCATAGCTTTCAAACTCTATAAACCAGCCTCAATTCAGAACTCAAACCAAGAGTTTAAAACAGTAAACACACGTAAGCTCTCTAAATTCTGAAATCACAAATTAATAATGAGAGAAGAGTTAGAACGAAACCAAACCTCCATCGAGGTCGGAACCTCGACGGCATCACACCAATGACGGCGGAGGCTGGAGAGAGAGGAAAAAGGAGCAGCGAGCAGGAATGGGTAGCGTCGACGTCTTCATCATCGCAACACTGGAACCTGAAAAACAGAGAACTAGAATCAGTAACATTTTTTTTTTTTACATAATCGAACCCTTTTTCTCTTTCAAACCACAAACAAAACAAGAGAGGGAGAGATCCAAGTTTTAAATCGAAACATTAACAAAATGAAAGAGAGGCGGCAGCAGCCACTCGCCGCCGCCGGAATCGCCGTCAATCAATCGGGACAATGTCCCCTAATCCTTTTGATTAGGGCTTTTGATGTACGAACATCTCTATAGAGATGTCGGGGAATGGGAGTTGCGCCGGAGGAGCACGAGCCACGGAAGGAGCCAAAGCTATAGAAATTGCACCGTGGTTATCGGATGATGCCCAGAGCCAGCGCCGTCTCACCGAATCTCACCGGAACAGAAGGAGTGTTGGATCCGGGATCCCTCGGATGTAGATTTAATTAATTACAATAATTATTAACATATGAATTCAGATCTTGAAAGCGGAAACAGATCTAGAATCATATATATACCTGTTTGCGTAATCACCGGTGGAATCTGAGTCGAGGTAATGATCTTCCACGCACTAGATCTCTACACACGAGATCTAGCTCTTGATCGTAAACCCCGAGATCTTCTGGAGTATTCCCTAGCAACGAGAAGAATTTCGAGTGGGCGAAAATCTATCTTCTCTGCACTACCCAGAAGTGGCGCCCCCTTCTCTCAGATTTGTGAGGAATGAAAATCACGTATGTTCACTCTCCACTTATCCCTTATTTATATAAGAAGTGGAGTGGTGGAGAAGTTAGGGCCTTCGCTAATGGGCCAGGCTATGCTCTGTTGGGCTACTCCAGGGATCTTGAGGAGGACATGGACTGGGCCTTCCAATATAATTAAATAATCCAAGTATTCTCTGGCCCCGAATACTCTATTTAATTATATTAATATTATAGCCTTTCCACTATAGTAAAATAATATTGCATCGCCGTCCATTCCCAAATTACTACATACCGGGCTCCTCTTTGAATTATATTATTTCCCGTGTTTAAGATATCGCATGTCCATTAATTAATTTAAGCTACTGACTGCTCTAATTAATTAATATCTTATTCTGAGAGTGTACCCGTTCGACCTTATTATTATATCGGAACTTAATCCACCTGCAGGGTTTTGATATAATAATCCTTAGAACGCCTCAAGGGGACATCATCAACTCGGCGCACCGAGACACGATTTCTAGCTATAATATTAATTATCATATTTATAATATTATTACCCAAGATACGGAGATTCTTTGAGTTGCGATAACTCTCACTCATGGTAAATCAAAGTAATAACAATTATAAATACATAATTGAATATTATGACAACTAGAATTAAGAAATAATAATCGTCCGAGATGTGATCCTTAATAAGTCAGTATAAAAGGATTTATCTCACCTCGATCCCATTCAGTGCAACTCTGATCGTATGCACTAGTATAAGCTAATAGCCAAGACCAACTATTATCCAGCTTATACTACAACCTTAACAAGTAATTTGTCCAAGATTACTTTCGGTTGCGAACACCATTTAACTATATAAGAAACCGATAATATGATCTTCCGTGCGACCACCCACACCATATTATCTATAATATATAGTACCGGACGTTTATTTGCATAACCATAACACGAATTAATATGCAAATTATATGACAATATATTTATTTCCATAAAACAGGAAGATACAGTTAATATACACGCATAAAAGTATGCTTTGCAGTATATAACCCCAACAAGGAGTGTATCAGAGAAATTAAACTCGCCCAAACTTCTCGATTAGGGCTTTAGTCCCAATTTTGTTGGAGAGTTTTCAGAGAAGAGAAAGAGAAGAGCGACGGTGGACATTAATTGGGGCGCCGCTCGGAGTCTCGCCGGAGAAGAAGACCGGAAGCGAGAGTCCGAAGATAAGGGGGTGAAAATCGCGAGAGCGAGAGAGAGAGGGCCTATGTCGAACGAAATGAGAATGAGAAAAGGGGGGTTAGGGATTTGGGTGTTGACCCGGGTTATATTAACAAACGGGCCGAGCTGAAGTGATGGGTTGATCTGCCATTGGGCCGAGAATTGTTTCTCTAGCCAAGGGCTATTAAATAATCCACCGGCCCAAATCGAGATTTATTATAGATCGTGATATCATTAAATGAATCGCATTCCACTTTCGATTTAATTCCGATATTTGGGAGGAATAATTATTTAACGACTTCACTAATTAACTTTAGATAAGTTAATTAACCAATAGTTAATAATTTAAATTAATTGATTAAGCTAATCAATTACGCAGTTAAAATTTATTAGCCCAGTGTCGCAATAAATCAGATTTTGATTTATTAATTCTTATGAACCGTTCACACAACGGGATTCCTAACTCGAGCTTAGATAACAGTAACCACGTTACTTGACTTAGAATAACCTCCGATCAGAATTAGAACTAAAATCTTAGATAAGATTTCATTCGTTAGAATATGAATCTTACCTCGATTTCTAATCGAAGGGTACGCGAAGGAGGGACAGTAGCAGAAGCAGAGATCAAGACTCGTTGCAGAAGAGAAAACAACGAGGTGGGCTTTCTATAAAACAAAGCATGTTTTATTAGATCAGTAGTTCCTTTAAAGTATTGTCATGCCATAAATGTTTTTCAGTTTTTGTATGATGCCTATCTGTTAAATGGCGAAATGCCAATTCATAAATCGAATTCGGGTCCTTGAATGATCAGCTATCATTCTTGGACTAGTGTGCACATCGATCGTGTCATTGCAGATAGTGACCGATCACGTGACCGAGTGAGGTGGCCACCTCCTCGGACACAACAGACTCAGATATGGTAGATTACTACAGAACTTAGACTGCAGTCGCTTTTAAGATAACTCAGTTTTTCGTGAACATAGGCCTTTCAAGAAAAACCCTATGCTTCACTATGAATGGCTTGACAATAAAAAAATGTTTTGGGCATGTGTCCACTGAGTACTTCGTACTCACGCCCTGTACATTATTTCCAATGTGCAGGTTGAGCTTGATGAAGGAAGGGTGACTGGTGATGCTTTTGTCAAAGTTAGAAAGTAGTATTAGTTGAAGATTTCTCTTGGTAATACATGTCCCCATACATGTATTCTTAAACACATTTCTGCTGTGTACACTCTGATACTTCTGAATCCTTCGATATAGTTGTAATTCAAGTCAGAATCATGACAAGTTGTGTCGTACTATTTCCGCCTATTGTGTCCACCCATCGATGTTGTTCTATAACATGTTCATGTTGAATCCCAGAATTACCCATCTTTTGTAAATTATTCATTAATTCCCACCATAGTCACGAATTACCGAGCTTTGCTATCGATTAGCAAAGTGCGGTCGTGACAATTTTATACAAAAAATGTTATTGAATTTTTTTTACCAAATGTTACGATCACATACAAAAATGTGAAATTCTTACCAAATGGTAAAAAATTGTCAATTTCTTAACTTTCCGAAATCGTTTGGTAAGAATTCGACAAATCCATTTGGTAAGGATTTGTCAATTTATTTCCATCTCTTAATTTGAAATCGACTTTCAGTAAAAAAAAAAAAAAAATCTACTCAGAAAAGCATCTAAAATGAGGAAAAGAAAAAAAGAAAAAGAAAAAAATGAACAAAAAAGGAATGAAAAAAAAAGAAGAAGACATAATAGAAAAATGAAAAGAGAAAATAAAAAATAAAAAATAAAAAATAAAAAATAAAAAATAAAAAATAAAAAATAAAAAATAAAAAATAAAAAATAAAAAATAAAAAATAAAAATAAAAGATAAAAATAGTTTAGGAAAAAAAAATAAAAAAATAAAAAAGATGAGAGGGGAGGCATGTCACGCGTGTGTGTGTGTGTGTCAGTCAAAGTCAAAGGTGGAAGAGAGAGGAGAGACGAGGGAAGAGAGAGAGAGTGTGTGTTGTAAAGTAAAAGTAAGGGTAAATTGTGAAGGTATTTGAAAATATGGGTAGATTTTATAGTTTTTTAAGTTTGTCATATATATTGTATTTGCTATCCGACAATAGGTAGAATAATTCTCCTCTCAAAAAAATACTTATATTAAATTTTTCGTACTAATCTCATGTTCCATTAAACATCATGTAGTATACCACCTCTCTTTCAGTTTTTTTTAGTGGTACAATTGCTATAACGACACTGGTCACATATGGGGAGCAAAATATTTAGGTTTTCATCACATTCCTATTTAACCTACTCACAATTTGTTTGAACATAGACATAATGTGATAAATACATTTTTCTCAATAAACTATATTATGAATCTTGATTTTTAGTTAATCATTCTTAAAATTGTTGTTAGAATAGATATGCATTTGTTAAGCAATTCACAACAATTTAAAAATATTTTTCGATGTGGTGGTAAAATATTCCAAGTTAAAGGCTATACATGCTTCGCTGCATCATCAACTCCAACAACCTACCGAAAAGGAAAATGTAATAGAGAATATTGTTAAATATAAATTTATAAATCAAGTGAATTTCAAAATACATAGTTCTCTGTAGTGGGCGCAATCTCGAAGGAATGTAGTGTAAGATGAAAATAAGAAATGATAAGAAGAAGGCGTAATTAAAATAAGAAGCAGATGCAATCTTGGTGTGATTATTCTTTTAAGAAATCAACTAGATTTGTGTAGCATGAAAAAGACAAACAAGTGATATCTAATGTTGCTTACTTTCCTCTTCCCTTTGATATCGGTGATATATAATGTAGCTTCATCTTTTTTGATAAGTCTCAACCTGAAATTAAAAAAAATAAATATAGGTTATACTATTCCATACTAGTATAAAACTAAATAAAATTGTGGTATAAAATATATAACCTCACTATTTTCTTCATTATTTCGTTGTTGATTTGTTGCATCTTCGACCTCAAAATCTTGCTAAGTCTCAACCTAAAATGAAAAAATAAATACGTTACAACATTCAATAATAATAGAAAACAGAAGATAAATAATGGTATAATATATTCAACCTCGCTCTTCTCTTCAATATTTGCATGTTCATTTGTTGCGTATTAGACTTCAGAATAATGCATTCGCTGCCCCTTCAACACAAAGATAAGTATTTATGTTTGCATTTTTCTCTGCATCAAACATTTGGGTTAAGCCCAAGCTGAATCTTGGTATATCATCTATCCTATTCAAGAAATTATCCCTCCTGGTTGTACCACTATCGACATCTTCAAACCATTTCGTCACATCCTCATTTTGCCATAATGCATCTTCTTCTTGACTTATACTGGTATGAGTAGGCATTTGTCTAGAATATATGTCAGAGTCTTTTTTCATGCAACCAATCAGCTTTTGTGTGGTTACAATTGCTTTTTGCAAGTTGCAATTTAAATAAATATCGACTGGAGTCTGATCTATTATCTCCAACATGTATACAATCTTCAATGCAATCTCTTTGGCAGTCGATATCAAATCTTTTGCATAGTTCTCTATGTTGCATCTCTGACCCTCTACTTTTGTGTAGCTAGCAATCACCTGACATTTCCAAACAATTATGTGTTTCTTTCGGTTCTGTAAGTATTTGGTCCAATAGATATCCACCACCAAAACCTCCACCATTCAATTCTTCGTTTTGACGATCTCTAAGACTTGTATTATCCCAATTTATGCATAATAGGAATAAATTATTCCATTCATTTCACATAAACAAAACACGATCGACATAAATTACCTATATTAAAAAAAAAAATGAATGCAACATAATTTTTTAACTATGAAAAGATGGTTAGCGATAAAAACATGAACTTACAGTCAAGAACAATGATGAACTAAGAAATGAATTTTGCAGCTCTTATATCTTGCTAACATCAACTAACTGACTCCTAAAAGTAGGATATATATAACTATGAGAGCATTCTGAACAAGTGATGTAATAAGTAACACAATAAAGTTCCCCTTGAACCACACACTGCCGGCTTTATCTTCTTTCATCTCTTCTATTACATCTTTATGTCCTATAGTAGCCTTCTTTCCTCCAAACATGTTCTTCCACTCTGGGTGTCTTCTCTATAACTACATCTATTGGATCCGGGATCCCTCGGATGTAGATTTAATTATTTTTAATAATTATTATCATACGGATATAGATCTTGAAAGCGGAAACCGATCTAAGATCGTATACCTGTTTGCGTAAATCCGGCAGAATACTGAGTAGAGGAAAAGATCTTCCATGCACTAGATCTCTGCACACGAGATCTAGCTCTTGAATGTAGACCTTGAGATCTTCTAGAGTATTCCCTAGCAACAAGAAGAATTTCGAGTGGGCGAAAATCTATCTTCTCTGCCTACCCAAGAACCGCCCCCTTTCTCCAATCTGTGAGAATCATGTATCCTCCTTTTCCACTTATCCCTTATTTATAGATAAGAAGTGGAGTGGTGGAGAAGTTAGGATTTTGGTAATGGGCCAAGCTATGCTCTATTGAGCTACTCCAGGGATCTTAAGGAGGATTTGGACTGGGCCTCCCAATATAATTAAATAATTCAACTATTATCTGGCCCCGAATACTCTATTTAATTATATTAGTATTATAGTCTTTCCACTATAGTAAAATAATATTGCACTGCCGTCCAATCCCAAATTATTATATGCCGAGCTCCTTTTTGAATTATATTATTTCCCGTGTTTAAGATATCGCATGTCCATTAATTAATTTAAGCTACTAATTGTTTTAATTAATTAATCTCTAAACCGAGAGTAGTACCCATTCGACCTCATTATTATATCAGAACTTAATCCACCTGCAAGGTTTGATATAATAATCCTTAGAATGCCTCAAGGGGATATTATCAACTCGGCGCACCGAGACACGATTTCTAACTACAATATTAATTATCATATTTATAATATTATTACCCAAGATACGGAGAATATTTGAGTTGCGATAACTCTCACTCATGATAAATCAAAGTAATAATAATTATAAATATATAATTGAATATTATGACAACTAGAATTAAGAAATAATAACCGTCCGAGATGTGATCCTTTATTTAAGTCAATATAAAAGGATTTATCTCACCGCGATCATGTTCAATGCAACTGTGTATGCACCAGTATAAGCTAATAGCCAAGACCAGCTAATATCAAGCATTATACTACAGTCTTGACAAGTAATGTGTCCAAGATTACTTTAGGTTGCGAACACCCTTTAACTATATAAGAATGTGATAATATGATCTTCCGTGCGACTACTCACACCATATTATCTATAGTATATAGTACCGGACACTTATTTGCATAACCATAACACGAATTAATATGCAAATCACATAACAAAATATTTATTTCCAAAACAGAAAGATACAATTAATATACACGCATAAAAGTATGCTTTGCAGTATATAACCCCAACAACATCTCCCATAGGAAACCCAAATACCCTATGAACATCTTCAACATCTATGTTTATTCTCCAATTATTTGTGAGAATGATCTCACAACTACGAGGATCAAAACTATTCACAACCCAATAAGATATTTTACCTCGCACCTCTGTTGATTCTTAAGTTAAGAATATGCCTGAACCCAATCTTTCTAACAACATCTTTATGATCATCTGTCATGATTTTGATTGTTTCTACTAACGAGAACAAACTTCTACATCTGAGATTTGGATAATATGCATGTCGCATGTTCCTTATCCCCTTTACCATTTTCCCATCTACCTTTTTTCCCTCTAAATTTGTTTTTCAATGTTTGTTCTTAGGCCTGTTACTCCTATCTGCAACATGGAAATAAAAATTATCATGAAATACGAATCTTAGCTAATAAGATATGAAAAAGCATTTCACAAATGCTAAGTTTAAATTTGTAAATACGATTTGAATCATATTTGTGCACAAATTTATGCATTTGTTATAATGCAAAATGGAGAACTAGTGGAAGGATATCTCTATTCTCTGTCCGTTTATAAAGAAAATATGTATGCATATGGCAAATTTCTCCATTAAATGAGAGGCTACAGGCTATGTAAATGAATTTACATGGGAGCATAAGTGAGTTGGCAGATTTTACAATGTTTCACTCAATGCATTTTCAAGAATGTTCTCTGGAAAAGGTCCTTTAGATTTTATTTTATTTTATTTTTTTTGGTTCTGCCTCCTACCTATTATATTGATTTTGAAAGTAATTAATTGTTTTAAGACATACCTCCCTCTGGATGTACAGGAATTCTCTCGTTTGCATCTCTAGCACACTCGTTCATCTCACGTGATCTCATCATGTGATACTCAATTATTTTCCATCTTTTCGTATTATCTTTTTCTATGAAGTCATTATCATCATCTGATTGCCCAGTTCTAGAATCATGATCTAGTGTCTGGTGATGCAACTGTGGCTTATCATGTCTTAAATTACTCCTCGTTGCATATTGGATTATATTGTCATACTCGGAATACTAAATATCGCATAAACACGATAGGAAATTGTACTGTCATATAATCATAATTAAAACTAAATCATGTTATACTGACAACACCAAAAATCCAATCATGCAGTGTGTGCAACACAATATATTAATTTATGCACTGTCAAAAACTTTTATATACATAAACATATAAACTGAACTTATTGAACCTATAAACTAAACTCCATGAGATTTCGATTTCTAAACAATAAACTCTAACTACCAATACAATCAAACCAACGATATATACATGGATCCTGTACGCTTGTAAATTTTGAGAAAAGAAAAACAAAAATCTTTTATTAATTATATATAATTATTTTATTTGGAATCTTATGAAATCTAATAAAATAATATAGTTAATAATAAAGATATTGATGATAATAATCAATTTCCTTTGGCAACAAGTCAAATGAAATATTGATAAATATCAATATTTGAAAGCCAATAGAATTGTGACACATCAGCCAAAAAAGCAAACAATGGAGCTCAAAAGCCCACCAAGCATATTCCTTCTACACCTATAACAAGCTCAAGAATTAGAGTTAGAATTCTCAACAAAATTCTCTCTAATATTCAAAGCTTTCTTCGTGGAATACATTGCATTTTTTACTGAAAGAATCCAAATCAGCGTTCGATTCGGAAATAAGAAGAAAGTCCTCCGACATCGATGTTATGAAGCCCGACTCCCTATGTCCAAACATTAGATTTGGAAATAAGACGAAAGTCCTCTGACCCGCCCTCACTTTAAGGGTGAGGGTAGATAGCAATAATAACCGATTATAGTATAATCGGGTTGAATCCACAAGGAATGCTAGGTCGTTCAAGATTCAAGTAGTAATCCAATTACCTAACTACTATTCAAGCTACCAAATGACATATTTTTGTGTTTTTGATTAGCTAATGAAAAATATAAAGTAATTAACAAACTCAATAACAACTAATAACAAGGATTAATAACAATAGTAAAAAGCTTGGTTCCAAATATAATCCGATAATCACTAGAGGCCTAGGTTTTAGGATTTGCATGGATTAGCCATTTTAATCTAATTCATATGGGAGTTCTATATATAGTAAACATCAATTCTTCTCTCGAAGCAATCAATATTAGTGGATTAACCTATGACATCTATCTCCGTTAGGTCTCAAGATGCATAAATTAACTCCAAATAACTCAATTAATTATCTAGAAGCTCCTACTAGCAAGAATTACTAGTATGATGTGATTTGATTCCAAGTGTTATGAACTAAAGCCTCCTAAGCATTTAACCAAATACCTTGTATGCACTCAATGATGGCCAATTAATCATACAATAAAATCAATCCCCAAATCACAAGACATATGAATTAGAAGGTAAATCCAACAACAAAATCCAAAAACCTAATTTTCTAGATCATATCTTCATATATTGGAACCAAAAGGAAATTTAGCTAGACAAAATTAGAGGAATTAAACCATAGAAAATAAATAAAATCATGCTTAAAAGATAGAGAATTCAATAAGGAAGAGAATAGTGGAATGGGTCTTCCAATCTTCAACATAAATCTTCAACAATCTTCAAAATACTAAAAAGGAAAGAGGGAAATGTTTCTAGGGTTCTAAGAGTGTTAAAATAAGTCAAAGATACACACAATAGGAAGATTTTGGGTTTAAATACATAATAGGTGAGGTTTGGGTCGAGTTAGACGAGCTAACTCGGTCAATAAGTGAGGGAGAAGGGGCGAGGGCGCCCTGGCCGACCGCCGCCTGGGTCGCCGGAAATGCAGTGGCTCAGCCGGCCAGCCGGCGGCCCGGCCGGCGGTCAAGCCGGTCGCCGTCCGGGTCGCCACTGGTTCGGTCCTTTTGCGCAGCTTCACCGTTTTTGCTCGTTCTCTCTCGTCTGAACTCCGATTCTCGATCTGATTTTTGATATGGACTCCTAACGAACCCCTCTTCGACATGGAATGATCAAATTTCCCAAATGAGTTCTACATTATTCCTGCAAAAAGCATAAAGAGACTAGAGAGAACGAGGAAAACATAATTGAATTCAAACTAGCGAAACCCTAACTGTATATATTTAAATTGCACATTTCAAACCTAGGTTTCACCCTAATTAAGCTCGATTCTTCCTCGTTTCCGGCCTTCAATCCTTAGCCACATGAATACTATTCCAATTCTTACAAAAATGGATCAAAAACCGAAAGGAAACGAGAAATGTAAAAAGTATGCTACAAGTTAAGAAACCCTAGCATTTCTAACATTTAAGCACATAAATCGAGATTCAAACGCATTCAAACACACTCAACATGCACATAAAATACGTGTTAATCACTCCCCTAAACTTAAGCCATTGTTCGTCTCGAACAATGAAACGAACAATCAAAACACTTAACACGTATGGAGTGTGCATTTTGAGTTCCTCGATGCCACATATCATCTCAAAAACCCATTTTAGTTCAAGGAAATTCTCAAGTTAAACCAAACATTCATAAGATCAACCATTATCCTAACTTAGAATTCAATCACTCAAACATCTTAACCCTAGACCTCACAAGAAGTGTGTATCACTCAATCACTCAATATATGGAAAAGGTAAGCACTCATCGAAATCATGCAAAACACATCTTTAACCATAAGCTTGCCTATCAACTCAAGTTCCCAATACTACAATGCATGCACAAATTAGGATCAAAAAGGTCTTTATTAAGCTTGTAATGTAGGGACATTGGTTAAGGTAGGGAATTTTAGGTTAAGTGACTTCAATTTTCATTCAAGTACCCTTACCCCCTGTCTTCACCTTTCTAAGTATGAATTTTATCATCGTCTACCTTGTCCAACCCCTTTTTATCAACTGAACCCAAGCTTCTACCAAATATCTAAAGAAACACTCCTTTATTCTCTTATTCCTCTCTTTTTCTTGTAAGAACTTTGTTCTTACGTTTTTTTTTTTTTTTTTTCAATAAGAACTTCGTTCTTATTCTTTTCTTTCCTAACATTGAGCTTATAGGAGTGTTCATTCAACTCAAAACAAATCTTAAGACCCTTCACCATCACCCATCTTTCTTTATGAATTTTCAACTTTCACCAAGGTTCCCTTAACCATCCTTCACCCCCTATCATCCGGTTCAAGAAGAAAAGGATCTATTCAAGGCTCAACATGGGACGACAATGGTAATGAAAGATAGGTTAGTATTTAGGGTAAATGGGTTATTCAATGATGGCCTAAGATCATCTCCTAATCATGCAAACATGTAGTACTTCTAACAAGAGTATTAAGGCAAGTTCTAGTAAAGAAAATGCAATGCAAGATCAAGCTCATTAAGAAAAATGGTCGACTCCTCCTTAAACTTCTTCGAATTAAAATAGAGCTTGAGTCGATGTCCATTAACAACAAAGGTAGAACCATCATTCTTGAGAAGTTCAAATGTGTCATTCTTGAAATTCCTACTCACAATGTAAGGACCGGTCCACCTTGATTTGAGTTTTCCGGGGAAAATACGAAGACGAGAGTTAAAGAGAAGAACCTCATCTCCCGGAATGATCACCTTGCTTCGAATCTCCAAATCATGAAACTTCTTGGCTCTTTCCTTGTAAATCCGAGAATTTTCATAAGCCTTGTTTCTCCATTCATCCAATTCCACAAGATGATTCTTCCTATTCACTCCGGCCTCCTTAAACTCAAGATTAATCTTCTTTAAAGTCCAAAATGCCTTATGTTCAATCTCCAAAGGTAAGTGACAAGACTTTCCGAACACAAGTTGATACGGAGACATACCAATGGGGGTTTTATAGGCGGTTCGATAGGCCCACAAAGCATCATCAAGTTTCTTAGCCCAATCCTTCCGAGTAGTGATTGTCTTCTCCAAGATTTGCTTGATCTCCCGGTTTGCAAGCTCGGCTTGACCATTGGCTTGAGGATGGTATGGAGATGTAATCTTGTGCTTCACTCCATATTTAGCAAGAACACTTCCCAACCACTTATTATTGAAGTGAGACCCCCCATCACTAAGCAATGCCTTTGGAGTTTCAAACCGAGTCAAGATGTTCTTCTTCAAAAACTTGATCACAACCTTGGAATCACTACTCGAAGTTGGAATGGCTTCGACCCATCTTGAAACATATTCAATAGCAAGAAGAATATAAGAAAAACCACAAGAATTAGGGAATGGTCACATGAAGTCTATCCCCCAAACATCAAATAATTCAACCTCGGCCGTGATGTTTTTGAGGCATCTCATCCCTTTTTGTGATATTTCCCATCCTTTGACACCTATCACAATTCTTCACAAATGATTGGCAATCCCTAAAAATCGAAGGCCAATAGAATCCACTTTGAAAAACCTTCCAAGCCGTACGATTTGCCCCAAAATGACCCCCATTTGGTCCCTCATGACAATCTTCAATAATCTTGAGCCATTCACCATCCATAACACATCTTCTAATAAGACCATCGGCATATCTTCTCCATAAATATAGATCTTGCCAATAGTAGAACTTCACATCTCTAAGGAACTTGGCCTTTTGATAATCCGAGAGATTTGGTGGAAACTCTCGAAGCACAAGATAATTAGCAAAATCGGCAAACCAAGAATCCTTGCATTTCAAGACCATGATTCTCTCATCCGGAAAACACTCATTGATACACAATCTCAAATCTTCACCTTCAATCGGCTTTTCAAGCCTTGACATGTGATCGGCTAGCACATTATCAACTCCTCTTCTATCACGAATCTCCATGTCGAATTCTTATAGAAGGAGAACCTAACGAATCAAATGAGGCTTTGCATCCTTCTTGGCCATGAGATGTCGTATAGCCATATGATCCGAATAGACAATAGTGTGATTCCCAACAAGATATGACCGGAATTTGTCAAAAGCAAAGACAATGGCCAAGAATTCTCTTTCCGTTGTTGTGTAGTTCCTTTGAGCACCATCTAAGGTTCTACTAGCATAATGAATGACTCGAAAAACTTTGTCTCTCATTTGCCCCAAAACCACTCCTAAAGCATAATCACTTGCATCACACTTCAATATGAAAGATTCACTCCAATTGGGCTTGATGAGAATAGGAGTAGAGATGAGGGCTTTCTTCAATGTCTCAAAAGCTTTCAAACATTCTTCATCAAAGACAAACTTCACATCTTTTTGCAAGAGATCACAATGTGGCTTTGTGATTTTTGAAAAATCTTTAATGAATCTTCTATAGAACCCCGCATGACCAAGGAAACTTCGGATTGATTTCAAATTTGTACGGGGTGGAAGCTTCTCTATAGCAACAATCTTGGCTCTATCAACTTCCAAACCATCTCTAGAAACTTTATGCCCAAGCACAATTCCATCTCTAACCATAAAGTGGCACTTCTCCCAATTCAAAACAAGAGAAGTGTCATTACACCTTTGCAACACCTTTGTGAGATTATCCAAACAAGAATCAAAGGTCTTCCCGAAAACCGAGAAGTCATCCATGAATACCTCCATAATATTTTCAATCAAACCTCCAAAGATAGACATCATGCACCTTTGGAAAGTAGCCGGAGCATTACATAACCCAAAAGGCATCCTCCTATATGCAAATACTCCATAAAGGCATGTAAAGGCCGTCTTGTGTTGATCTTCCGGGGCTATGGCAATTTGATTATATCCCGAATACCCATCAAGAAAGCAATAGTACTCATAGTCCGCCAAACGATCCAACATTTGATCTATAAAGGGCAAAGGAAAGTGATCTTTCCTTGTAGCCGAATTCAAAGCCCTATAGTCAATACACACTCGATATCCGGTGGCAACCCTTGTAGCAATAGTCTCATCATTTTCATTCTTGACCACCGTCATCCCCCCTTTCTTCGGAACAACTTGGGTAGGACTTACCCATTCACTATCCGAGATGGCGTAAATCAATCCTGCATCTAATAGCTTCAACACCTCTTTTCTCACCACTTCTTGCAAGACCGGATTCAACCTCCTTTGAGGTTGAACCTTGGGACGACAATCATCTTCCAATAGAATACGATGCATACATATAGATGGACAAATATCCTTGATATCATCAATAGACCAACCAATAACATCTTTAAACTCCCTAAGGACACGTAACAACTTGTCCAATTCGGACTCTGACAAGTGTTGTGACACTATAACGGGAAAAGAGTCATTATCACCAAGAAAGGCATACCTTAGGTGATCGGGGAGAGGTTTCGACTCTTGAGAAGTGTTTGAAGAAGATTCCACCTTAGTTGAACTCCCACTCTCCCCCGGTTGATTGATATCAAGGTAATGAACTTCATCCTTCAACGATCCTTGATTTGCTTCTAAATAAGCAATAGACTCGAACAAATCATCGCAAGCATCATTCAAATCGGAATAAGAATAGAAAGAATTAGCAATGATTTCTTCCGTGAGATCCTTTGCCATAGATGTAGGCAAGGTGGTGATTGAATTGCATTCCTCAAATGTTGAGTCATCTCTTCGCTTCATAGCATCAAAGATGGAAAGAGTGAGGGTCTCTTCATTAACTATAAACATAAGATTCTCATCTTGCACATCAATAAGAGCTCTTCCGGTTGCTAGGAAAGGACGCCCAAGAATGAGGGGCATCCCCTCATCTTCCGGCATATCCAAAACAATGAAATCCGTGGGAAAGATAAACTCCTCAATTTTCACTAGCACGTCTTCAACAATTCCTTGGGCATAAGATATGGAACGATCGGCCATTTGGAGACAAATAGACGTAGGTTTGATCTCTCCAATATCCAATCTTCTAAAAATAGATAATGGCATCAAATTGATGCTAGCTCCAAGATCACATAAGACATTCCCAAACTTTTCCCTCCAATCACACATGCTATTGTGAAGCTTCCGGGATCCTTCTTTTTCAAATGCATCTTCCTTTGGATCACCGCACTAACCTCCTCCGTTAGGCTAATTATTTTAAATGAACCAAACTTTCTCTTGTTAGAAACGGCATCCTTCAAGAACTTCACATAACCGGGCATATCTCGGAGTGCATCAAGCAAGGGAATGTTGATTTGTACTTTGTTGAATATCTCCAAGAATCTCATCAACTTTTCATCAACCTTATGCTTAGCTAGACGATGAGGAAATGGAGCCTTCGTAATGACATCCTTAGTAGGGAGAGGAGTCTCTACTAACACTGCCTTAGGAGCTTCTCCATGAACTTCTTTCCTTGAATTCTCTTCATTGGTAGGAGATTCCTCATAAGGTATGTCTTCAACAAGAACTTCTTTTCCACTTCCGGATATATCATGATTCTCATAGGCTCTCCCACTCCTCAATGTGATAGCATTGCATTGGTTCTTTGGATTGACCTCTGTATTACTTGGAAACTTTCCCGGAGTATGTTGAGTGGTGGCTTGGTTAGCCATTTGACTTATTTGGCCCTCCATCATCTTCACTTGCTTTGTTAAAGAAGTGAGAGAATTCTCCAATGCACTTACTTTTTATCCCGTTTGTGTGATAAATGAGCTTTGTTGATTTGCCATTTGTTGGACAAGTTGCTCAATAGAAGGAGATGTCTTCTTTGGTTCTTCAATAACTCCTTGAGAAACGGAGAATCCGGGGGGTGGCAATTGAGCGTTGTTAGGATTTCCATAGGAGAGATTGGGATGATTCCGGTTGTTTGGATTATAGGCTTGATAGCCTCCTTGATAACCATAAGAATTTCCTCCTTGTGGCCTTCCTTGGAATCCTCCTTGTTGTCCTTGGAAACCCCCTTTGTTGAAATTTCCATATTGACTTTGGTTCACAAAATTCACATCTTCATTTCCACTTGACTCCAAGTTCTCTTGATATTGTTGAACACTTTGAACTTGAGCTTGAGATTGAGCTTTCCTCTCTTCTTCATATTGCTTCTTCATAGTAGCAACTTCCATTGTCAATGCATCGAACTTCTCATCATCGATAGAAGCAACCTTCCTAGAAGGGGCTCTCTCCATTGGCCATTGATAGCTATTGGCGGCCATCTCTTCAATAATCCTCAAGGCTTCCTTTGCATTTCGATTCACTAGGCATCCTTCGGAAGTAGCATCCACGATGCTTCTTGTGTGTGGTGTGAGACCACTATAAAAAGTGGTAATTTGTTGACCTTCCGTGAAGCTATGTTGAGGATATTTTCTAAGAAGCTCTCGATACCTCTCCCAAGCTTCAAACAAAGTCTCATCACCTTGTTGAGAGAAGTGTGAAATATCGGAGATAAGCCTTTGAGCTTTGGATGGTGGGAAGTATTTAGAGAGAAAGGTCTTGCATAGATCATCCCATGTGTGAATATTAGCTTTGTTTAGTCCTTTATACCAATCCTTGGCCCGGTCCCATAGAGAAAACCCGAACATCCTCATCCGGATAGCATCATTTGAAACTCCATTAAGCTTGATAGTATCGCAAATATCAAAGAACATACCAAGGTGAGCGTTCGGATCCTCTATAGGGCTTCCACCAAATTGCTCACTCTTCACCATTTGGATGAGTCCGGATTTGAGCTCAAAATTGTTGGCATTGATCATCCCCCATTCTCCTCCTTGAAATTGTTCCGTTGGAGATTGGAACATATGGTTGAGAGGAGGTGGTTGAGCCTCATTCGCCCTTCTTTCTTGCTCATCCTTCCATGCTCTAAACTCTTCCATTTCTTTCATAAGAGCCTTCGTTGCTTGATTGTTAGTCATTTTTTGATCTTCAATAGAATTCCTTCTTCTATGCTTTCTTTCAAAGTTCAAGATCAAAGGTTGAACGAGTCTTCCTTTAGACCTTGTGTGCATAAACCTTCAAAACAAAAAAAAAATGAAAAGAAACAATGCTTGAATTAGTAACTCAATAACCAAATCGACTATTGAAACTCAAACTAAGCATTCCCAGGCAACGGCGCCAAAAATTGACCCGCCCTCACTTTAAGGGTGAGGGTAGATAGCAATAATAATCGATTATAGTATAATCGGGTCGAATCCATAAGGAATGCTAGGTCGTTCAAGATTCAAGTAGTAATCCGATTACCTAACTACTATTCAAGCTACCAAATGACATGTTTTTGTATTTTTGATTAGCTAATGAAAAATATAAAGTAATTAACAAACTCGATAACAACTAATAACAAGGATTAATAACAATAGTAAAAAGCTTGGTTCCAAATATAATCCGATAATCACTAGAGGCCTACGTTTTAGGATTTGCATGGATTAGCCATTTTAATCTAATTCATATGGGAGTTCTATATATAGTAAACATCAATTCTTCTCTCGAAGCAATCAATATTAGTGGATTAACCTATGACATCTATTTCCGCTAGGTCTCAAGATGCATAAATTAACTCCAAATAGCTCAATTAATTATCTAGAAGCTCCTACTAGCAAGAATTACTAGTATGGTGTGATTTGATTCCAAGTGTTATGAACTAAAGCCTCCTAAGCATTTAACCAAACACCTTGTATGCACTCAATGATGGCCAATCAATCATACAATAAAATCAAGCCCCAAATCACAAGACATATGAATTAGAAGGTAAATCCAACAACAAAATCCAAAAACCTAATTTTCTAGATCATATCTTCATATATTGGAACCAAAAGGAAATTTAGCTAGATATAATTAGAGGAATTAAACCATAGAAAATAAATAAAATCATGCTTAAAAGATAGAGAATTCAATAAGGAAGAGAATAGTGGAATGGGTCTTCAAATCTTCAACATAAATCTTGAACAATCTTCAAAATACTAAAAAGGAAAGAGGGAAATGTTTCTAGGGTTCTAAGAGTGTTAAAATAAGTCAAAGATACACAAAATAGGAAGATTTTGGGTTTAAATACATAATAGGTGATTTTTGGGTCGAGTTAGACGAGCTAACTAGGTCAATAAGTGAGGGAGAAGGGGCGACGGCGCCCTGGCCGGCGGCCTGGCCAACCGCCGCGTGGGTCGCCAGAAATGCAGTGGCTCAGCCGGCCAGCCGGCGGCCTGGCCGGCGGTCTAGCCGGTCGTTGTCCGGGTCGCCACTAGTTCGGTCCTTTTACGCAGCTTCACCGTTTTCGCTCATTCTCCCTCGTTCCGATTCTCGATCCGCTTTTTGCTATGGACTCCTAACGAACCCCTCTTCGACATGGAATGATCAAATTGCCCAAATGAGTTCTTCATTGTTCCTGCAAAAACATAAAGAGACTCGAGAGAACGAGAAAAACATAATTGAATTCAAACTAGTGAAACCCTAACTCTATATATTTAAATTGCACATTTCAAACCTAGGTTTCACCCTAATTAAGCTCGATTCTTCCTCGTTTCCAGCCTTCGATCCTTAGCCACATGAATACTATTCCAATTCTTACAAAAATGGATCAAAAACTAAAAGGAAATGAGAAATGTAAAAAGTATGCTACAAGTTAAGAAACCCTAGCATTTCTAACATTTAAGCACATAAATCGAGACTCAAACGCATTCAAACACACTCAACATGCACATAAAATGCGTGTTAATCACCCTCTGACATTGATGTTACAAAACCCAACTCTCTATGTGCCAACGTTTGATTCAGAAATAAGACGAAAGTTCTCGGACATCAGCGTTATATACTACGAAGCTCAAGTCCAAGTCCGACATATGATCAAGAAATAAGACGGAAGTCCTCTGTGTCAACGTTGTAAAATTCAAGTCCAAGTAGATCAAAAGGAGACATATTTCTCCAATAAATCTCAAAAGTTGCACAAAAATCATTCAAGAAATATTCGAAGAGAAGAATTAAGGATCAAATAGAGATTGTACCCACATATATATTTCAATCCATATATTTTGGATTTGCGATTTCGTATTTATTTATTAAATACATAAATTTGTGTTTACAGCTCCATTACAACTTTCGTAGGTTGTGTGCAGCACAAAAAAACAATGACTTATGCATTTTCATATAGTGTGTTTGCATGATTATCAAAACTAAACTACTACAAATTCATGATTCTAACAATACTGAAATCCATATATATATATATATATATATATATATTTATAATGTATATTTTACCTAAGAATCTAACTAAAAATAGAATGCATCATTTTGAACAAACCTTCTTCATCATCAATCGCCATGTTCTTCGTGGATTCTTTAAAAAAAAGGATGCTGAATAATGAAGAATCCCTAAGAAAGTATAGATTCTGATATCGGGATTATAAGAAAAAACTAAAAGAAAAGCTCCCAAGAACTCCAAGATATCTCCAAGCCACCTTATATCTCCCTTAAATTCATTCCCAAAGGGAATCGAACCTGGGTCACTCATTAAAGAGAGGAGCCCAGTGGTCAGGTGCGCTAAGTCACCTGGTTTTAAAGAAATAATTTTGATATTATAATAATATTACAATTATAACCGATATGGCATTAATTATTATGAAATTTATTAAGATTCAATTTAATCATCGTCATTCATTCTATTTAAATCAATGGTATTTAAAACTTTTTAGATACTAGAGCAGATATAGATTCCACCAAAATCAATCCATATATATATATATATATATCTATGTGTGTGTGTGTGTGCGCGCGCGCGCATATACATAGCGATAATTTTCATAGTTTATTTGTTTCCACAATTAGGTAGACAATTTGATATGCATCCGAAATTGAAACAACATGCAATCTCAAATTTATAATCTCTCCCTCTCTCTCTCATACGTTCGAATCTGAGTTTGATCAAGATCATCACTAATATATACTCTTTCTGTCTTCCAAAACTCTTTCCCGGTTTGACCGGCACAGGTTTTAAGAAGGATATAGTTGACTTGTATTGTTTATTGATAGTGAAGATTGAGTCCCACCTAATGTAGTGTTTTGTACTCCATCCGTTTCGCTCCATTTGGCCTATACCTTTTCAACACAGTTTTTAAGAAATCTATATTAATATAAGAAAGTAGGATAGTTTCCCTCCAATATTTTTGATATTTGAGCCTTATTTAATTTTTGTAATTAACTAAGTTATACATTGTTTCACCCAAAAAAGTATTAGCAATAAACTAGATCTATCGTAGTACTTAGCAAGTAAAAACCAAAGTCGATTCTCAAGGAAAGCTTAACAGGGAAATTAATTATGTGATATCTACCCTAAGAAAGCAAGTAAAATCAAAGGGGGTTTTGAGTTTTTATAATTAATCATAGACTTAATGAAAGAAAGCAAGTAAATTAAACTAGACTTGAAAGCAAATAAAAGCAAGTAGAAAGAATTCTCGTCTGTCACCCGGGATAAAGAATAAAACTAAGAGGAAAACAGTAAATCTACCTAGGCATGGATTGAAAGGAAAGCAATAAAGAAAGCAAATAAATCTAAGCTAGAGCAAATAAATCTTAACATGAATCTAAATTAAATTAAAGCAACTAAATCTAAGCATAGGCAAATAAACTTGAAAGCAATTAAATTGAATCTAGAAAATTAATAACTAATCAAAGCAATAAAAGAAAGCTAGTAAAATTACTCTAAGAACAAAAATTAAACTTACGAAACTATGATGAAGAAAACGAAGAACTTGAATTAAAACTTGAGCTAAAACTTGAATCCAAGAGCTCCAATCTTTCAAGCATAAAATAAAATTACATCTAGGCTAATGCTAGAGTTCTAAGGCTGAAAAATAGAGAGGAGAAGTAGTCTAGTCGTTCCCCAAAGATTACATATATATAGGAAACCAAAACCTAGTTAAAATAGGAAAGAAATCACTAAAAATTGGCAGGCCTTGCGATCGCAAGCCTCCTTGCGGTCGCAAGGGTCGAGCCAAGTCCACTGTGCGCAACTTTTTTGTTTCGGCCATATCTCCCTTGTCTGAACTCAAAATCGACCGCCATTTTTTTCTTACGCGCCTCCTATCGAACTCCTCTTCAATAATATGCTTTTATTTCGTCCCAACTTGATCTCCACTTTTCGCTCATTTCTTCATTCTTTTGCTCATTTTCTCCCTTCTCTTCCAAAACTCCTCACGAACTTGACTTTGACTAAAATACACACAATAAACACATAAAAACGAACAAAACATATGAAAATAATCTCACACCAAGCTATAAAAATCACATAGAAACATACTAAACATACATATTTTAAAATATAGTATTATGTTATTTTCTATACAATTCTTTAATTAATGAATTTAGTCCTGTGAAAACTCATTTTTATTCATTAAAGTTCAACACATTAATTAAATTTCAAGTATAAATATTAATTTGACTAACTAATTTTTTTCTCATTTGTTTCTTTTAAATGTAATTTTGAATAATCGATTTAAATACTAAAACTAAGTAGCGAATCTCAATTTTACTGTCTAAACATCTCTCAATAGAATGTAATATTTTAATATTTAATATTTTGTTTTTTTGTTCTTTGCTATGATTTAAAAATATATTAGCATATGCATGTTCATTTTTTATTTTTACACATGCAAATAATACAACAATTGATAGTAAACTTAAATAACTCAATTAATTATGTCAGGAGTCTTATAAAATTATAATTATGAAGTTGATCCATATTTAAATATTGAATTAAACAATCTCTGAAAATGAGCTATAAATTTACACATGCATATAATATATATATATATATATATATAATCAAATATAACACAACATACGAGAGTACACATGTATATAAAAATAATTTTTCTTTTGTTATTTTATAAAATAAAATAAATATTATTAATTAAAATTAAAAGTAAGCATTAGATATTTATCATGTTATTTATGTATCAAACCCCTGCATCGCGGGTGTACAATTCTAGTGAGGGATTATGACAAAAAAAATGGTGCCCACCTTCCATTAGTGAATATAGATTAAGAGGGTTAATTAGGGATAAGGGGGTGTTATGTGGGCTAATGGGGCCTTGTTGGGTTAGAAAAAGTAAAATGGGCCAAATGAAAAAAAAAAAAAAAGAAGAAGAAAAAGAAATGAGGCCGAATTGGATACAACATAATGAGTATTGTTTATTGATAGTGGAGGCGGGTCTCACCTTTATTTGTATTGTTTATTACTTCCTCCGTCCACGATCTTTAGATATTAATACTATATTGGGACGTCTACCATCTATAGACACTTTCTTTTTTAGTAATGGGGCCCACAACTTTAACACTTTAAACTTTAACACTTTATTATTTCAACACTCACAAAAATATTACCACAATTATTCTACTTTAACACTTTAACATATTAATTTATTAATATATTATCACAATGTATTAAACTCTGTGCCAAAAATTTTATGTCCGAAGATTGTGGACGGAATGAGTATTATTATCATGGTAAGTTAATGTCCAAAAATAGAAGATGAAGGATTTTGAGGGACAAAGCAAAACATAATTAAGGAAAGAGTACGTTTTCGCGAAGGGATCAAAGATACTACCTCCATCCAACCTAATTGTCTCATTTCCTTTTTTGACTTTTTTCGGCACGCGTTTCTACCGAAACCTTGTATGGATTTTAAAATATAATTTTAAAGTATTGTTTCTTTTACGGGATACTATGAGTGTCATAATATCCCGTAAAAGAAACAATATTTTAAAATTATATTTTAAAACCCGTATTAGGTTTCGATGGAAATACATGCCGAAAAAAATCAAAAAAGTAAATAGGACAATTAGTTGGGATGAAAATAGTAATACTATAGATGGATCTTGTAATGCGCCGTCGTGTAGCGCCACCGCAAATGGTAGTTCACAGTGTGAAATCAATTCTTCTTTTCTTTTTGGTGGGTTTTTTTTTTTTTTTTTTCCGATCGAAATTTATAATGTAAATGTAACATCGAGAGTACATGGAGTTTGGAAGTCCCAACACATTTGTCCTTGAATTTTACAAATTGATACAAGCGTGAAATTTTACATGCATGTGGAAAAAAGGACCAATTTTATCACCATTCTTATTTCGTTTTGGAAGTTTCAAAATTGATTTCCATACTATATATATTTTCGAATTGCTTGGTTTTAAAAGTCAAATTAAAATATTGACGGCTACTGTCTAATTTGTCGTTCAAGGTTATTTTCAACATGTCTAAATGCATTACAAATTTCACAAAAACTTATATCAGTCCGGCTGCAAAATACGGTCAAGCTTTGAAAGCAAAATAAATTACTTGAGCCTAATTAATCCATTTGGCCCACAACTCAAAAACATTCAATGAACCTCAATGTAAGTCCGGACTGATACAAGTGTCTCCCTACAAATTTTAGAGTACTTATTTGGTTATTTCATAAAAATATGAAAACTATGTCACACCAATTATGCAAGAAATCTAATCCAAGAAGTTGTGTTCTCTTATTAACCAGCTAAAAATGTGTAACTTATTCTTGCGACATACCAAGTGAGGAAATGTATAAAACGCGTCATATTCGAAATATTGTACTTCTGAGACCTTAACCATCATATTTGAAATAATTTAACTAAAATTTAAAGGTCGAATCATCACAGAAAATTTGAATTTAAGACATTTTGCCACAAAAGTTTTATACATTGATTTCACTATCACTAGACCAACACACACTCAATCCATTTAATTTGATGTATAGCAACTTCTATAGTTGTTTGTTTATTGTATCTACCAACTATTGATTGACTAAAGAAGCTAGGGAAAAATATGTAGCAACTTGTATGTTTATTTACTAGCGTGCTCCATGAATTTTCTAATATAATTTCAGAAAAAGTATATAACCAAAAAAAGTGTTTACAATATATAATTATTAACGTGACATCCATTCATAAGACTGTGACCAAGTCCTATTTGTTTAACATTTAGCACTTATGTTTCGTATCATTATGACTTTTCAATGATTAGAATATTTCTCGAATTAATTACTCCAGCTATTTTGTTGGATATAATATATTTGAATGGTTATAATTCTAAATATTAAAGTAAATCGAGTAAATTATTAGGCTCGACACTCTCAATTTCAACCATATGCTTTGAGTTCATCAAGAAATTGAGACGGCAGAATATTTTACGTAATTAGTGAAATTTAGACAGGTTAATTCGACTTATAGAATTTACCAGAATAATAAAACAGCACAATGTACTCATAAAGTCAATTTAATTAATAAGTTTAGATTATTTGAATTGTTCAATTGACCTACTATGAGCAAGTTCAATATGCCTACGGATAACGTGATAATAGTATAAATAAAAAATTTGATAAAAATTTTATAAAAAAATTAAAGCCTATTAAAAAAACTAAATATTATATAAAAAAATTAAATTCTAACTGAAAAAGTAGTCGACGTAGCATTGCCATATAATCGATGGGTACATCATGCAATTTCTTCTAAAATCAAGAAGATTCACTTTTAAAATGTATATTAAAAAAAACCCAACAAGATTCCCAACAAATTTTAGATAACCTTATTATCATTATTATTAATTATTAATTATTATTATTATTGTTATTACTAGTATTGCTCCCGTACGATGCATGAGTCGTACACTGATCAAGCTTATAAGAAAAATTAGAATAATAAAGTACGATATATTATATTGAATGATAATAAAATTACTTTGAAATATAGAGTTTTTTTTTTAAATAATAGTTTACTACTGCTATTAATTTACCACATGTATAGTATTTTCTAAATTTATTAATGGGATATCTAATCTTCAAGTTTTAAATTTAATAGTGCGTGATGCAATCTGTGTGTTCGATCTTAGCATTTTGCAAGAGAACAAATGTTTTAGAACTTTAGAATAAGTTTTTCAAACATTTCCTCATACTGTAAAATCCTAAAAGAACCAGTTATACACATACAAACCATTAATAATAAGCATCATGTTTATGTCTATAAAATAATCTCTAATTTTTCAATTCAGTGCATGCAATCCAAATTTGACTGTTGTACAATAAAATAAAATTAAATAATATAAGAGCTATTTTTTGAAAAAAATATATATAAATCTCGTAATGATGTATGTAGTTGGGTTGTTTTGATATATGTAATATCTCTTGCAAATGTAATATAATATTCATAAGACTGCCTAAAATGCAACTGTGATGATAGAACAATATAAAAAAAACAAATATGTAACACATTTTTTAAGATAAATAAATTAAATCTCGAGAAAAAAATCATAGTTTATGTTAGAAAAAAAATATTAAAAATGAAACAGTTGTTCTAAAAGATTATTCAAAAAATCAAAAGAAAAGTAAAGACACATTGAGAAGATAGTTTTATAAAATAGTGCAAAAAACTTGGTAAGAATAATTAATGATGGTTGCATTTATAGGGAAAACCATCCAATTCCACTCTAATTTGAATTATAGTTTAAATAAGACATTAGGCTTCATCCCAAAATTAGTATTTATCTTATTAATGGTGTATTAACCTTAGGACATTAGATTACTTTGATCTATACATATAAATAGTTAGTCAATACTTATGTTATGACTTTTGGATATATCTATGTAACTTTTGAAGGGAAAATGACAAAGATGTAATTATTGTCAATAATTGAGCTTTTATATATATTATAGATTATAGATTATTATTATGAAGAAGAAGAAGAAGAAGAAGAAGGAGGAGGAGGAGAAGGAACTATAATATTACTAAAAAAAGATAATTGCTTTTCCAAGTAAAAATTACCCAAAATGAATGTCCTCAAGAAGAATTACCTTAAAAAGTAAGGGTCCCATTGCAATCTTGAAGTCAAATTTCTCCAGCTTAAGAGTTCCTTACTTCCTACCACCGTAAACATGTCTCGATCAGAATGATTAAAATTTTGCAGATAGATTCAGTCAGGTAAAAGAATCTAACTTGGACCTCTTCTATCTCTGCACAATTATGTTTACAATTTTATTTCTTTAATTATTTTTGAACTCCGTATCAAACAAAAGAAGTTTCTCCTCCTTTCATCTAATCTAATCAACTATTGATATCCATAAATTACCAACCTTTCCTGCGAATCGGAAAACCCTTTTTCGTCTTTACTAAATCTGTTCCGAGAATAGTTGTACAAGATTCTCAGACAAAAGTAGTTGCTTTCCAGCAGAAATCTTGCCAATTTCGATCTGGGTTCTTGAAGATTGCTGTTTTCCATTTTGATTTTGAAGTTGGGTGTTTGTCTTTCTTGTTTTCTGTCAGCTCTGATCTGGGATCTTTGTTATGATCTTGTTTTCTTGATTTTGAGGGCTTTGATTTCTTGGGCTGTGATAAAGTTGGTGTCTTTGAAGATTTCTTGTGATTGTGGGGTTTGATTTTGACTTGATTTGATTTGTCGGTTGTAAGATTTTGAGGTTTGAATTTTTTTTTAGATTTGTTTGATGGCTGCGGATGAATTGGTAGAACTCAAATTTAGGCTTGCTGATGGTAGTGACATTGGACCAAGCAAGTATAA
This sequence comes from Mentha longifolia, assembly GCA_001642375.2. Lineage (NCBI taxonomy): Eukaryota > Viridiplantae > Streptophyta > Magnoliopsida > Lamiales > Lamiaceae > Mentha > Mentha longifolia. Next base: position 35,456,347 of record CM038114.1, read on the forward strand.
TTCTAGTGCAACTGTCACCTCTCTCAAGGAAAAGATTATTGCTCAATATCCTAAAGGTTATGAATCATATTCTGTTTCACATATCACTTTTAAATTTGATGTTGGAATCACTTTTAAATTTGATGTTGGAAACCTCATAAGTTCTTTTGATTTGATCTTCTTTTTTTCTACATTGGCTTAAATTATATAGTTTATCTTTGTCATTTTTCTGATGTATTTGATAAGGTTATATTATTGTTTAACATAGTTTTTGGTATGTTTATAATTTATTAAAAGAAATAGGGAAAGGGATTTGTGTCCTAGATTTTCCAAGATTAATGCATTGAGTTATTTTGCCAAATCTGAGTATTTGAAAAGTAGTGCCAGATTTAGTAATCAACCTCTGATTCGACATACTAAATATGACAGAGTTATTGCCAAATGCCTTGAGGAGTCTTTGCCTGCATAAAATTTTGAAACAGAACAACATTGCATCTTTATTGTGTTACTTGTTGCTCAGCCTCTGCATAATGAAGATTAAGAAAATAAGTTTCATGTTTTTTCTAGATTACCTGAAATTCTGACTCCCACATTTGGAAATTTTAGAGGCTTACAGAAAGAGAGCATTTGACATCACGTTTTTGAGTACTTTTGGACTGATTTTAGCATGCATGACTTGGATTGGATTCAAATAAACCATGAACTGATATGTGGTTCAAATAGTTTTTATTTGCTCTTACTGTCTTTTTTTGCTCCTTTGCTTGGAAGAGAAGCATATGAATCTTTAGAAGTTATCTCAATTTTCTGATCGAGAGTTTCTTAAGTTATTCTTGGATTATGATACTCATCCATTGGAACTCTGCTGTCTTGGGCTAATTCGTTAGTAGGTCTCAGGAGTTATTATTCTTGTCTTTCGTTATGATTTCTTGAGGGAAGAATGTTTGACTTTTAGTTAAGTTTGATTGCGTTATTCGTTTTTCTTTTTCCAAGAAATAAAATGTGGCATAAAATCTGGGAATGAATTGCTCAGTTGCATCAGAAATTAGAAACCAGAAATTGTTGCTTCACATAAAAGAAAACATTTATGGATTCAGTGGACAAAAAATGTATACAAATATAACTTTTGGAAGAGAATTTGTTCCATTTTTACTGGTTCTTATATGAAGATGATGGTATGTTGCGTGATTTTTATATTTTACATCATGTCATATCGTGTAATTTATTGCTTGATTACTTCTGTTATCCTCATGAAGACTTCTACTCTACAGAAAAGGAAAACGGGCCTAAATCCATCAACGATATAAAGCTCATTAATGCAGGAAGGATTCTAGAAAATAACCGAACTCTTGCTGAATCTCGGCTTCCTCTCAGTGAAGTTCCTGGAGGCGTCATAACAATGCATGTTGTTGTTCGGCCCCCGCTTCCCGATAAAAATAGTGGTAAATGCAATTCATTTTAATTAGGCTGATATTGCACTGATTTTAATTATTAATTCTGATATTTGGAATGAGCTTGTTTTCATATTTCTATTATCCTCCACTTTTGGTTATATTTGTCTGATTTATTCTTAAAATTTGATTATGTTGCCCTAATTAACTGCAAGAAATATTGAATCGCATTGAAAGAACTCAAACTATTCAAACTTATTTTCATCATTGATAAATTGTTTGTTGAACCTCGTTACCAATTCTAAACAATGCTATGTTTACAGATAAATTGCAGGATAATTCCCAGAAGAAAGGAGGGTGCTTTTGCACCATATTGTAACAGATAGAGCTGCTTCAGAGCGTCTTGTCTCATATGTTTGTATTAAAGTTCTTGATTGCATTTACAACATTTTACACATGTTAATAGAGTCGGAAAAAAAAAAAATCATCACATCATGGGATAAATCATTGTTGTTGGTCTCGGTTCCTTATACTTGTGCTCGATGAATGGAAGAAAGATCGAAGAGAGACGATGCAGGAGAGCGTAGTCGGGTCTTGGATAAGTGCTCTGATAATGTGAATTGAGAAAGGAGCAAGGAATGATGCATAATTGAACACGCTGCAAAGAAAATGTTGTTTGTGGTTTAAATTTGTGAATCTTGTTGTATTGTGTATGTATAATGAAATTTGTTTAATTTGTCTTAATTTACAGCTTTGAAATGAATTTAGAAATGTGACTTCAGTTTTTATAGAAATATTATTGATTTTTTTTAAATGTTCATTATTTATTGAGTAGTTTGATTCTATTTTAAGTATGAATTAGCCTGCAAATTAAGTCACATATTTCTGATGCACTAAATTAAGTTAGGATTAAGAGGTCTAATTAGTTATATAATGACTCGGAAAAGTTAAATATGAATTAGTCATTTCTATACATAGTTAATTACAACACATAAGGGCAAAAACATTTCAAAGTATCATCACCATATAATTTATGAAACCTACAAAAGTTCTATGCAAAGAAGAGTCACTCGGCCACTTCAAAATAATGGCCACTGCAATAACTATTTACACTGAGCCTCTGCAACTGCAACCAACACCTTCATGTCCAAGGCAAAAAATCGAAGCGGAACTCTTCATGGCGCCTATGAGGGCTGATGATGGTCCATCACATTGTCAGACGAGGACCGGTTCAATGGTCCTAACCGGTTTATTGACCGGGCATTCTTCAGCGTCATCTTCAGCTTCTGTCTCTCGCCGTCGACTTCTGCAAACTGGAGGCTGAGTCGAGAGTAGCGGTCATGCATTTCTCGGAGTTCGGCCTCGACTCCGGCGTGTCTTCCCTTGAGCTCGAGCATTTCTTTGATCAGTTCGTTGATGTCTCTGAAGCTCTTGAAAATTGCTTCTTCATCACTGTGTTGTTTCAAGAAAGAACTGAGGAAGAAAGACAAGATCAGTTAGTTCGAAGAAATTCGAGAGCTGGGAAAGAAAAGAAAAGAAGTCAGAATTCAGTCAAAACCGGAACCGGTAGAAACCAAACCTCAGATTCAGTTTTGGTTTGATCAGAAAATTTAATGAGTTTGAAGACTAACCTCTGGAATAGGGTGTTCGATTTATTCTTCGTCTTTAAGGCTTCAGCAAGCTCGATTTCCAATGCAAGAACTCTGTCTAATGCATTCCCACCACTCGAAATCTCATCAAATAGAGGAAACATGCTTCTTAGCTCTTCATTTGCCTTTCAAAGATCAAAAAAGGAAACATCTATAAGATACTTATTTTCTAGTACAGAACTAAATTTGTATGAAAACACTAAGTTATCTCACTTTACGCAGTTGCATGATTTCTTTTTGTGTATCTTCAAAATCTGGATTCACGTCATCTCCCATATCAAAGATTGCGTTTTCGTTTTTCATCTTTTCCAGCTGCAGGGAGAAAGGAGAAAGATAATAAGAGTTTGATAATATACAATATATCGGTCCTTTCAAGAAAATAAGTACCTCTTCGTGCAAATGCTCGATGCTAGACCTCAATCTTTGCGCTCCCGAATTTTCATCGTTAGCACCTGAAGTATTTCCATTGCTTTGCACGTGTGAAGCAGCTTCCTTCAAAATTGCAAAACCAATAATAAAATGATTAATGCATACTGCACTGCATGATTAATTTTATGACACAATTTTGAACCATAATTCTAAGAATAGAATGGTCTTATAATTCAGTTGATTGATAAGCTAAGTTGGGAGTTATACCTGAAATGTTTGCAACTGAACCGGTTCCGTTGAATCTGCACTTTCTCCATCTATGTTTTCCCTATCAAGAACCGATACAAAGTTTTCACCCTTTTCTACATTTGTCGAACATTTCAAATCCTCGAGTTGTCCCTTCATCAAGGTAAGTTCATCAATCAGATTCGATTTTTCAGCTTCAAATTCTAGCAAAGAAGCCCCGAGTTTTTCCTTCTCCTCCTTGCAGCATTCAAGGCTTAGTAGCGCACATTCGAGCTCAGCCTTTGTTCTATCATAACAGTTGCTTTTTTCGCGCTTTTCTGAAATCACCGCCAAAAGTTCTGCTTCCAATGCCGAGAGTCGAGTCGAGAGCTCTTCGTTCTTCTTCAAGCTCACAGCCTCGGACTTCTTCCTACTCTCAATTTCATCGATCGCATCTTGTAGCTTCATGAGCATCTCTTCTCCATGCTTTTTGGACATCGAAAGCTGCTGCTTCAATTCTTGGTTTTTAGTTTCATACTGTTCTTTAATGAATGCGACTCGCAAGGAGTCTTGCACTGTAACAGACGGAACTTCATTTTCTCTTCTTTCACGAATTGCTACACATTCGGATTCGGCCTTGTCTTTGAGCTCCTTCAAATGGATCGATAAATTCTTAAATTCTTCCGCTTTCTGAACTTGTTGAGAAAATTTATGTGAAAGTTCCTCAAACTGGGATCGAAGTTTCACCAATTCCTCTTTGTACTCTTCCAGCAAAGCTACATGAGAAGTCTGTTCATTAACTTTGGCTTTGAGCACAATAACTAAAACTTCCAATTCATCTTTCGAAAGAATCAAATTACTCATTTCCTCCTCCATTGTTGACAGCTCCCTCTTGCTATCCTCGAGTCCATCCCTCATCTCATTGTTCGATTCAGAAAGAAGCTTATTTTGAGCTTCGGAGACTTCTAACTCGGATCGTAAGCTTTCAAGATTTGCCAACAAATTCTCTTTCTCGTTACTCCAGTTAGCTTCACCTTCAAGACTGTGATTCAACATAGACTCGGTATCGTGATACCTTTTCTGAAGATCCATCTCTGAGGATGCAAGTTTCTGCAGTAGAGTTTCGTATTGGTTTGAAATATGAATAAGTTTCACATCTGAAGCAAGCGAGTATTCATGCATATCTGACAACTGACTATCGAAACTAGCTTTAGATGAAGTATCTTTCTTGAGTTCTTCCACTAGTTCATTTTGCTGATGCAGGAGATGAGCAAGTCTCGATTTTTCCAATTCAAGATGTGATGCTCTTTGCTCAAGCTCTAGCTGTGTTTGCTTATCCTTGCTTGAACAAAGAGTAAGATCTTGAATTTTTCGTTCCAGTTCAGCTTTCTCCAGCTCGAATTCTAGCTGTTTTTCCTGATCCTTGCTCAAACAAAGAGTAAGATCTTCAACTTTTCGTTCCAATTCAGCTTTCTGCTGCTCAAATTCTACCAATTTTTTATGATCCTTGTTCCAACAAAGAGTAAGATCTTCAACTTTTCGTTCCAACTCAGCTTTCTGCTGCTCAAACTCTACCAATTTTGCCTGATCCTTGCTCCAACAAAGAGTACGGTCTTCAACTTTTCGTTCCAATTCCGTTTTCAGCTGCTCAAACTCTACCAATTTTGCTTGATCCTCGCTCAAACAAAGAGTAAGATCTTCAACCTTTTGTTCCAGATCAGCTTTCTGTTGCTCAAACTCTAATTGTTTTTCCTGATCCTTGCTCAAAGAATGATTAAGATCCTCAACTTTCCTTTCCAATTCAGATTTCAGCTGCTCGATTTCTAGCCATTTTCCTTGATCCTTGCTCAAACAATGAGTAAGATCTTGAACTTTTTGTTGAAGTTCAGATTTCTCCTGCTCGAACTCTAACCGTTTTTCTTGATCCTTGCTCAAACAAAAAGTAAGATCTTGCACTTTTTGTTCCAGTTCAGCTTTCTGCTGCTCGATTTCCAGCCATTTTTCTTGATCCTTGCTCAAAGAAAGAGTAAGATCTTGAACTTTTCGTACCAGTTCAGCTTTCTCCTCCTCAAATTCTAGCCGTCTGTCCTGATCCTTGCTTGAAGAAATTGCAAGATCTTGAACCTTTTGTTCCAGTTCAGCTTTATCTCGCTCCAACTTTAGCAATTCTTCCTGATCCTTGCTCAAACTAAGAGTAAGATCTTGAACTTTTCTTTCCAGTTCGTCTCTTAAAGCTTTTCCATCATGCAACTCATCACGTAAAGTTTTTGAATCTTCTTTCAGAGAATTAACCTCATGCGAAAGCTTCATAGATTCCTCGGATTTCTCCATTAATCTCACATCAAGTTCTTGCTTCTCACGCATCAGCTCAGTGATCTCTAGCTTACTCCTCCCTAGTTCTTCTGCCAGAGAGTCCAAGTTCGAAATCTCTCGAGCAAGGCCTCCGTTTCTGCTTATCAATTTTTTCATCTGATCCTCAAAAAGAGCAAGATCCGCTAACAGTACTTTGTTCTTTTCCATATATTTCTCTTCGATTTCAGAACTCAAGTGGATCTTGTTAGCCACCGATTCAATCCCAACTTGAAGTCTCTCCACAAGGGCATTCGACACATCAAGTTTCGTCGCCATATCTCGTATGCCACTCTTGAACTTCACCTTCATCGACAGAATCTCTGATCTGACTGAGCTCAAAGCCACATCAGCTGAATCTTTCTCGATTTTTAGATTCTGCTTCTCTTCCATCAATCGGATATTTTCCATAGACATACTATGCTGGAGTTGTTCAAGCTGCATCATAGCATCTTTTAAATCTAAATTGAGACTCTGAGAACCGTAGGCGGATAACAGATTGGCCAACCTATCCTGCACGAATTCAATACTTTCCTCAAGATTACTTTTGGAAGAAACCAATTCATCAGAATCAGCTCTGAGTTTCTCATTTTCAAATGCTTCGTGTTTTAGTTGAAGCGAAAGCTCTGCATTCGCAGCCAAACAAGCCGCATATTTGCTTTCACAACTTCTCAGTTCCGACAAAGCAGTTTCCAAGTCGATCAGCTTCTCAGAAAGAAAGTAATTTTCCTTTGAAATGCTCATCAACTTATCTTCTAAAAGCTGATTTTGTAGAGCCATTTCACTGCACTGAGAAATGCTACGAGATTTGAACTCATTGAGAGCATGAATCTCATCAGTGGCCTTCTGCAACTGTAAGATCAAATGATTTTGAGAGGCAGTCGAGCTTTTCATGACTTCACAAAAGGACAGTTCCAATGCTTTCGAGTATATATCTAAGTTTAAGTTTATTGAATGCATTTCGACAAGTTCTTCTTCAACCTTCCGATAAAGATCTTCCTGCATCGAAACGGATCTCTTCAAGTCTTCCAAGAGAACATCTCCACCACCAGATCTTTTCTTCAAACCCAAGTTTTGATTCTGAGGTTGAGTTGATTTAGTAGGGTCGTCTTCTTCTGGATTCTTCACTAAAGCCTGCTTTATAAGGCTTTCATTCGCCTCGAACATGGAAGAAACCTGCGAAGAAAGCAGCTCGAGATCCTTCTGTAATTTGTCCACTGCAATTGAGTAATTTAATCTTGCTCTTCTAAGTGCAGCTTCTGAAGTTGTAGCTCTTCTCCCGAGCTCCTCGTTAATGGCTTCCAAATCACGCCTCTCCTCCGCAAATTGCAGCATTTGCTGATTCGTCTCTTCACGAAGAGATTCCACTTCAGTTTTGCTTACAGTCAACGCGTATAAACAAGTCGTGTGTTCGTTTCTGAGAAGCTGCAATTCTCCCACCAATCGTTTCTGGTTTTCCTCAAGTTCGTGAATTAGGGCTTCATAGTAACATTCCATTTGATACATTTTTCGAGTAAGAGATTCCTTCTCAACTTTCGCCTCGTCCAACTCCCTCACAAGATCAAAAATTTGAGCTTTCATGGCATCCATAGGGTTAACTGCATCCGAAACCGGAGGATTCGAACTGAAATGGTGAAGAACACTTTCAGGCGGACATAAGTCCAAACCGAACCCATTACCGGACTCGAACCGGCTCAATTCTCTGATCTTCGAATCTGCACTTTCTGATGAAACTTTTTTGCCATTTCCGAGCTTAAAATCGAGCAGAAAATTGAGCAATGATTCAAGCTCGAGGTGGATGAATTTAGTGTCTCCTTCAAGAGTGGCAGCATACGTCTTCTTCTGAAGTTCTCTTATCTTGCCTTCGACTACAGAAATTCCATTTGAGAACTGAAGCTGCATGTTCCTAGCTTCCATTAGAGGAATCCGAGAGCTTAATTTTGAATCTTTGAGATCCATAATATCATCCTTGAACTTCAAGCATTCGGATTTCATTAACAAGACCTCTTTTGCCAATTCTTGAGCTGAAGAAATCTCAGCAGTGAGTTCATCAGAAAGCTTACGCGTTTCAGCACCTAATTCATCAGCTATGCCTTGCAATGAGCTCACTTCGAGCTTAAGGTTGAAGAGAGATGATTCAGCGAACTCCAAGCTTCCTCTAAGACGATTATTCTCCGTTGTCAGCTCATTATCTATGGAATTATTTGAACTCCATTCATGAATTGATCCAGTACTTCCTTGGACAATACTTTGATGATTGGAGATTTCTTCTTTCGATGTGTGTGGACTTTGAATATGCGAATGCTCGTATTTAATGCTATCTAGCTCATTTGTGGAATACGTCTCGTGCTTTTCTGCATACAAACTTCCTGAAGTATTTGAGGAGCCATCTATCACTTCTTCTTCGAGTGACGAGAGCTCGCTAGCATCTGCTTTGAATTTTATCCTCACCTGAAGAAAGAGGGTAACATAAAAGTTGAAAAGTTAGATGATTGGAAAAACTTAAGACTGATTCAGGTACATCAAAATACAAGTTGTAAAGGACAGAAAGAAATACAATAAGGTAATTTGTGTCTTCTGCAAGTAGAAAGTAGGTCAACCGAATCGTAAAATAAGTAGAGATCTATATACAAAGAAAGATAAATAAAAATCAGATTCTATAATGAAACCTTATCAGTCTGATCGTTGAGGAGTCCTTCCGAAGATTGTAATCCTTTTTCTCTGAGTTCTCTCTGCTGCTCGAATTCCCTAAATGTGACAAGATAATGATTTAGACGGTTGCACGAGAAATTTAGGTAAGAATTCAACATAATGTTTTAGTACCTAAAGCCAGTCTTTGAGGTCAGGAGCTGGACAGTGATCTAGAAGATAACAAGGCAGTTGATTAATATACGTAATGAAAAATGTTAAGCACATAACAGAAAAACCATAAGGACCATAGGACCATAGCTTATATGAGATGTAACTTCTTTGTTCATCAACCAACAAATTGATGAATGATTTGAAAAGAAGTTGAACAAACTACAAAATAAAAGGGTCACGTAGATTTATCAGTTTTTAGTCAATTATTACGCTGAGCAGTTTTCATATTTTCTTACATGCAGTATAGTCCCAAAGTTGCACCCTTGAAGCGGAAATGTTGTAACAATAGGCTTTGATGCATCAACATAATCGGCAAGATTGATAGTAGCCTCACCAAGGACGCTAGACCGTGAGGATCCCTGTAAACAAGAAATTAAATTTAATGACATTGCAAAGGTTAAATATAATGGAACAAAGATAGAAAGAAAGAGTACCATGGCAAGAACGAGCTTGTAGAGCTTTTCATCGTATAGTTTGGTTTTAGAATCTTGAAGAAGCCTCGTAGTTTCGTAAATAGGATCACCCCATTTACAACTTCCATTTCTTACATTCGCTTTGGTTGTCTTGGCTGTTGGCTTTCCTGTATCGGCAGGGACTAATGATAAAAACAACTTATCCCATCCTGTCAGTGGAACCTGCAATATCGAGGACAAAGATTCTATTACAACAAAAAATGGCATAGTGCAGCTAACCTACTTTATATTTCGCAATTATGGTATATACTCCAAATGCTTCTTAGAGAGAGACATTAAGAAATATTTTGAAAGTGAAGGTGGTGCTTCGAATAATGAATGATCGAAAGCTCATAGTGGACTTGATGAACGTAATGGAATCACTTAAGGCATATCTAACTATTGGTACAACTAAGAAATAACAAAGAGAAAAAAAAAATAAGTATGAGTTTCAGCTTTTTACATAGTTCTTGCTTGATAGACGCCGAAACAGTATTGGAAATCAAAATAGTAAACCGTACATCAAATTCTAAAATAGCAAGTCCGCGTTTGGGACTAATAGGATTTTGCAGTCAAGAGACCGAACTGAAACCTCTAAACCAAACTAGCAATAACCTGGATTACTTTCATGTCTTCCTTCTCAAAATCACATCTAATCTTGGTTTGGGAAAATAAATACACAATGAAAATGTAAGAGACCCCATATTTCAACTCATACATTAAAATAAAGAATACAAACACAGATACAGAGCATGTAAGTGGCATAACCCATGAAATTTGTATTAATGAAAGCATGAATAATATTATTCTGTTATCTAGATGACAATTTAGATAACCCTCGAGGATATTCTGAAACACTCTTAACTTGCAATGTGCCAAAGTAGTAAAAGGGAAATAGAGCAGAATTGCATGATGAAAGGCATCATCTTCATTATAATCACTCAACCATATCCAGCTGAAGTATTCAACCAATTATAGTGTTATAAAAATGTTTAACTATGCTTTAGCAGTTCAGCTAAATGTGTATGTTATTCTACATGGTAGAACATAGAGAAAATCCAGCTACACTTAATTGGAATGCACAATGCTACTATGAATTCCTAGATATCTATGAGGCATAAATAGCACTACCTTGCAATTTTTCGGGAAAGACTACAAAATGAAATAATCTCATTCACAGCTTCTCCTTAGTTCTGGGTAACCTACAGGGCAATACATTCATATCCTACGCAAAAAAAAAAAAAAAAAATGAAGAGCTGCATTTTAAGTACTCTCGAGTCGTGACTCATTATAGGACACATGGTCCACATAAAGGATCGACCTCTACAGAATACATATTAGCCTTAGTCGAGCCAATTCACAAACAAAATGTGTGCAACAAAAACTATGAATCAAAAACCAGTTGATGGACTCATCTTACGAATCATATACTACAGAGAATGACTGAATGAGTAGCAGTAAGCATGAAAAACCGAAATAATTTAGAAGAAACCATACATGTGTCGCATGAAATTGGAGGCGAAAGACAACTTTCACTTTAGTCTTCTCAAGCTTCCACTTCGATATCCTCGACATTATTCCACGCCTGGACTAAGCATCACCTGCTGACACTGACACAAGCACATACTCAATGGAGGAGATGAAAAAATCAAAAGGCCATTCAGTTAAAGAATATGAAGAGTAAAGAACAGAGAACAACTTCATTATTCTAACTCAAGAACCAATCTAAATATGGAGAATTCGAAATTTGGATTAAGAAAAATATCAGTCTCAGTATGAGGATCCTGCTAGCTCATTGACATCAATCATTCATCAGCATTAAATGCCAACAGCAGTACATTTTCAGAAAGAAAGAAAAAGAAATGAATCATAAAAAAGGAAACACAGAGATCTTTCAAAAATGAGTATTAGAAATCCAAAAATCATAATAAAAGAACAACGTTCAAGCACAAATTCAGCTAAAAGTATGAAACGCCTTTTATGGAACATAATGGTCCTCTTGATTACTTCTTAATCCATTTATCAACATAAAGAAAAGGATACTTTAAACAAAGTCGCCTAAAAATTAACGCTTCGAACCCCACAAGAACTCCAAAATATTATTTCCCGCAACACAAAGATTCAATCAAGAACCCAAGAAAACACTTGCTTCAAACCTAAGCAGCAGAATCTTGAAAATGGGATTCTCAGATACTGAAGAATACTTAATAAATTCAGCACAAGAAACTCTAATTGCTCCCAAAAAGTCCAACAACAAGAGAAAATCTACTTAACAAATAAACAAATGGAGAAAAAACAGTAGCAATAATGCCATTTTCCCATTTCTTTCCACAAACAGTAGAAATTCCTACATAACACCACGTATGTATTATACCCACAAAATAAACCACTTACTTCTCACACAATACGAAAATGTGAGTAGCATTTCACACTTAGAAGAGCTAGCGCATCATTTTCTCCATCATTCATAATCATAAAAAATTGATGTTGAATTATCTACCTAATCATGGATCTGAGGTGGGCAGCTTCAAATGCAAGTAAAAGAGGGAACCCAAATAAAAGAAATGGAATCTTTGTGGAGAAGTGAAGTTTCCAACAGTGAGTGGCGGTGGCTGAAAAAATTGAATCTTGAAAATGTTTATGCATTGGAAATGCAGGGAATTGCTTTTCTTGAGAGTAAAAATTGCATCTTTTGTAGTAATTTTAATTCCTTTTTCAAATCTGTGATTAAGCGAGGTTAAAAGTAGAGATTATGAAAAGGAGGGAAAAATCCTGCCAAAAGCATACGATGGGAGTGTAATTAATTTTGTGATTTTCTCTTTAAGATTTTTGGTGGTTTACAGCTTTCAAGTTCTTATACACTGGTTGGAAATTCTCGTTCTGACAAAAATGCCCCTTGAAGGCTGATGTGTGTGTGCCCATTATATGAACTCCTTCAAAGGGTATTTTGGTACTTATACAGAATCCCGGTGTTGACTTCATGCTAGATCTACCGAGACTAACTTTTTTTTTTCTTTTCCTTTTTCATTTTATTACAGCGAAGATATTGTGGAAAATATTCAGACATACTAACAGAAAAAGGGTTAATTATGGAAAATTGTGGGATTTTTCATATAAATTTTTAAATTTGATTAAGTTATACAAACTGATTCATGTTGGGTTTTAATTAATGGATTGACCGTTTCCAATTTGGCAATTAAGTACTACCTCCATCCTATTACATTAGTCACATTTATCTTTTTGCACGTATTTCCACCGAAACCTAGTACGGGTTTTAAAATATAATTTTGACGTATTCATTTTTTCACGGGATACTATGAGTGTCATAGTATCCCGTGAAAAAATGAATACGTCAAAAATATATTTTAAAACCCGTACTAGGTTTCGGTGGAAAAACGTGCCGCAATAGTGAATGTGACTAATGTAATGGGATGGAGGTAGTACTATAGTAATAGAATTAATTTTTTGCATGTTCCTATGTTTTTAAGGAAAAAACTCTGCATATTCCCCACAACTAAAAATAATCATTGCATGTTGTATTCTGTGGAAATAAGAAGATTGCATATTTTATTTTATTTCTATTTTTAAGCTATGGAATTTAATAAAAAAAATTGTGATAATTTTTACAATTAACCGATAATCCAATTCTTGTATCTAATGATGGTTGGATTCTGTTTTTTTAATTATTTATCTTCTTTTTTTTTCAGAAAAAAAAAATTTATAAACACTCGACCGGTACAAGGGGTACCAACCCATACAAAATTATTTTACATCCCAAGTGACAAATAGTTTATTCGAAGCCCAGTCGATGAAACTAGTACAAGGATTGGCCTCGCCTTTAACTACACACCAACTTCAGAACCGATACTTAATTTCATTCTCAACTAATCTAAAATCTCATTCCAAGCCTTCAAACAGTACCGTGTTCCGCCACTTCCAAAGCACCCAAACTACACACGCCCACAGCCCGCCCAACTTCCTTTTTAATTTGCCTCTGCCAAGGAATTTAACACAAATGAATTTAGTGCTCGTTTGGTTCAAGTTAGGTAACGGAAAGGAAATGGAATCAAGTCAAGTAAGCGAATGGTAATAATAATGGTTACTTTTATTGAGTGTTTGGTTCAATAATAGAAAGGAAGTCACTTGTGAGGGGTGTTCTCTTTCTCCTTGTTTCCCCTCCTTCTTGAGGGGTAACAATGTAATGGATTGTGTTACCTCCAAGTAAGGGAAATGGATAACTTATTACTCAAACCAAACAAAATATAATGGAATCAATTATTTGATTCCCTTTCCATACCAAAAAAAACTTGAACCAAACATGGACTTAGATAAAATACATATAATCATTTAAATATATTGTGTCCATTGGGTTGACGTGGATAATGAGGTGTCACTTATCTAACGAAATTAATAATTGGAATTTGATTGATCCTTTTAACGAACTAGCAGGGGTAACGTGCATTGCACGTTGATCCACTTTTTAATCCAATAAGAATATATTAAATTTATTTTTAAGCTCAATATGTTTATAATGGTTTATGGCTACGTATATATGTTATAAAAAAATCGATGATGATGTTTATATTTGGATGTCTAATTGTTTCAAAAATAAAAAAGTATAGAAAGAAAGTGATAATTTATGTTTATTATAACAATCTTATTTTGTGTGGCCTCTTGTTATGAGGCTCGGTCATTTAGGATCAATGAAAAAATGTGGGTCCTTTTATCTTACTTTAATAATAAAATGAAAAAAAAATGCAAAAAAAATAATGACAAAAGAATACTATTTCAAATTTTAATTTACAATGATTCCATGATCAATTTAGCACAACGTAAATAACGCAAATAATCTATCCGGTGAAGTGCCTGAGCTTCATAACCTGACAAATCTTCAAGTTCTTGATATGGAAAACAACAATCTTGGACCTAATTTTCCTACTCTTCAAGTTCACCGATTCATTTCTTGTATCTATCTTGTCCATCTTTTGGATTCCGATGGCTGTAATATTTACATTCTCTCGATCATCAATCGTCACAAATCTTTTTGCAGTTATGAAACGTATCGTGGTCGATGCCTATGTGCTCAAAATTCTATATATAGTATGTAGAATTAATTTTCTCCCTAAAAAATAATTTGTGAAGTTCAAGATCTATTTTAAATAGCAGTTCGTTCTCAATAATTATATCTCGTACTACATCCATAACTACATATAGAAAAAAATAAATAATCAAATGTTAGTCTAATTATTGTAGGGCGAGCGCATTCATATATGTCAGACTAATGATCAAGTATAAAATTGAATTTCCTTAATGACGCTAAATTTGATGCATACATATAAAATATATACTTACCTCATTAATTGATAGAATATATATATATCCACATGACATCTGACATACAATGCTGCAACTCTATTGAATACTGTAACCCCGGACATTGCATTCACCTTCCATAACGTTCATGATTATCCTATACTTGAAATTGGTATAGTCATAGTCTGGTCAATGTATAGATATATATTGCAGAAATTATTTATGATGTTTAATTTTGCTTATTACTTTGGTATTTTCTCAATGACAGGATTGTTGCACTTGTTGTATCTTGTATCTCTTTCTTTATTAGGGCATGATTTGCTGCAATTTTTACATGCATCATACTACAGTGATGATTTATTTTCTATCTTTCTCACAATTCCTCTAAATATTGTAATAAGCAACTATCCGAAATAAGACAAAAGTAACAAAATGTTAGATTAATTTCAAAACTAACTTCACACGAATAGTTTTGTAAATATAGGGTAACAAAATTATTTTGTCTTTCAAACATCTATTCTAAGAGGAAACAACTCAATCCAAGATCATTCAAATAATATGTAAAAGTAAAATAAGCTGAAAATAAAAATAAAAATATTTGAGCTTCTTGCTAACCGTAATGCATAAACTAAGAGATCCAAAAATCAATTATGAATTCTTTCCATTAATTGGTGAAACTACCCGCATAAACTAAGAGAACAAAAAATCAAGTATAAATTCTTTTCATTAATTGGTGAAACTATCCGTTAGTTCAAATGCTTATCATAATTAAAAAAAAAACTAAGAAATAATTCATAATAAAAAATAAGAACTGTTTCACATTTTTTTTAAATAGTAGTATATCATAAATAATGGCTAACTAATTAACTGGAATTTTGGTGAAGATGTAGTGAAAGAACAAGAGAGAAAGAGAAAAAATAAATTACTTTTGATAATGTATTTCTATTTTTTGTTATATATTTGAGAGTCATTTTTTTTAACATAGTCCATTGTATGCATCATTTCTAATTAGGCTCAATCTATCACCCATACTTTTGAAACCGGTTTGATAAGATTCTCCCTCAACTAAATATCCCAACAATGCGAACATTTCATTTTATGACGAGGAATCTCACATAATTTGTTTAATTTTTACCATCATGTAACAAATTATTTAATAAAAAAATCTTAATGGATCCATATTTCACAACTCATTAATTCATAAAATACACTACTATGGATTGAGATCCAAACTCAAATACATTTTCATTCATTATAAAAATTAAAACTCGTGAAACAAATCTATGCGCTTTTTTTTACAGTTCAGGGGATTTTTTTTGAGGTTGTCATTTTTCTTTTCCGCCAGTTAGTGGTAGCATAGGTATTAGATTAGTTTTTAATTTATTTTCCTTCGTTTTTCTACAGAGTTGAGGTTTTATTGATTTTTAGAGTTTCATTACTTTATCAATTGCTTGCATTCTGGATCTACCGATTGGAGTTTTTGGTGACGATTTCTTTCTTCCAGTTTTGCAGATTAATTATTATATATGCTTTATTTATTTTTGGGAGAGAATGGATCCTTGAATGGATCCTTAAGTATGATTTGCAATATCAATTTCATCGTGGTATGCACTTCCAAACAACCTAAAATATTTAGAGATAGTTAATTATTTATTTTGTTATTTTTTGATTTCATAGATAATTAATAATTATAGATACTTTACCTAACGTAACTTTTGCAATCACATGCGTGATGGCAATATTTGGCTTTTACTCTGACATGTTTTGCAATTCTTTGCTCTCATTTGTTGCCAAATCTTCCAGGGACATACATTTATTTCTTCTGATCTGTAAAAATAGAAAAAAAAAAGTTATATACTATATAATATGGAATAAATTAAGAGCATAAAATATGTGGCTTACGTTTTGTTCCTGATAGTAATGTTTCTCAAAGTCCAAAATTTTCCTTCAATTTTTCCATTAATGACTTTGCTTCCTTGTACTTGTACCAGAGCTCCTGTAATATCTGTGCAAAAATTTAGTCATATACTTTTTTTTATCAAGTTTCCTAAGTAACCATACAACATATAATATTTGTTGAAAACTACATATGAGAAAATTGAAGCTTAATGATTAACATGTGCAATTATTTTATTATTAACATAAAATTTGTATTGCACTTACCAAACTCTACTTTTTCAATTGTTGTTTTTATATCTTTGAACTCTATAAAGTTATATATTTGCATATCGCATTGTATGTTTTCTTTACAATACTCCACCTTTTGATTGTTAATTCTTTCTCGAGATGGATGCTTGGATACTTTGCATCAGCCTATTTAAAATCTTCGTTAGTTATTGAATATATTTTGTTGGCTTCAAATTTGTTGATGAAGCACCCTATGTCATCGTTTACAACTCCAATCTGGACACCCTGCTGCAAATAGTGTGATTGGTGTTGAGTTAAAAATCACATGTTTGTTATATTTCAAGTAAATTAAACTCTAGAGTTATGAATTTGGTTTGCCATTTACCGCGTTGTCCATCATTATCAATTTTTGGACTTTTGTATTTGAATTACTTCCACCAATTAGTTCACATCCATTCGTAAAATCTTCAATTGTATTGTAAATGATTTTTGATTTACACGAAAATTTTTTATTGAGAACTATATTGAATCACTTGACATCTTTTAATATATTTTACAAAAAGAAAAAAATACAATTATATATTAAATGTTAAAACTTGTATGAGGAAGAAAAATACGGAGTATATAACTATATATATGTTAAATGCATTTTTACTATATATAATATAACAAAATCAAGTATTTCTAAGATATAATTTGTATCACTGTAATATTGTAGAATTCAGTACATACACATAATTAACTAACTTAAAATTTGTCTGATAAAATAAATAAATAAATAATTTTTTTAAAAAAAACACTTCCTTATAGATATCTATTTAGTTTAGAATGTGTGTGCAAATTAAATATGTTTTGACTTTTTCTTATAGAAACGTGTAATTTGTTAAATCATAGTATTTGCTTTTTTTCCTTATGAATTCGTGTATAAATCGAATTATAATAAAATTATGTTTGACTTTTTTTATATACAAACATGTAATTTTCTAGATCACATATAGCAGAGATTGTGGCCTAATTATATAAGAAATCCTATTTTATAAAAACGTGTAATTTGCTAAAGCATGTTTATGTATAATAATATGATATTACATTATTGACCTTAAATTAAACTATATAAAAAGGACAAAATAGGTAAATCAAATTTTGTAAAACAAGACACTTTTATAATAGGGTATAGATCAAAGTCGAGCAACAATAAATTAATTATAAGTTTTCGATTTTTTTTTTATCAAGCATATATAAGAAATTAAATCTGAAAGAAGTTGACGATGAGAGATGATAATTGTTGCAGAAATCTTTTATTATTGATTTATTGTAATTGAATGCAAATCTAATTTTCTCGATTAATAGTTTATGTGCTCAATATAGAAATAGTATATACTAATGTGAGTTGGGTGCGTTTAAGTCTGAATTAACGGTCTTGGTCTTTTGTAGTTAACTAGTGTTGCTCCCGTGCGATGCACGGGTCATACAACAATCAAGATTATAAGAAAAGTTAGTATAATAAAATGAAATATATTATATTGAATGATAAAAAAAATACTTTGACGTTTGATCTTAACACTCTGTAAGAGAACAAATGTTTGGAATTTTAGAATTATAAGCTTTTCTAATCTTTTCTCATACTCTAAAAGTGTAAAACCTCAGTTATACATCTACAAACCATTAATAATAAGTATCATGTTTATGTTTATAAAATAATTTCTATTTTTTCGATTCAGTGGATGCAATCCAAATTTGACTGTTGTACACTAAAATAAAATAAAATAAATATATATAAGAACCAATTTCTTTAAAAAATATGTATGAATCTCGAACAAAATTATGTATGTAGTTGGGTTGTTTTGGTATATGTATATCTCTTGCAAACGTAATATAACACTATTAAAGTTGCCTAAAATACAATTGTGATGATAGAACAAAATCAAAGAAAACAAATATGTAACACGTATTTTCAGAAGAATAAATTGAATTTTGGACAAGAATCATACTGTTTTTTAGGAAAAAAAAAATACTTTAAAATGAGATAGTTATGATTCACAAAATCAAAGGAAAGTAACGTTACAGTGAGAGATAATTTTATATTATGCAAAATAGTATAGAAATTTTGGTGAGAATAATTAATGATGCTTGCATTTAGAGGGAAAATCATTCATCTAATGCCTAATTGGAATTCTAATTTAAATAAGATATTGAGCTCCAATTTAAATACCAAAATTAGTATCTATTTTATTCATTGTGTATTAGCTTTTAGGATATTAGATTACTTTGACCTATATTTTAATAAATTATACATAGGTAGTTAGTCAATACTTATATAATATCTTTTGGATATAGTTATATAATTTTTGGAGGAAAAATGACAATGTTGTAATATTTTACAACAATTGAGCTTCTGGTAATATGTCTTTCTACCCAAATATTAAGTGGGTATATATAAATTACCCATTCTGAAAATACATATGTAGAAAATACCCATTTGAATATATTAATGTTATATTGTTGAAATCAATGCACAAACTTTGCAGAGGCGCAGAGTTGGTGCCCCACTTTTTATACTTTTTATCTATCTATGCCCCCATCGAGTTTGATTTTCATTTTTATTAGAAAATAAAATTTTTGGGGTGAAATTATATCACCGACACCAAACTATTCTAAATTCTGTCAAATTTATTATGATAGGTGAAACAGTAAAATTATTGAATGGATTCTCTGAAATTCATATTCACAGACTAAATAGTGAAAATAATAATTGTATTCGGACAAATTTGACTAGTTTATCAAATTTATTTTCACAGCAAATAATTCATAATTCATACCTGTTTTATCCTATAAAGTGGGTAGAGTTCGCTCACAATACCTTAAAAATTATTTTCTTCATTTCTTAAAAGCTTACAATTTGGAGTATTTTTTTAGCGCTAGAAGGCAATCAAAGACAAATTACTGGTGGCAAATTGAGGAGGAAGAAAAAGCAAACGGAATTGAAAAAACTCAGTAAATTATAGCTTTTAAGGTACATTATGAAGTTAATTATTCTATTTTTCAATTTTATTTTTGGAATTTACATGCTCAATGTTATATTGATTATGCTCAATGTTATATTGATTCTTATGTGTTATAGTATGATTTTAGCCGTAAGATATTTAGATAAATATGAAAGTGTACTGTTTAAATTATTTTAATTATGGTATGATTAGGGCGATTTGTAAGTGCTATTTTATTTAAATTATGCTTAAGTTATTAACTCTGAATTTTAATTTTAGTTATTATTATTATCATTGTTATTATTATTATTATTAATTAAATCCCATGAGACATTTTTTAAACTATGTTAATACTCTTTTTTAATAAAATAATTTGTTAATTCAGAAAAATCTTTCACGGTTAGACTAGAATTTAAACCGTAAATTCACAGTTTAAATTGTAGTCTAACCGTGAGACGTCTTTTTAAACTATATTAATACTATTTTTTTAATAAAATAGTTTGTTAATTAGAAAGTTACATCACGGTTATATTAGCATTTAATACTATATTAATACTATTTTTTTTAATAAAATAGTTTTTTTAAACTATATTAACACTATTTTTTAATAAGGTCTTTCACGGTTGTTCCCAATATCCAACCTTTTGCAACACTCTGGGCCACAGTTTCTGGATTGGGTAGAGCTGGACCAACTGATGCATTCTATCTCGTGCATTAGGGAGCGTATGTAGAAGTGAGTCGTATACCTCCATCGTCCACTGATCAGTCAGTACTCGGCAAATAACCCAGTGATCGGTGGCAACGTGGCAAATAAACACAAACTGCAAATTAAAACAGCACATGACAAATGGGAAACAAGTTCATATTAGAATTAGTGACTCAAAATCAAAATAAAAGATCAACATATTTATATTTTTTAAACTACATCCACACAGTTTGCTTCATAAAAAAAAGATCAACACAAGATTTTGATATTAATCACACTACTCACGTTAAATCTCACAATTCCTTAAAAATTAATTTGAATAACACTAAAATAAAATAGATAAAAATTCGTATTTTTAATTTATGTTTTCTAAAACATCTTATGCATTTAGTTTTATATAATTAGTATAATGCATTTAAGCACTAATAATAATACGTAATAAAAACTCAAAGTTCAAATGAAGAAACTTACACAAGTTGCGTTCATCCAAACATCGTACGAGCCAACGCCGTGAAACCAATTCCCGAGATCATCGGACAACTTGTAATCACGATACTTTAGATTTGACTTTGCCATTGCCGTTTGATCTCCCTTGTGAAAATCCATCAGGGCCCTCCTCAAGTCGTACTGTCAATAAATATCTTAATTTAGAGATTACAGAAAAAAATAAAATAAAAAATATATTCATTTAAAATGTATAAAAAAACTCACATATACGCCCATTCCAAGGAGAACGGTCCGTCTGTCATTTAGAGACGGACACAAAGAAAGTCCGTCTTGGAGTCGACTCCACCAATAAACAGTATACAGGTCCATGATCTATAATCCACACAGAGTATTAATGAAAAAAAAATATTGGACTGCGTATCATAATTAATAATAATATAAAGTAAGGATCGTTCTAACATTGGCTGAGAACTGAATATGAGGGTGTTCGATCTCATCAAACAAAGACTGGTTCATCTGAAAAGGCGGGTCCTGCAGGTTCCAGACGCAGGCATTTGGACCACTTAGTCTGAATTCTTGATACAGCTGTTTGATCGTCGTACCGCAATACGGTGTCGGAATATTCAGGACAAATGGGCTCTGTAACGACGCCGATGGCCTCACGGTCCGCCGCCCAACACGGACCCGACGCACAGGCGTCACTCCTGCAATATCTGAATCTGCGTCACTGTAGTCACCCCCCTGCAGAGTATCCGAGTCTGGAATCACCGGTTGATGGGCAAGCACTGGCTGCAGTACAGGATGTACCCAATCCATCAGGGGCATCTTCTCCAGGTCCCTGATAGAAGACGAGTGCGATGACTCCGCATCCTCGACCTCAGCCTCTCGAAATGGAGGCGTCCTTGATCTCTGCCCTACTGGCTCTGTAAAAAACCTGAACATGTGCTCGAAACCCGGAGCGGCCTCAGGGGTAGGTGTCCTCTGCTCAATGTGGCCCCCGTCATCATCGTAACGAGCTGCGTAAGCCCCGTCAACTGAATGTCGGCCTGCCAAGGGGACGTGGCTAGGTGCCCTCTGCTCAATGTGGCCCCCATCAACTGAATGTCGGCCTGCCAAGGGGACGTGGCTAGGTGCCCTCTGTTCAATGCGGCCACCGTCATCATCGTAACGAGCTGCGTGGCCCCCGTCAACTAAATGTCAGCCTGCCAAGGGGACGTGGCTGCCCTGTGATGGTTCTTGACGACGAGAATGCATGCCATGGCTCGAGGAAGATGATGACTTCCCGAAGATCCCCTTCAGGTGCCCTGCCATGAACTTGGCAATACGAGCCATGACGCCGGTCTCCGACGTATCCCGAGCCAGGCGTTCCATTACCTTGTCGGCCCACGCGTCGTTATCACATCCTCGAGGGCACGGATCCCCGTGTACGCAGCATACGACACCTGAGGACCTATCGGGGAGTAAACTATTCACCCTCGGCCTCTTCGACATACTCGCACGAGCCGTGAAGGCCAGGATAGGTGCTCCACCCTCTGAATTTGCCCGGGTGGCACGAGGATGGCGACGTTGGGGCTGGCCTACTTGCCTCGAATCACGGCACCTCAACTTATCAATCACTCGAGCCCTATCTCTCGCATCCTTTGTTTGCCTCTGCTCCGGAGGCATTTTTTTCCACGAATGGCGTGTATTCGGGTTAAACCGAACTTGTAACGGGTCTTGACACTCGAATAGGGACTGAAAGTAATAGGAGGTTCGTTCCTCTTCATTTGGTTCGAGTGTGGGGTTGACTTCGAGCTGCATAAACAAAAAAAATGCATAACCATTATCAATGTTCCAATCTTCACCTATCTGAAATAGCCATTTTTTTAACTTAAAGCATGTTACACGGTTTGAACTTAAATTAAACCGTGAATTCACTGTTTCAATATAGATCAAACCGTGAAAAAGCACTTTTTCACGGTTTAAACTAAATGTAACCGTGTATTCATGGTTTAATATAAGATCAAACCGTGGAAAAACTATTTCACCATTTAAATAAAAATAAATGAAATTTTAAATTAAATTCGAATACAAACAAACAATTATTATAAATTCGAATCCAAACAATTATTATGAAATCAGTATTATTATGAGTAATTAACTAATCATTAATTAATAAAATGTACTAAAAACATTTACTTACTTTAATTATTGATAAACTAAATAATCCATAAATATTATTTTAAATGATTAACATAATTAATTAATGCAGTAAAAGAGTAAAAAGAGAGTATATACCTCTGGATTGTCAAAGAAATCAACGAAGTCGGCATTCGACGACCCAAGTTCCCATCTCCGAAGTCGTGGCATGAGGTGCTCGTTGCGACGAACCCCAATTGCTTGTCCTAAAGCAGGAATGGCCACGACGGCCCAAATGAACATCGCCCACACGGGCCCGTAGAGATGGTAGGCTCCCCTATTTTTTTGGCCTCCTATTTCTGTGGGGTCCTTCTTGGCCACTCCGAGCTGGTGGCACATGATCTGAAACGACCATGATCCCCACGGAAATTCCGCCCATCGCTGTGGATCTTCTACTAATGTCCATGCCCAATCATCAACATGTCTGTCAGGGTCACGACTTAGTAGCACGTAGTAGTAGACAATGAGGTTGGCGGCACTCAAGTATTGATCCGGAGTCCCTATGACGATTGAAGCATCTTTGAAATGATTCAAGAGCTCTTTGACTTGCACCTGACGTCCGCTGAAATAAGTATGAAAGAGGCTCGACTGTGGGATGACATGATTGCGACCGTGGGGATTAAAGATCGTAGGGCCGAAGCATAATCCAGTCACAAGGCAGAATTCTTGAGGCCCAAACCGAATATGTAATAGCCGTAAAAATCCGTATTTGAAAATTTTTAAATTTCGGAGGAGGAAATAAATTTTTTCGAGTATTTGAGATCGAGCACGGAGGAAAATGAGCTTATGAGAATTTTTATAATATGTTGGAATTTTTTTTCCAATGAATCTCGAGAATTTTTGAGAATGAAGGAATTTTGGCAAGGCAAGAAATTATCCGAAATAATTTTCGGAGAATGTTATTCTGTAAATATTTTACGGAAATAAGATGAGATGTGTGACTTAGAAGTAAGATTACATATTTATAATAGTGCAAGTGGGAGGAATTAAAAGGAAAAGAAGGAAGAAATTGTGTAAGTGTGCTAGTGTGTGTGTGCATGTAAGTTGAGTAAAAGAGAGGGTGGTGTTCATCTCACCACCACTCAACAAGTTATGCAAACCACACACCCACATCATCCTCCTCATAGCTCACCACCCCAAACTTAGTGAGAGAGATATAAGCTCTCCCTTCTCTCTTCATCACCATTCCCGCAGGCCACTATTGCCGTCACTTTCGAGCCGCCGCCGGCGACTCCTCCGGCCTCCGATCACTCCCAAAGTTCGCCCTCCCCCACATTTTGACCCATAGAACAAGAATCCGAGGTCGAAATCATGATCAAGAAACTCTAAGTTCGACTTGCAAGGTTCGAAAGTTGGGTGATCAAACAAGTGTTCGAATTTCATCAAGCTTGAGGTAGTTCTTGTTTCCTCTTGTTGGTTTGAACTTGATTTCGTATTGTATGATATGATTCAAACTCCCCTCATCATGATTAAGATTCGGCCTTCTCAAGAAAAGTTCATGAATGATGATAATTCTTTCATATTTGTGTTCCTCTCATCATTTGAAGATCATCTATGTATGTATTGTTGAAGCTCCCTTCGATTTCCTTCATAACCAAATGAGTATAGCTATTATATGAACTTCCTTTATGATGTTCTTGACGAATCCTTGCTAAATTGATAGCTCAATGTGTGATAGAGTCGAATTCCTAAACATTGATCACGTTTTTAAACTAGTCATTTTATCGAACAGTTGACGTGCACGTTTTGTTCAGCATTTTCGAACCCTTTCCCGACTCTATCTCATTTCGGGTCCAAAATGAAAGTTGTAGCTCATGTTCTCAGCTATCCGTAGCCAAAATTTCATCTCGATCCGAGTTCATATGCATCCGTAGCGTCATTTTGAAGTTGGTATGTCAATCTGGAAAATCTGGAAAAAGTCAGCGAACTTTCGAGCTTGATTTCGAAACATCCTTAAACGATATGAGTTAAATTCTTTCACCATATTAAAGATTATTGTCTCAGGTTTCCATAGCCGTGTCATGTGCCCAAAACCAAGTTCGTATGCGAATACTGTGATGATTTGAAGTTGACACGTCTTAAAACCATTTTTGAGAAAAACAACTTGAGTACTGATTTTTATCCTC
This sequence comes from Mentha longifolia, assembly GCA_001642375.2. Lineage (NCBI taxonomy): Eukaryota > Viridiplantae > Streptophyta > Magnoliopsida > Lamiales > Lamiaceae > Mentha > Mentha longifolia. The sequence continues at coordinate 35,481,501 of CM038114.1, forward strand.
ATTTTTGGCCATGAACTCCAACACCATTTCAGAAAATAAAAGCATGGTGTTGTAGCCTGTTAAGCAAGCTTTCAATTGATACTCTCTGTGTCCATATTGGTTGAGTATAGCTCGAGATATCTTAGCTCAAAATATGACCCTTGACAATGAGTTCATGCTTTTGAAATTCACATCCCATCTCTTTTGAAATCTGGAAATCAGCCCACTTGCGGGCTAAACTGAGAACAGCTCGTTTGAAATTCGACATTGATTCTTCTTCCATGTTGAAGTACGTTCCTTTTGCTTTCCATAGATATTTCGTTCACTCAAAACGGAGTTCGTATGAATTTACTATGATTTTTCAAAGTTTGTATCTCCAATCTGGAAATTCCGACGAACAACTTCTGTCCCGTTTTTCCAACCACGTTTTGACCACTTTGCTTTGGTCGAATGAAGAAAAGTATAACTAGAAAGTTGTTCCTTGTTTTCTGAACTTCAGTTTTGATAGCTCATTCATTCGAATCCATCAAGAAACGAGTGAGAAATCCTCACTCAAAGTTGGTACCAGAATCTGCCAAATTTTCAATTTTCAGATTCCGAGTTCTGGGAATAAATGCTTCAAACTCTAGCTCACTCATGGGAAAATTCTGAAATTTAAACATGTCATAGCCCTATGTGTTATCTTTCCAAATCAATATCATATGCTCTGTTTCGATTTATATTGAGTGAGAAACAATTATTCTCCTAGAGGGTCGCAGAATTTCCAAATTCTCTTAGAATGTTGAACTTGTGTTTTTCATATGACGGACCTTCTACTGCTTTGTTAAACGTCTTGATCGAGTCTTGGGACTAGTTCGAATGGAGAAATTGAGTTCTCATTTGAATTAGTCGACTTTAGCTGATTTTAGATAATTTAGAATTATCGGGTAGACTTATCGAACGTCGAGGGCATGTCGAATTTTCCGGGTGGACTTTTCTATCTTCTCGATTAATATATTTCTAAGACGCGATACGAACTAGAAGCGGTTATGATTTCCTAAAACTCTAATGAGAATTCTAGTAATAATGTATTTCTTCTAAAACAAGACTTTTCCCTTGAGGTCAAGCAAGGGACGAGAGTCGAGGAACGTGAAGAAGAAACCTGGAACCGATCTATCACTTTGCAATCAGGTGGGTGTTTCTTTCAAAAAAAAAAATGTATGTTGCTATAAGAAAGCATGTTTTGAAATGAAATGCAAGTTTACTGAAAACTATTCATGCATAAAATGTTTATGGTTTTATGTATGATGCCTCTATGTGTTGGATTGCCAACGTTATATCGATCGAGCCTGAGTTAGACAAAGGTCGCTAGCCAGGTTATGTGTATGCAAAGTCAAAAAAATGTGTGCTCAGAAAGTGAGCTGGTTATGTAAGGATATGTCCGGGAAGGTGGCTACCTTGCCTGGTATATAATTACAGATATGGATAATATATTATAAATGCGAAAGGGGCTGTACATCTGAACAATATATTATGGATGCGAAAGGGGCTGTACATCCGAGTAAATATGTTATGGATGCGAAAGGGGCTGTACATCCGAGTGATATATTATATGGATGCGAAAGGGGTTGTACATCCGGATAATACGTTATGGATCTAAAAAGGGGTTGTATATCCGGATAATACGTTATGGATCTAAACAGGTTATGGATCTGAACATGGGTTGTACTTTTGAACTGTTGTGAAGGAAATGATGTTTGTTATGCACTAGTTATTTATCTAAAACTTTGTGCGATATTGTGGTGAATGCTTGATTAATAATTGTTTACTATCAAATGTTTTCGGTATAACCCCACGGAGTACATCAAGTACTCAGCCCTGCTCGTGTTTTTCAAAAACTTGCAGGTTGAGCGAGGTGGCAAGGGCGGCAGTGTTGAGAGGAGATTCGCTTATCTTTTGATTTCGGTTCAGAAAGAGATACATATCTTCATATATGTATCTATTTTGTTTAAGACTTCCGCTGTATGCTTCAATTATCTTATTTAGATAATTATGTTTAACTGGCTTCATGAACCAGTAAATCGAGAACTACTCTACTCATATTCCTTCACGAAAATTTGATTATGTTCGACCCTACCGGGTTTCTTTTCTTGGATGAGGATGTAACCTTTGAGCCTTGAGCTTCTTCGTAACTTGTTTGTCTTGCAAGTATCTATTGATCGAGTTTATTCAATTGTTCATTTTGCTAATTACTGAGTTACAAGTCGTTTTCCCTTTCTTTCCCACTTCTTATATCCAACCCCTAGTCACGGTTTCCCGTCTTAGCTATCCTTAGCAAAGTGCGGTCGTGACAGAATATCCCGTCCACCTACGTGGAACAACCTCTCGAATTCGTGTTCTTCACCCCTCCACAACTCCCTAGCCAATAACTCGTGCAAGGCACGCTTGGCATTCCCGACCTTCCTAAGCGCGAGAACTTTTCCAAATGGAGATTCGTTGGCAAATCGTCCCAATAGACCCTTTCCACCAATGCGTATTAAATGATACATTACGCCTTGAAGTACATTGATTCTGTTGTAACTATTTATTTCACCGGGGAATCCTTGCATACGAGGCCTGTACCATGTATACCTAGGATGCAAAATAATAGATCAAAATGATTCATTAATTTAGTGAGGTATCAAATTTTACAATCTTCTCTGCAATTAAACGCAATAGTATGAAATTAAACAAAACCGTGTTTTTAAGTAATTTCACGGTTTCTTTTACAAACAAACCGTGACTCACGGTTTCATTTACCTTAAACCGTGAATTTTACGGTTTGATTTAAGTAGAAACCGTGAAATTTGCTCAGTCATCAAAATTCACGGTTTAAGGTAAATGAAACCGTGAGTCACGGTTTGTTTGCAACAGAAACCGTGAAACATGTATAATTTAAATCGCAATAAATCCATATATATTTCAGATTTCGAATTCATAAATTACCCAATAAATCCCAATAAATCCAGATTTCTTGCATACCAAAATTGAAATATTAATGCATTTTATACACATTATAATTTATAATTCTATTCCAGATAACATAAAATCATTAAATCATTACATACGAATTGATTGAGGAAACTAAAAAATACTAAAAATTCAAGACTTTTTAAATAACAAATAATGACAAAGAAGAGACGAAGAAAATTATAAAAATTACCGGAGGATGCGGATGAGGAAAGTTTCGACGTTCTTCCATCGTCAGAACGCGACGCGCTTGAGTCGGGACTCCTTCATCTTCGGAATCCGAATTGTTATTGGTGGCCATACTTTTCTCTTCTTTTCTCTCTATCTCACGGTTGAAAAAAAAATTGGGGGCTAGGGTTCACGGTTTGTTGAATCGTGAGAGTGAGAGAGATTGAGAGAGACCCGTGAGATATCTCACGGTTTAAAAAAAAATATTTGGTGGCTAGGGTTCTTCAATCGTGAGAGGGGCGAGAGAGATTGAGAGAGACCGTGAGAAGTGGGTGGGAAAAAGGGGGAAGAACCGTGAAAGTGAAAGGGAAAGGGGCAAAATGAATTTTAATTCTTTTAACTGGGTATAATTCTTTTTTTTATTTTATTTTTTTATTATTATTTTTTAATCTGTCAAGCCCAGGGCCGAAATTAAGTTGTCAAAGCCGGGCCCTTCTGCTATTTTCTACCCCTTTGTTTTTTTTTTTTTGAAATTATACTTTTATAGTGGTCGAATTGGGTAGCAGTCAAAGTAAACAAAACAACAACAAGATAAAAAAAAACAAGCACCGATAAAGTAATGAAACTTTGCAAAATTCCATGTAAAAAAGCGGGCCCCACAACCATTATTTTAACAAAATGGGTATTTTTTGCATATGTAAATTCAAAATGGGTATTTTGATAATCAACTTCTTTAAATTGGGTATTATTAATTTCCGCCCATTGAGCTTTTAGATATTGTAATAGATTTGCACATAAAATTAATTGTCAACATCACTTGTAAAAATTTAGTTCTAATAGTAGTTAAATTTTGTGGTAAATTTAATTATATAAATGTAACATTGGACCAGAAAAATGGAACTGATTTAATTTTGTGGTAAATTCAATTGTCCCCCTAGCACGTGCATATGGCAGGAAATGATTAACAAGAAATTGAAAATTGTCATGCAATGGGACACGCCATTATAATTTATAATCTTATTTTTGGTCCATACCACTATAGATATCTATAGCACTTTGTCCATTTTCCTTTTATGACTGCAAATAAACACAAATTATAGCATATGTGAAATGAGTAAATTACGTAATTTTTTTTTATCAGAAAAGAAAATATTCTATTAAAATAAAAAGAGAAAAAAGTTACGCGAAGTAACCAAAAAAAAAGAACATGATTAGGAAATCACATAAAGAAAATGATAGTTAGTGTTATGATAACTATTTATTCTTCCTTGGATATGTGGATAGGTCATTTTGTTAGTATTTTGGAGATGGTCATTTTTGAGATAGGATCCGGTGCGGTGCTGTGCCTTTTTCCACAGCACGCCACGCTGCGCATATTTGAGGCTCAAAACTGTGTCGTTTACTATTTTTTTTTTTCTTTTTCCTCTATTTAATGTATAATTATATATACTTTTTGAAATACTAAGAAGAACATTGTAGAATTCAATAGAAAAAAAAAAAACAAGTTACTAATATATAAGATAAATCAAACTATTAATTTGATGAGGGTTCATTTTCTTTTTTTATTATTATATTTTGTTTTAATATTTTTATGATTAAATCATTTTTATTTCGATTGTTTTTTTCATAGTTTAGGTTTATTGATATCATTCATTTTTCTAAATTTTTAGTTTTTTTCGGTCTATAATTTTCATAAGATTGATTTTTTAAAAGCTAACTATTTATAATTTAGTATTGAAGAAATGTTTATTTTTAAATCTATATCAATTTTTCTTAATTAATAATTGAATTATACATTTAATATATTATATTTATATTAAAAGAGCGGAAAAGAAAGAAAGCAAATGCTTAAACGCTTAAACGACACAGTTTTGAGCCTCAAATATGCACAACATTGTGTGCTGTGGAAAGAGCCACAGCACCGGATCCTATCCCGTCATTTTTGGGCTATTCTATGTGCATTGTTGCTTTATTCATTTTCTCCATTTTCGTCGAGAGTTGGATCTCCTGTTGATCCTTCTCACTTTAGGGCAGATGTTTCGGTCTATGTTGGAGGGTAGCACTCATTTTTAGTGTTATTTCCTCCAGGTGTTGTATATTTGTTCATTGAGGTATATATTGGTTGGGGGTCTGCCTAACCTCTCACCCCTCCGGTGTTTTGATAAAAAAAAATGATAGTAATATTAGACATTTATTATTTAATTATTTTTAAATGTGTCTATAACTCAAAAAAATAGGTGACCTTATATAATTAAAAATATATTAAAATTATTGCAAATGATAAGATATTTTAAAAATACGAATGTGATAAAAAAAAACTAAGGGAAAGTAGCAAATAAGTCTTTAGGGTGCAAGCCCCTAATGCGTGTATCACCCTAACGTATCGTTCAGGTTGTATCCCACCCTAACGAGCATTAAGTAAAGTAAATCATCCCTTCTGTCTAACTACTCTTTAATGCAATTTCTTTCAATTAATTTTTGATTTTTTTTTTTATACTTTGGATGGGACCCACTTTTATTGAAGCGGGAGAGATGAAAGGGAGATGACAGACGAAACGAAGTACTAACAAATTCACTCCACAAAAGAAAAAGCCTTCCTGCATAGAAGAAGAAGGAAATATGGAATCATAGAGTAACGCGCTCGGAGATTTCTTCACATGCAACAAAATGTATGCAAAATCAACAAGAAATTCGTTTATTTGTTTATTTCATCTATTTTGATTTTGTGCTTAGATTAAACTAGTGTATATTGAAAGTCTGAAAAAATCGTTTCTTTCATCTATTTCTTCACATCCACCAAAAGTTCTTGAGGAGGGAAAGTGAAAAGTTTGTTTTCTTGATAGTACTCAAAGTACCTATGTATTTCTTGTGATGAAAGAAACGAAGTACCTTATGAGGAAACAAAATTCAAATTCATTGCACAAGTGACTATCATGAGTGGCGATTATGAGGAATTGGAGGGATTAATTCTGGAGTATGAATTGGGGAATGAAGGTCGCGGAAGATGATTTAATTGAGAAAGAAGAAGAGGGATTTGGGCTGCTGAATTAGGCTTTTGAGTTAGGCTGTGGTGGAATTATTATTATTATTGGGCCTGAGAGTTGTGTTTTAATTATCTTCAATGGTTTTTAGGAGACGTACTTTTTTTATTTTTTTATTTTAAAGAAACGATCCATCTATAATCAAATCAAACCCCTTTATGGGGAGAATGAACAAAGTTTGTCGCAAAGGCAAATCAAAAGTGTTCACCCTCCAAAGTACAATTCAATCACCTACTATAAAATATTCACTCAATCATGTACTTTAGTATTTTTATTCAGCGTTTTTAGTTTCTTTTCCTTCAAGCCAGTGTATTAGCTACCGTATAAGAATGAGTTATGTATTCAATAAACGTAAGTAATGAAATATCTCTTTTCTATCTATTCATCTCGTCTCTCTCTCTCTCTTTTACTTCCTCTCTAATTTATCTCTGCTCTTCCTCTCTCTAATCTTCTGCACCATCTCTATAAACACACTAAAAATCTGGAAATGAGTAGTGGGTTCACTACAATAGGTATACTCGAGCCAGATTCACCATCATGGCAAAAGTTACTCGATTCATAGATCTATATAAATTACAAAACAAGCTGGATCAGTTTCAACATATTTAGAAACAGATCGCAGGTATTGACAAAAAATTTGAGCATGTCACACATACATTGGCTGAAATTAAGCTTCAGTTACTTAAATTAGTTCCAAAATCTGGGTTTAGAAATGATTATGTATTAGGGGCTTTTTATCAAACACCTGGGGGTATATTTGTTGCTAGTCAAAATTATGTCCATACTCCTTTATCTAGGATGGATTTCCCTAGATTTAATGGAAAGAACCCTAGAGCTTGGATCTTAAAGTGCAGTAACTATTTTAAGTTAATGCCTAATGTTCTTGATGTACAAAAGATCAATCTAGCTACTAAACATTTTGATGGTAAAGCTTTGATGTGGTATCAGAATTTAATGAAGCTTTGATCCAACCAAGGATCTTACATCAAGTTATAGAGTTAGGGAATAAACAACTAATTACCTTGGATGCTATCTCCAATAAGCTGCAGTAGCCTGATGCACTATTCTCAGGTTCACTAGCTAGTTGTGGAAGGGATGAACCAGCCCCACAAGGTAGTTTGAAGCCAAATGCAATTCCTAAACCATCAACGAAGTTGCTCATGGCTGCTAAAATTTCTGCACAAATAGAAAAGGAGTTATGCTCTAATTGTGAGGAACCATATGTCTTTGGACATAAATGCCAAGCTAGAGTAAGCTATTAATGATGATAACAGCAGCAGAAGAAGAAGAAGAGTTGTTTGCAGCTCAAAAGGGCAATAAGTTAGAGAATTCAGATACACAAATTCTGGAAACTCATTAATGCACATGAGGTTGCAGATTTAGAGAATTCAGATACACAGGGTGGAGAGACAATGGCCAAATTGATGATATTTTTGAATTACATGATAAAAGCAATAAGGAATGAAATATCAGTCTCTCTCTCGTTCTTCTCCTATCTATCTCTATTTCTCTCTAATTCTCCCCAATATCTTTTTTGTTCTTCCCCTCTATTTCTCTAAATCTGGAAATCTGTAGTGAGTACACTACAGATTTACTGCCATTATCGGAAGAATATACATGAATTTTTGAAGAGTCAGTGGGGCTGCTTTTTTCAAGATAAATGGAACATCACATTCAGTTGAAGCCTAGAATCATCCCAAAACCCCAGTATACCTACATAACTTCACATAGTCACAAGGATGAATTTAAAAAGGGTGTGTGTTGGGAACCCTACTCTGTTTGAGTTTTGATGATGTTTTATCGAAACAACACTTAGATATATTTTTACTCTTTTCTAGAGTTAGGTTGATAGGACTAAACTGTTCTTGTATAGCTAGTTTAGTTGTCTTAAATTCTTAGTCAAAACAGCTTGTGTTTTGCAGTCCGTCATCAACTAATTTAGAGGAGTTCAGCACTTGCCTTGAAGAGTTCAAGGTTGATCGAAGATTGAAGGAAGATTGCTGGAGACTCTAGTTTGATGAGGTTACTTCAACCTGCCTACATAGGTTGATCTAGTCTGGTCCTTACCTCCCCCGAAGCAAACTGGATTGCCTCAATGAGAAGAAAGTATAATGTGTTAGTGTATGGATCTGACATATCCAACGGCTAGATTTTAACTCGAGCCTATAAATACTCCTTCCCACACCAGAATTAGACACGGGAAATTTACGCATTCAATCCAAAACGCTGCAGAATTCTCAAGCAATCAAAGCATCCACTCGACACTCGAAACCAAGATAATTTTCCAAGTGTTGAGTATTTTAGAGAGTTCTATTTCCTTGTATACTTGAATGTTCGCTGCTGTTCAAGTTATACTTAGAGAGTCTTTCTACAAGTTCAAAGCTAAATATTTTGTATAGAGATTCTTGTTTGTTAGTTCTGTCCACAGAGTTGTGTTAAACTTTGTGATATAATAGTTAGCAGTTTTAAGTTTGTGTTAGCTTGAAAGGAAAGGTTGTAAGAGTCACAACTATAATTTGTGCTTGTATTTTTTTTCAATTTAGAAGAAAACTCAAGGCTAGTTCTCGACCAATATAAAGAAGAGAGAATGAAAATCCGAAGTAAGGGATTTCAGATCGAGTAAGATCTGACGTGGACGTAGTAGGGTTATCTCTGAACCACGATAAAATCTCGTGTGTCAATCTCTCTCTCTATCTCTCTCAATCTTTATTTATACTTGCACTAAACTAACTGTTATAAACTACCCAGCACACTGCATAAGCATTCATTCATCAAACTGATAGTTTAATCCAAAAAGATTTTTCTAAGCTCAGTTTAGTTTAGCAAGCTCAATTGTTTGCAGTTTGAGTTGGATAAACTGAGCTCACTCTGACCCAGTTTACTAAGACAGTTCACTTGTCTCAGTTTGTATTAAAATTCAAAAACGGTTGGACATTGGTGTATTTTCCCCCTCCCCCTATACACCAATTAACTTTTTCTGGGACCAACAGTGTGGAAGGGTACAATTTGATTTTGGTAAGATATTGGTTCAAGTTCTACACTCCAGTCAAGTTGGACTATATCAACATGATTTTCACAGCACTTCTCAATGGAGAGAAAGTTAAGCTTAAGTCTCTCACCACAGCAGTAGACAACATATCTACTACTGAACATGTGTTTAACAGTCTTACACATGAGGAGATAACATATTTTAATGATATTTTTGTTGAAGAGCATGAGGCAGTGCATGCTAAATCAACACTTATGCTGGGCTTTCTATCAGGAAGGCACTCAAACTCTTTCCAAGAGGAGTATTCAAATGAATCTAATGTTTTCCTTGTACAACACATCACACCTCTAGTTCATCTGAATGTGGCTTTAAGTGTGAGGAATCCAACCTTATCTTTCTATGAGAATGCATAAAGAAAGTTTAAAAGGGGGCTTAGGAACAAAAAATATACATGCGTTTAAGTATCTTGAGCATGATGTTGCTGGAGCATCGTTGCTGAGAACACACTTCGCCACTGGAAGAGTCAATAAGGTCCTCCAAGGTTTTACTGATAGGGTTCAATTGTGGCTGGTGAACGTTGCGACTAATCCACCAACAGCTGGGCCAATTGTAAAACTCTATGCGTGCATCTCACATTGCCGAAGTGTTATGGCTTTCTACAGCACACAAGAGTACAAATAATTTCAGAAATCTGTATAAAGAATGGGGTTACCAGAAACTGATAGAGATGAAAACTTTAAGTTCGAATCTTTACTAGTTCTGGGCACTCACGTTCTTACTAAGAATGGGGGAAATTTTGCCCAAGTCTTGCTTCATTGGTTGACGGCAAGGCCGGAATCTGCTACTGGGGAAGTTAAGAACTGTCTTCGTCATAAGTTTTCATCTTTGGATCCTTGCGGACAAGGATCGTCTGCAGCGGGGAAGGGGGGTATTGTCATGGGCTATGTCAAGGAAAAAGGGAAAGTGATTGAAGTTGGAGAAGGGAAAAATGAGGAATTGGGGTGTTGAAGGTGGGTTGATAGCAGAATCTGCGCTTGCAGTGTCGGGAGATTTGAATCTTATTAGCCGCAAGCTTCCATCTTTTGATCCTTGCGGACAAGGATCTTGTGCAGAAGGGGGTATTGTCATGAGTGACGATTCTAAGGAATTGGAAAGATTAATTCTGGAGTTTGAATTGGGGATGAAGGTCGCGGAAGATGATTTAATTGAGGAAGAAGAAGAGGGATTTGGGCTACTAAATTGGGCTTTTGAGATGGGCTGTGGAATTATTATTATTGGGCCTGAGAGTTATGTTTTAATTATCTTCAATGGTTTTTAGGAGACGTACTTCAGTATTTTTGTTCAGCATTTTTAGTTTCTTTTCCTTCAAGTCAGTATATTAGCTACCGTATAAGAATGAGTTCTGTATTCAGTAAACATTTGCAATGAAATATCTCTTTTCTATCTATTCCTCTTGTCTCTCTCTCTCCCTACTTCCTCTCTAATTTTTCTGTGCTCTTCCTCTCTCTAATCTTCTACACCATCTCTATAAACACACTAAAATCTGGAAATGAGTAGTGGGTTCACTCCAGCGACTTGCTCGTATTTCTTTCCTCACAAGAATTTCATTTATTTCATGTATTTAGATTTTCTACAAGAGTTTAATGATGGATTTTGTTGATTTTTTTTCTTCGTCCAAAATGTTTGAAAATATGTTACTCCCTCTGTCCCTTAGTATTAGTTACATTTGGTTTGGGCACAAATACCAAGGAATGATGTGATATGTGACTATAATCAATTCTAAAGAGAGAGAGAGAGTTAATTGTAGCCAAGTATTCTTTGACATTTTAGAAAATATAACTAATAAATGGGACAGACGAAAATAACAAATGTGACTAATGAAAGGGGACGGAGGAAGTATTTGTTTTCATTTTGGTAGATATTGGGTAAAAACAAATATGATTCATGGTGTTTTGATGGATTTGATATAGATATTATGAATGATGAGTCACATAAAATGGCATATGATCGGATTGTTGCAAAGTGCGTGCGTGTGTGTGTGTATTTATTTATTTATTTATTTTATTTATTTTTTTTTTATTTTTTTTTCTGAAGATGATTGTTGCAAAGTATGTTGACTTGGTATTTTCTGATTTAAAAGGTATCTATGCCTTGATCATGATATATAAGAGTATTGTAACGCCCCGACCCTCAGGGCATGTAAAAATATGCCTCGGAGACCGGCGCACTACGGGTGGAATGCTTAAGGGCTCATGAATCAAGAAGGGATTGGACTTGACTTATGAATAATCAAGGATAAGATGAAGTGAAGAAGGCGAATTTATATTAATAAAGTGACTTAGCACATAGAAAGGATGATGGGAATGATGTCAAAGAAGGTCTAAGAGGCCATTCAATTAATTACATATGATCACAAGGGTCTTGGTTACAAAACATCAACTTGAGGAAATATTACTCGTTCAAACATTCCATGAAGAGCTTAACTTATTACACCTGATAGCGGAAACATGGTTTTGACACATGTGTGAAGACACGTGTCACGGGGCTTCAACCATAGTATCTCTCTCCTTGGCCTGCCTCTCTTCACTTCTAACTTCCAGTTAACCTGCACGTTTAGAAATACGCACAGGAGTAAGTACATTGATCGTACTTAGTGAGCTCGTCCCAAAATCAATGCCACTTAAGGCTATAAGAAATAGAATTGCCCATTTATGCAAACTTGGGGATTTTAAGAAGGAACCCAAGTTGCCCTTGAAAACATCATTTGCATGCTCTTACATCTCTATATGCTCATTCATAAATGTGTGCGGCCGCAAGCAATCATGGCATACCCAAGTCTACGAGTTAGAGTTGTGCCGAGAGGTTAGCCACCCTCTCAAGCACCTTACCGTTCTTCGTGCGCACACCCGCTGATACCTTCATCAGTGGGCCGATATCGTTCATCTGCAACGAGTAGACTGGTAGAATGCATGCTAAAACATGGCAAGTCTAACCTTTATAAATAATCTTTCATGCATAAAAAAAATACAGACTTTCATAAAATATTTCATATATTGAAAGTAAAGCTCATTGTTATTAGCACAAGCAAGCACATATTCTCCGGCTCTCCTCGTCGCTTGTCTCCTATGCTAGCAACCTATTCACACATAGCATATTAATACTAGCTCATAGCTCAGATACTATACTTATATTTACTCTACCCTTTCATCCTTAGTACTTCTTATACTTAGCCCATTTCATAAATAATCTTACTTAATTAATCTTCTACACTTAGACAACTTGGCTATCATTTAATAATCTTATACTTAACTTATCTTACACTTATATGCTTGACCTCATTGACTAGGATTAGGGTTGTAAACGAACCGAATCGAATCGAATCGAATATTACACTATTTGAATCGAATTTGTTAATTTTTTTGCGAATTCGAATCGAATTCGAATATTATGCGAATTTGAAATCCAATTTTTATTTGAATTTCTCGAATAATTTAATGAATCCGAATCGAATACCGAATCACTTAGATTTTGTATATTCGTTTAAAAAATGACACGTATTTGAAATTATTCGATTGGATAATAGCTTAAATTATTAGGTTGAGTTTGGAGCTATGAAATTTACAAGCATTTTAGAACTAAACTCCTAAATAGGCTTATAGAAATTACTAAGGATAGTACTATTTTTGTCTCACTTCGTTAGTCACATAGATTAAAATTAAGAAAAGAAAAGACGTTGGAGTGATTCCTTGTTAATCTGTTAAGTTAATTGAATTTTCCTGTATTGTCATTTTATTCCTTTCATTTTAGTAATCAATAAAAAATTAACATCTAGACTTTGAGCTATGAGCTCTTAAAGTACTTAAAAATTTAGTTTTTAATTGGACTTGATAAATTATCATATACTACTATACGAATATTTACGAATATCGAATCGAATATCATAATTTATTATTTGTATTTGAATATTAATCGAATTATAAAAAATATTTGTTTTCGAATTCAAATCGTAAAATATCGAATACGGGCTAATCGAATACGAATCACGAATCGAATAAAATTATTTGATTTGTTTACAACCCTAACTAGGATTGTGAGAAACTGTATTACAGTAGAATAGAGAACATCAATGGGCTTGGAGAATCAATAATCAAAGCTCAATCAAGAACATAGATGATTTAAGAATGAATGCTGGTTGATCACTTGAAACATGATTCGACAGAATTGCCACACTTGGAAGATTGGGCTATAACTCGAGCATATGAACTTCCATAAAGGTGTAATGCATATAGATGGAAAGTCAAGGCAACAAGCTTTCCATTGATATCAATATCAAGTGCTGAAGATAAGTGGATCATGAGTTATGAATCAACATTGGCTCGGTTCAAATTTGGGAAGTCAATTCTGCTACACTCTATAAAATAATTTATTTCTTATGATTGGCTGGGTAAAATAGGGAACCAATTATTAGTTTGGATGGCCAAGACATAAGGCAACAACATATTTAAATTCCAGAATTTATGCTCGAAGGGATTTAGGGTAACAATCAACTCATTAGAGACTTGAATTCTGGAAACTGGAATTGGACAGATTCAAACAACATATTTCGAGCTAAGATATCTCGAGCAATACTTAACTATTTGGGACGTACTTTATATCAAAAGAAAGCTGAGACAATGAAGAACAACTTTCATATTTTACTCGAATCAATATAAACTATGGATCACAATGAAATTCAAGGATCAAAATAAGTTGTCACACGTTTTCCTGGTTTTCGGCAGAATTGATACATCAACTTCAAATCGACATTGCGAGCTTATATGAACTTGGATGAGGGCGGGTGACCTATCATTAGAAACCTAAGATAATGAATTTTCATCATGGGAAGATAATCAAGCTTAACAGATGAATAATTCGTCCGGAATCTAGCTCGCAAGTTCAGGGGTACAATCTGAAAATTCTGAAAAGTATGTTCTTGGGAAACAATGAATACGATCCTCATCCTACGAGCTCTAAATTGATGAAACAAAGTTCATATTAAAAAGAATAGACTAAGAACATCATGATCTCAAAAGTACAGAGGTATGGTCACGAAGAGGTTCGAGCTTTCACCGATTGATTTCCATGATTTTTACGTTAATGAGTTCGAAACAAGATGTAGATCATAAATATGAAAGAATTTAAGTGATTTATCAACATTCATCACAAGGACGAAAACTGTATCAATCTATATAATCTTCATATCATCATCTCTAGCATGAATTCAAGCTTATAACATCAAGGAAGAAGTTTTTACTGATTGTTCTTGAAGAAAATTCGAACTTGAAGGCTTAATGAAAATTTTGTCCCTTGCATGGAGGGCTTAAAGTCCTTGGATGAAGAAATGGAGGCTGAATTCATGTTTAGGAGGTTGAAAAACATGGGGGGTGCAAGGTATGGTGAAGATCGGTGGTGAGAGAAGGGAGAGCTTATCTCTCTAAGGGTGGTGTGTTGGCTGCAAAATGAAGACTATTGACCAAGAATCCTATTTATATTCCTCCTTCAAGCTATACATGTTGGACACTTGTCCAACTCTTTGAGATGTATTTCTCCCCACTTGTTTTGTGACTTGGAGAGCACTCATACACTATTATTACATTTCTATGTATCTAATCCTTATCCTAAGAATGTATATAAACACATAGGATATTTGATTAATCAAACATCATCCATCTCTATATAGTGATTTTCAATCACTAGCACATAAATAAATCATGTACACTTTTAATCACATAATCATTGAATCACATAGTCAGATAATCATGTCATGAATCATTTAGGCATATAACTAACTTTGTTCATCATCGTATCATGCCTGAGTACTTAAGCTCATAAAATAGCCTTGTGTGCCCTTCTCCATAATCAAATCAAACTGCTTTTGTAGCTCGTCATAGTTCTATATTATTGATATGCTTATATAAGCTTGCTATACTTTAATTGTTCATTCGTATCTCATTGTGCTAAGCCCTTAGGCTAATAACATATTGTTGCTAGAGTTGTTATTGAGCTTAGAATTTAGTATGCATTATACTAGCCGGATATTCACTTAATAAATCGTGGTTCACAATAGCGCGAGGCGGCCAAATCATTTCCGTGCTAATTCCCTTAAATCGTCAGAATATCATATATCTTCGAGCTCATTAATCAATAATTAATTATTCTCTATCATGAATAAAATAAAATAAGACTGAACGAGTTATAGTTATAAAAATTTCAAAAGGCTCGAAATTTTCCGGTACGGATTTTTCGGGGTGTTACAGGTATTGCTAATGGTTTGTATTTTATAGATAAGGAGTCTTGTAAAAATGTATAGCAATGTGCTGAGATAATTCATCTCGAATGCATTGATATATTTATTGATAATGAATATGTGGATATGCCACCTGAGATTTCTCATGGAAGATTATCTACTGCTGAAGATATAGATAGAGTAGGGAAAACAAGTGATCAAGTGAATAGAATTATGGTTAATTCTATGGATAAAGAACAACATATGGTAAAAGTAGGTGAACATGTTTTGACTGAAGGGGGTCTTGAAAGTGTAGAGGAAATGTTTGAAGAGGAAGGGCAAGAGGATATAGGGGAGTGTTGGGAACCCTACTCAGTTTAAGTTTTGATGATGTTTATCGAAACAACACTTGGATATATATTACTCTCTTAGAATTAAGGTTGATAGGACTGAGCTGATCTTGTATAGCCAGTTCAGTATGGTTAAAGTCTTAGTCAGATCGTTATCTTTGTAAAGGTTAAGGTCTGTGTTTTGACCTGACCTGATCTTATCGATCTGCATAATATCAGCTCACCTGTGCCAAAGAGTTCAAGCTCAAGTTCAAGGAAGACTGTTGATATTCAAGTTTGAAGAGGTTATCTCAACCTACCTACATAGGTTGAACTGGTCTGGTCCTTACCTTCCTCGAAGTTAACTAGACTAAACCCCAGAAACCTACTTTCTTTTCTGACAAAATCAACCAAGCCTAAGCGGTCACGACAACATCCAAAGGCCACCTTTGGATTCTTAAGTAGGGGGGAAACCTCAACGGGAAGAAAGTACTGTGTTAGTATACGGCTCTGACTCACTCAACGGTTCTATTTCAAATTGCGCCTATAAATACTTCCTCCCTCACCAGAATCAAGCATGGGAAATTCAAGCAATCAAGCTACAACTCTGCAGAAATATCAAGCATTCAAATCGCTCTTTAACACTCGAAAATCCAAGATATTTCCCAAGTGTTGAATCTCTAGATTTTTTTATTCTGGAACTCAGTTCTTTAAGCATTTACTATTGCTTAAAGAACACTTAGAAATTCTTTCTACAAGCTTAAAATTGTATTCTTTAGTAGAAGTTTTTCTGTTAGGAATTTCACCATTGTTGAGCCGAGTCAAGCTCTACAAGTGAAATAGTTTGCAGTTTAGTTTTGTTGGGATATTGTGTTAAGAGAGAACTTTGAATTAAAGTTATAAATAATTTATTTTGATTCGATTCCAAAACTTCGTAGTTATTTCCCTTATTATTTTTGATGATATAGTAATTGTGCTTTGGATTTCAATTTATTTAGTAAAGCTTATATGTTAGGAAGCTTTCAGTTTTAAAGCATAGGTCTTGAAGCAGTTAAAGAGTGAAAAGCATCAGTGTTGAAAGCCGCAGTATGAAGTCTCACAGAGCGTAGACGAGGCGCTTTCAACATAGGAAAGCTTAGAGCGTGCAGACAAAGCTAAGCGCTTTCAAGCAGTCAGACTTAAAGCGTCTCGGTTTTGAAGCCGTACTTAGAGCGTCCAAGCAGTCTTGCAATAAGTTGACTCGCACTCTAAAGTTTGAATTTCAAACTTACGTCGGAAGCTTCTCCATACGTATTATTAAATGCGCCGTAGTGGCAGAGTCCACGTGTCATCGCGGGATTACACAACGGAAAGTCATTACAGAAAAGTCAAGAAAATGTGCTGCTGGTCCATGCCTATACTCAACCACCATGCTACTAGGGTTTTGTTTTTTTCAACAGAAGCGACATTCCCCTAGTATTGCAGTTTATAAAGCACCTGGCATTAATGCGGCTTTTCCGGTCGAGTAAGAAACACACGCCGCTTCTCTCTCTAATGGGAAGTAGGGTTCCTCCCACTATAAATAGAAGGAGTTGCTCACACACAAGGGTTACACATATACACGCATAAGCATTCAACTCGCAAGCAAGAACTCAAGCATTCAAACACTTGAATTCTCTCTAGTTCTTCAAGTTTTTAATCCTTTAGTGTGTCCTTAAGAAAACCTAGTTTTCTTAAGTATTAGCAACTACTTTCTATCTCTAGGTTCAACCGTTTATATCCAAAACCTAGTCTCCAGAATCCTTATTCTTTACTTATGATTTTCACTGTAAAGGATTCTCATTTCAAACGAAAAATAAAACCCCAAAACCAAGTCTATTTTTCTTAAATTGAGTTGTAAGGTTGTAAGTTTATATTTGTTTGAAATCTTGATTGTGAAGCTTAAGTTTGCATACTTAAGTGGAAGGTCGTTGATTTTGTAGAAAGTTGTAGTTGTTGTTTGGTCTCTCAAGAGCCCGGAATCTCTTGAGGATTTAAAGTGAGTTTGTTACTAGCTCTAAATCACTTCCCCTTGGAAGTATAAAACAAGGAATACCAAGTGAAGGTACTCATCCCATCGAGGACAAGAGTGAACGTAGGAGAGTTGCTCCGAACCACTATAAAACTCTTGGCTTTACTTTATGTCTTTACTTTACTTACAAGCTTTCGATTTATCATATATGCACACCACGCTCTAAATAAAAAACACAGTTTTAACTTGCAAGAAAATCTAACTCTCACCACATTCCACACAACACTCATACAAGCTAGAAGCTTTGAAAGCCTCATTAGCCTTCAAAGTGTCTACTTGTAAAAAGGACTAAAAAAGCAAGAGAAGTTACACACTTCTCTACATACGTATTCACCCCATCCCCTCTATGTGTGTAATTCACTTTCGGGACCAACAAGTGGTATTAGAGCAGGGGTTCTAACAGACCTCTGTTTCTAAATATTGGTAGCGTGAAAGCGTTACAGTACCTGAACTGATCTTTTCAAAACTTGCATTAAAACCAAACTCACTGGATCTTGCATTTTTCTAACATTCTTCAAAGTATGTCTTCCTCAGCACAGTTGCCTCAATTCTCAATTGAGGTCTATACCATGTGGAGCTTCCGGGTGGAGTCCCATCTTGCCTCTCTACACGACTGCATGTCGGAAGTGATAGAGAAAGGACCCATCATCATCATGAAGTGCGTGATGAGGAATCGCGAAAAGGAAAAGACCATCGACAAGGACGAGAATCCAGTTGATGAGGATGAGAGCGCAACTATTGATACCTATGTGGTAAAGCCACATGAAGAATATATGGCTAATGACTTCAAAGCCAATAACCTGGATCGCCTTGCCCGCAATGTGATCCAATCTACCGTCTCTGACGCCTATCTACCAAGGATCATGAAATACAAAATGGCGAAATAGATGTGGGAAACACTTGCCCTAATCTCTCAGGACATAGGGAAGCTAAAAGAGAATAAACATTCAATTCT
This sequence comes from Mentha longifolia, assembly GCA_001642375.2. NCBI lineage: Eukaryota > Viridiplantae > Streptophyta > Magnoliopsida > Lamiales > Lamiaceae > Mentha > Mentha longifolia. Next base: position 35,500,265 of record CM038114.1, read on the forward strand.
CATGCAGGAGTTCGACGCTCTCATTATGAAAAGTAATGATAACATGGAGTCGTTCGAGACTCGCCTTCTGGGAATCACCACCACTGTGGCTTCCCTAGGAAATGATCTCACCTTGAAAGAGATCAATCAAAAAAGTCATTCGCGCTTGATCGCTCTACTTTTGAGGTAGATAAATACAATAATAATCGAATAGTATATCCGAGTCGAACACAAGGAATGTTTGTGGCATAAGATTTCAAGCAACAATCTAGTTATCTACTCACTATCCAAGCTACAAGTAGACATGTTTTTGGATTTTCTATAAGCTAACAATGAAAGTAAATAACAACTTCAAACTATATCAAATGATAAAATAAGTAAACAAACGATCTAAATTGAATAGGTGACAAGGGTGATTCCAACTATACTTCGATAAGGTTTAAGTGATGGGCGATTAGAACTCTAACTAGAACCAACAAATTTTAATCTACATTCATGTGGGAAACATTATATCTATGTTTCACTCAATTCTCATTGCAATGAAAACAAGTTGATTAATGAAAAACCTAATTCCGACTAGGACATCAAGTAATTCATTAACTCCCAATAGCATAATGAGTTCCTTAACCCTACTATCTCTAGCATGCAATTCTCTTGTTTCCTAACATCTAATATAGGCCTCCTAAGCATTAGATCAAACACTTGATATGCAACTATGGTGATCAAGCATAATTACATAATAAAACATGGCACCAAGAGAAATGAACATGAAGTTTAAGGTAAATTCAACAATTAAAGCCTAAACCCATTACCTAATCCTAATCTACATATAATTAAAATCATAAAGGAAATTAGCTAGACATGATTAGAGAGAATAAACCATAAGAAATAGATGAAATTATGCTTAAAAGAAAGAGAAATGAATAAGGAAAATGAATATGGTCTTCAATCTTCACTCTCCAAAGTAAATCTTCACAAATCTTGAAATTACCAAAGTAGCAAAGAGGAAATGAAAAGTAGAGTTCTAAGTATGTCTTGGGTGCTAAGAATACCTAAATTAGGGATAATTGAGAGTTTAATACATTGAAAAATCATCAAATCTCAAAATTAAAAGTTAAAACCCCAAAGAAGTGAGAAAAGAAGGGAAAGTCGCGGCCCACGGGCCGCGGCCTAGGGTGCACTTTGACCACCCCACTTCTTCCTCATATAATATGGCTCATATGACTTTTTCTGCTCTTAAATCTCTTGTGAGGGCTTAGAAGATACTTCACTCACCACATGAATGGCGTTGCATTGTTGCTTCGGATTCACTTGAGCTTTGCTAGAAGATTCTCTGGCCTTTTGTAGAGAATTCACTTGGTTGGCTATTTGCTTCACTTGTCCTTCCAGCATCATCACTTGCTTAACAAGAGTCGTCACCGAAGTAGCAATTGTTGACACTGAATGCTCTAATGCATGCACCTTTTGGCCGGTTTGACTTATGAAAGTGCTTTGATTGTTCACCAATTGTTGCATTAATTGCTCCATAGAAGGGGATGTCTTCTTAGGTTCTTCAATCACCCCTTGAGAGATGGAGAATTCGGGAGGTGGAACTTGAGCATTGTTAGGATTTCCATAAGAGAGGTTGGGATGATTCCTATTGTTAGGGTGGTAAACCGGGTTACCCCTTTGGTTGCTATAAGAATATCCACCTTGGTGATTCCTTTGAAATCCTCTTTGATTTCCTTGAAATCCTTGCTTGTTGTAATTGCCATAAGGCCCTTGATTGACATAGCTCAATTCTTTCCTTCCATTGAACTCCAAATTCACTTAAGATTGAACACTTTGAACTTGGGCTCTCTTTTCATCTTTATACATTTTCTTCATATTAGCAAGTTTCATTGCTAATGCCTCATACCTCTCATCCTCTATCGAAGCAACCTTTCATGAAGGGGCCATCCCCATTGGCCATTGATAGCTATTAGCCGCCATCTCTTCAATAATTCTCAAAGCCTCCTTAGCATTACGATTGACAAGGCATCCACCGAAAGTAGCATCTACAATGCTTCGAGTATGAGGCGTTAACCTACTATAGAAGTTCGTTATTTGTTGACCCTCATTGAAGCCATATTGAGGACATTTCCTTAGAAGCTCCCTATACTGTTCCCATGCCTTAAACAAAGTTTCGTCACCTTGTTGAGAGAAGTGTGAGAGATCGGAGATAAGTCTTTGAGCCTTGGAAGGTGGGAAGTATTTAGAGAGAAAAACCTTGCACAAATCGTCCCAAGTATGGATATCGGCCTTGTTCAATCCTTTGTACCAATCTTTAGCCCAATCTCTTAAAGAAAACCCGAACATCCTCATGCTAATGGCATCATTGGAGACTCCATTTTGCTTAACGGTGTCGCAAATATCAAGAAAGGTACTAAGGTGGGCATTTGGGTCCTCCGTAGGCCCTCCTCCGAATTACTCGTCTTTAACCATTTGGATAAGACCGGATTTGAGCTCAAAGTTATTGGCATTGATCGTCCCCCACTCTCATCCTTAGAATTGCTCCGTAGGAGATTGGAACATTTGATTAAGATGAGGTGGTTGAGCCTCATTTGCCCTTCTTTCTTGCTCATCTTTCCATGCTCGAAATTCTTCCATTTCCTTCATAAGAGCTTCTATTGCTTGGTTATTAGCTCCCATAGCTTGATCCTCTCGATGTACTCTTCTATGTCATTTTTCAAATTCCAAGATCAAAGGTTCAACAAGTCTTCCCTTGGATCTAGTGTGCATACACCTATAAAACAAAAATCAAAAGAAGCAAATGCTTGAATTAGCAACTTAATAACCAAATCAACTATTGAAATTCAAACTAAACATTCCCCGGCAACGGTGCCAAAAATTGATCGCTCTACTTTTGAGGTAGATAAATGGAATAATAATCGAATAGTATATCCGAGTCGAACACAAGGAATGTTTGTGGCGTAAGATTTCAAGTAGTAATCTAGCTATCTATACTCGCTATCCAAGCTACAAGTAGACATGTTTTCGGATTTTCTATAAGCTAACAATGAAAGTAAATAACAACTTCAAACAATATCAAATGATAAAACAAGTAAACAAACGATCTAAATTCAATAGGTAGCAAGGGTGATTCCAACTATACTTCGATTAGGCTTAAGTAATGGGCGATTAGAACTCTAATTAGAAGCAACCAATTTTAATCTACATTCAAGTGGGAAACCTCCTATCTATGTTTCACTCAATTCTCATTGCAATGAAGACAAGTTGATTAATAAAAAACCTAATTCCGACTAGGACATCAAGTAATTCATTAACTCCTAATAACATAATGAGTTCCTTAACCCTACTATCTCTAGCATGCAATTCTCTTGTTTCCTAGCATCTAATCTAAACCTGCTAAGCATTAGATCAAACACTTGATATGCAACTATGGTAGCATAATTACACAATAAAACATGGTACCAAGAGAAATGAACATGAAGTTTAAGGTAACTTCAACAATTAAAGCCTAAACCCATCACCTAATCCTAATCTACATATAATTGGAGTCACAAAAGAAATTAGCTAGGCATGATTAGAGAGAATAAACCATAAGAAATAGATGAAATCATGCTTAAAAGAAAAAGAAATGAATAAGGAAAATGAATATGGTCTTCAATCTTCAATCTCCAAAGTAAATCTTCACAAATCTTGAAATTACCAAAGTAGCAAAGACGAAATGAAAACTAGGGTTCTAAGTATGTCTTGGGTGCTAAGAATACCTAAATTAGGGATAATTGGGAGTTTAATACATTGAAAAATCATCAAATCCCTAAATTAAAAGTCAAAACCCGAAATAAGTGAGAAAAGAAGGGGAAGTCGCGGCCCATGGCGTGGCCCACGGACTGCAGCCTAGGGCGCACCATTGGATAGAAAATGAGCTCCTCGGGCGTGGGCCACGGCGCGGCCCATAGGCAGTGGCCCAGCCTGTGCTATCTCCTTTCCCGGTCCGGTCTTTCGCCCTTGTGGTTCTTCTTCTGCTTTCTTCTTCCCTTCTTTTGAACCGGCTTTCAAACTTTGATTTCCAACATTCCTTAGCTCGTTTATTCCTCATTTATTGCTCTCAATCCTTAGCTACATGATTGTTCCTTCCGATTCCTATAAAATGAATTAAAAACCCGAATGAAACAAAAAATGTATAGAATATGCTAAAAGTCAATAAACCCTAGCATTTATATCAATTGAGCACCCAAATTAAGACACAAACACACATGAAATGAACTCAACATGCACATAAAATATGTGTTTATCATATGTCAGGCAAACGACAGACAATGAAGGAGCTCTTTCTCTCATCAAGAGAACTTGGAGACATGTCTCCAAAAATGATGTTCTCAGAGTTCAAAGCGCTCGAGTTTGATCTAGTCAAAAAGGCGCCATGAGGATAAGGAAGAGGCTCCAGCACCATCCAAGGGAGTGGCTTTCAAAGCCGTTGTGGAGTCCACTACTACTGAACCAAACATCTCCAACAACGAGGTTGCAGGATTGTCAAGAGAAGAGTTTGAGGAGTATGCCCTTTATCTCGTTAGAAGGTTTAACAACTCCAACGCCATAGTGGCCAAGTATAAAATATTCTACAAATCTCAAGGCCAGAGCTCTTGTTTTACCCCACAAGATGGGAAGAGGGATGACAAAACCACTGCCATCCCTAGGGACAAAGCTAACGTCGAATGCTTTGAGTGCCACAAGATGGGGCACTACAAAAGCGAATGTCCCAAGCTCTCAACAAAGGAAAAGGATGAGGTCAAAGCTTGTCATGAAGCCAACCATCGCGCTCTGGTGGTAGAAGAAGTTCCTGTTGAAGCCAAGAAGCCTGTTGATCATGATGAGGATCTATTTACTGATGATGAATACGATCTAGGCTGCATGGCAATTGAAGCTGAAATGGAGGATGTACCTATCGTTAAAACTAACCCTCTTCCAATTACACTTGGAAGTGAATGTAGCGATGGCAAGAACGAGCCTTTTAACTTGGAAGGTGATCTTTTTGATGACTATTTAGAGTTGCTCAAAAATCACGAATCCTTGCAAGAGGTGCCCGTTTGGTTCAGAAAGGAGAACGATAGACTAGCCAATATGCTCAAATCCAAAGAAAATGATCTCTTCGAGATGATGGCAAAGTTCGATGATCTTCACAAACGCCACTAATGTACCTTGTCCACTTCACTAGGACTCAGAACCACTCTCGACCGTCTCAATAGTGTATCTATAGCTATTGCAACGATTGAAAGCTCCTTTAAACTCTCTGGTTGTTTAAAGGGGGTCGGCTTTGGATTCTCACACATAGCTTATACCTCTGCTGGTGTCCCCAAGTTCAAAGCAGCGTTGAAAAAGCTCAAAGTTGCTCAGTGATTAACACGTATTTTATGTGCATGTTGAGTATATTTTATATGTGTTTGAAGCTCAAATTTGGTGTTGAAATGCTAGAAATACTAGGGTTTCTTAACTTGTAGCATATTCTATACTTTTCTCATTTTCTTTCAGTTTTTGATCTACTTTTGTAGGAATTTGGAAGAGCGTTCAAGTAGCTAAGGATTGAGGGTTGGAAACGAGGAAGAATCAAGCTAAAGGATGTTAAAACCGGAGTTGGAAAGCCGGTTCGAAAGGAGGAAAGAAAAAACCAAAAGAAGAACCGAAGAAGGAGAAGAACCAGACCGGGAAGGGAAGATGGCGGTTTGAACGGCAGTCTATCAAACCACCGATCAAACTGCCGATTAGGTGGCCGGCAAGCTGCATGAATGGCGGTCTATATGGCGGTCTGCCAGACTGCCGATCAAACAGCCTTTGGTGCGTGTCCCTCTCTTCTTGACCGAGTTTGGTTCGACCAACTCGGTCTAACTCGACCCAAAACTCAATTTAATGTATTTAACCTTTTTAGATCTTACCCAATTGGGTATCTTTAGCTTGAATATTCACTCTAGAACCCTAATTATATTTCCCTCTTTCTACTTTGGTATTTTGATGAATTGTTGAAGATTTTTTTAAAGATTTGAAGACCCTTCCACTATTTTGTTCTATTTTTAATTCTCTATCTTTTGATTATGATTTCATACATTTCTTATGGTTTATTTGCTCTAATCATGTCCAGCTAATTTCCTTTGTGATTCCAATTATATGTATATTAGGGATAAGTGATGGGATTAGGCTTTGATCTATGAATTTACCTTCTAATTTCATGTTCATTTCTCTTGGTGCCATGTTTTATTATGTAATTGTGCTTGATCACCATAATTGCATATCAAGTGTTTGATCTAATGCTTAGGAGGTTTAGATTAGATGCTAGGATACAAGAGATTAGCATGCTAGAGATAGTAGGGCTAAAGAACTCCATAAGCTATTGGGAGTTAATGAATTGCTTAATATCTTAGTAGGAATTAGGCCTTTCATTAATCTACTTGATTTCATTACAATGAGAGTTGAGTGAATCATACTTAGAAGGTTTTCCACATGAAATTGGATTAAAATGGCTAATTCTAGTTAAAGTCCTAAATCCCTATCACCTAAACCTAATTGAAGTATAATTGGAGTCACTTTCATTTTTCATTGAGTTTTCGTAATTTGATTACCTGTTACTTGCTTAGTTAAACTTTTTGTTAATTACTTCCATTGTTCTTAGTTAATCAAAAACACAAAAACATGTTGATTGCAAGCTTGGATAGTGATTAGATAGCTAGGTTACTAGTTGAAATTCTCACGCCATAACATTCCCTGTGGATTCGACTCGATTATACTTAATCGATTATCATTGCATCTTTCTCACTCTCAAAAGTGAGAGTGATCACTCAACTCACCACCAGCAAAGTAAATGAAAAAGTCGGGTTCGTGGATGACTCTCCAACCAAAGCCATTGAAGCGCTGTTGGAAGGTCAACTCGACGCTTTAGGAAAGTTGAAAACTAAAGAGCATCAACTCTCTAAACGCAATCCAAAGCATGCCCAGTCTTCAACACGCTCGAGTGACTTCACATCTCATGGAGGAACTCAGTACGCTTTATTCCAGACTTTGCACCACATGTTTTTCAAGATCGGCATCCCACCGATAAATTCACACAAAGTAAAAGCGTCCATTCTCGCTCTCAGAGAAGAAGGAATAGAAAATGCTTTTACTATCACATATATGATTACACTCAGGGCGTACCTATTAAACAAAGCCCTATTTCTTTTGATCAGGGACTCGAGAATAGAGTCACTCCCTTAGTGAACCCAACTCGAGCTCCCAATGCTGCTAACTTGAAGGGACCCAATTCAAATTGGGTATCTAAATCATGTTGATTACACAAGTCAAAGCGGAACTCGAGACTCGGAAGAAAGAAGAAAGAAAAAGTTGTTTGGTACGTAGACAGTGGGTGTTCACATCACATGACCAGTGAACGATCTTTCCTCGACAAGTTCTTTGAAAAGCTGGGTCCACAAGTAGTTTTTGGTGATGATTCAAAAGGCATCACCATGGGTTATGGTACATTTTGTGTTGGAAATATGAGACTTCCTAATGTCTCATATGTCCAAGGCATCAAACGCAATTTACTTTCTATTTCTCAATTTTGTGATAACGACTTTGTGATAGAGTTTATCTCTAACCAATGTGTTGCCAAGCACAAAGCATCTATGCAGGTTGTTCTAATAGGTATTCACGACAAGAACAACTTCAACACTTTCTTTCTAACCACTTCTTGCAAAACCAAATTTAACCTCCTTTGAGGTTGCACCTTAGGACGAGAATCCTCTTCCAACAAAATACAATGCATGCATATAGAGGGGCTAATCCCCTTGATATCATCAATAGACCAACCAATTACACATTTAAACTTTCTAAGGAACCTCAACAACTTGTCCAATTCGGACTCTGACAAGTGTTGTGACACTATAACGAGAAAAGAATCATTATCACAAAGAAAGGCATACCTTAGATGATCGGGAAGAGGCTTCAACTCTAGAGTAATGCTTGAATGAGATTCCTCCTTGGTTGAACTTCCACTTTCTCCCGGCTTGTTGATATCATGATAATGCACCTCTTTCATTGGTGAACATTGGATTGAATCTATGAAAGCAATTGACTCCAAAAGTTCATCACAAGCATCATCCAAATCGGAATAAGAGTATAGAGAGTTGGAGATGGTATGCTCAATAGAATCCTTTTCCATAGATGTAGGCAAAGTCTTGATCGACTTACACTCTCTTTATAACTTGGTTCCTCTCCTTTTTTCACGGCATCAAAGATCGAGAGAGTGATGGTTTCTTCATTCACCCTAAATGTAAGATTCCCATCTTGCACATCAATGATAGCTCGACCGGTTGGTAAGAAAGACCTTCCAAGAATTAGTGGCATATCCTTGTCTTCCGGCATGTCCAATATCGCAAAATCCGTGGGAAATATGAATTCTTCAACTTTAACCAAAACATCTTCAATAACCCCTTAGGCATAAGAAATTGAACAATCGGCCATTTGGAGACAAATAAAAGTAGGCTTGATCTCTCCAATATCTAACCTCCGAAAGATAGAAAAAGGCATCAAGTTGATGCTAGCACCAAGATCACACAAGACTCTACCAAACTTTTGCCCACCAACTACACATGCTATAGTGAAACTTCCCGGATTCTTTTGCTTCAAAGGTATTTTTCTTTGAATCACCGCACTCACTTCTTCCGTTAGACTAATTGTTTCAAATGAATAATCCAAACTTTCTCTTGTTAGCTACGGCATCCTTTAAAAATTTCACATACCCCGGCATATCTCTAAGTGCATCAAGCAAGGGGATATTGATTTGTACCTTGTTAAAGATATCTAAGAACCTCTTCATCTTTTCATCCACCTTCGGCTTTGCTAGACGATGAGGGCATGGAGCCTTTTTGATCACATCCTTGGTGGGAAGAGGGGCTTCTACTAACACTTCCTTTGAAGCCTCTTTTTGTAGAGTTTCATTCCTTGATTCCTTCTTACGAGTTGGAGGCTCTTCATAGGGTATGTCTTCAACAAGGACTTCCTCTTCTTTACTTCCGGATGTGGCTTGATTCTCATAGGCTCTTCCACTCCTCAATGTGATAGCATTGCATCTCTTGGGATTCATCTCCGTATTGCTTGGGAATTTGCCCGGTGTATGTTGAGTGGTAGCTTGGTTAGCCATTTGGCTAATTTGGCATTCCATCATCTTTACTTGCTTCGACAAAGAATTGATTGTATTCTCCAATGCATTGACCTTTTGACCGGTTTGAGTGATAAATGAGCTTTGTTGATTGACCATTTGTTGCATAATTTGCTCAATAGTTGGGGATGTCTTCTTTGGTTCTTCAATCACCCCTTGAGAAAAGGAGAATCCGGGAGGTGGCACTTGAGCGTTGTTAGGATTTCCATAGGAAAGGTTGGGATGTCAATTGTTGGGATTGTAGGCTTGATAACCTCCTTGATGACCATAAGAGTTGCCTCTTTGTGGCTTCCCTTGAAACCCCCCTTGATAATTTCCTTGGAATCCTCTTGAGGTCCTTGAAAACCTTGCTTATTGAAGTTTCCATAGGGCCTTTGATTCACATAACTCACATCTTCACTCCCATCATACTCTACACTCTCTTGAGCTTGAACCACTTGAACCTCTTTCTTTGATCTCCTTTCTTCTTCGAACTCTCTCTTAAGAATGGTGTATTGGGAGGCCAACTCATCATATTTCTCATCTAAAATCGAATTCACTCTCTTTGTAGGGTCCCCTTTCCATTGGCCATTGATAACTATTGGCCTCCATTTCCTCTATGATCCTTAAAGCTTCTTTGGCATTCCGGTTCACACGACAACCACCAGAAGTCACATCAACTATGCTCCTTGTATGGGGACAGAGACCACTATAGAAATTCATGATTTGTTGCACCTCGCTAAAGCCATGTTGAGGGCATTTGCGTAGCAAATCCCTATACCTTTTCCCACGTCTCAAACAATGACTCGTGACTCGTCACCATGTTCGGAAAAATGAGAAATTTTCGAAATGAGCTTTTGGGCCTTTGAAGGAGGAAACTACTTGGTAAGGAAGACTTTGCATAATTTCTCCCATGTGGTGATCTCACTCTTGTCTAGGTTCTTAAACCACTTTTTAGCTCGATCCCTTAAGGAAAAGTTGAAGAGCTTTATCCTAATGGCATTCTCCGGTACTTCATTATGCTTCATCGTATCACATATCTCCAAGAATGTGTTCAAGTGAGCGTTAAGGTCTTCATGAGGCTTCCCTCTGAATTGTTCCGATTGAACCATTTGGATAAGGCCGGTCCTTATCTCAAAATTGTTTGTATTGACACGAGGTCCACATCCTATGTCTTGGAATTGTTGGACCAGAGCCTCAAACATTTGATTTATTGGAGGTAGAGGCGCCTCATTAGCTCTTCGTTCATATCCTCGAATTCCTTCATTAGAGCTTCCATATTTGGTATGTTAGCTCCCATATCTTGTTCTTCAATAGAATTCCTCCTCATATCCCTTCTTTCAAACTCTAAGATCAAGGGTTGAACAAGCATTCCCTTGGACCTAGTGTGCATAAACCACAAAAAAAAAAAAAAAAAAAAAACAAATGCTTGAATTTGTAACTTAATAACCAAATTGACTATTGAAACTTAAACTAGATATTCCTCGGCAACGGCGCCAAAAATTTGGTCACTCTCACTTTTAAGGGTGACATGAGTGCAATAATATCGATTGAGTATAATTGAGTCAAATCCACAAGGAATGTCAAGGTGTGAGAATTCCAATTAGTAACCTAGTTATCTAATCACTATTTAAGCTACCAAACATCATGTTTTTGTGTTTTTGATTAAACTAAAAAAAAACAAAGTGAACAAATTCAACAAGTAACAAAAGTAAGCAACAAGTAATCAAATGATAAAAACTCAATAGGAAATGAAAGAAATTCCAATTATACTTCGATTAGGTTTAGGTGATAGAGATGTATGACTTTAACTAGAATTAGCCATTTTAATCTAATTTCATATAGGAAACCTCCTAACTATGATTCATTCAATTATCATTGCAACTAAATCAAGTTGATTAATGAAATACCTAATTCCGACTAGGACATCAAGTAGATCATTAACTCCCAATAGCACATTGAGTTCTTTAGCCCTACTATCTCTAGCATGCAATTCTCTTGTTTCCTAGCATCTAATCTAAGCCTCCTAAGCATTAGATCAAACACTTGATATGAAACTATGATGATCAAGCACAATTACATAATAAAACATGACACCAAGAGAAATGAACATGAATTAGAAGGTAAATTCATAAATTAAAGCCTAATCCTATCACTTAGCCCTAATCTACATATAATTGGAATCACAAAGAGACTTAGCTAGACATGATTAAGGAAATTAAACCATAAGAAATTGATGAAACCATAATCAAAAGATAGAGAAATGAATAAGGAAAAGAAATATGGTCTTAAATCTTCAATCCACCAAGTAAATCTTCATAAATCTTGAAAATACCAAAGTAGCAAAGAGTAAATCTAATTTAGGGTTCTAGGAATGTATTCAAGGCTAAGAATACCCAATTAGGGAAGATTTAAATATTAATTACATTAAAATTCATGTTTGGGACGAGTTGAGCCGAGTTGGTTGAGCCAACTCGGCTCTTTAAGTGAAATGAAGTGCCCCAACGGTGGCCTGGCTGGCGGTCTTGCAGGCCACCGTCCACGACGCCGTGCCCGCTTGACCGGTCTGGTTCTTCGCCCGTTCGATTCGTTCTTCGATTCTTTCTTTCCTTTCTTGAAACCAGCTTTCAACCTTCAATTTCTAAAAAATCTCTTCTCATGTATCCCTCATTTCCGGCTTCCGATCCTTGGTTCAATTATTTCTCTTTCATACAAAATGAATTGAAAATCGAAAGAAATGAGAAATGTATAGAATATGCTAAAAGTTGATAAAACCTAGCATTTTTTTCTATCCAATTAAGCACACAAATCAATACTCAAACATTTATAAAATGAACTCACATGCATATAAAATACGTGTTTATCAAACGTGTATGTAGCAAATTGGATCAGCTGTAAAGCCAAAACCTATCTAATCGCCTGAAGCACCTCAGAGATTAGGCGGTTATGGCATCGTCGCCTCAATCACCTGAACTTCAAGACCATGAATAAAATCTCCAAGAAGAGCCTCATCAAAGGTATTCCTAATGAGGTCTTCAACAAGGATATTATTTGTGAAGTATGTCAATAGGGCAAACAGACCAAGAAGTCTTTTAAAAGCATCGAGGAACATGCCTAAACCCGTGATGAGCCCAAAAATGTGCTCTTTTTTGTAGTCTTTTAGAGTCTAGTTTTAGTCCTTTTTCGAGTCTTTTGTGCATGTGTTGGTGCTTGGGAGGGCACTTTACTTGGCTGGATAGGAAAACTCGGTAATGGGCATTTTACTGCTAGAAAAGATACAAATTGATGTGCATTTAGTTGTGGCATAAGTTCGAGCAAGAGTTGAAGCAGTTCAATACACAAGAGGACATGAAGACCCCATCTAGGAGACTGCAGTGCCTCTTTGCTAGAGATCTACTGTATAAATCCATACCAAAAGAGGAGGACACTTAAAGTGGACACAACGGGGACCAGTAATGAAGGAAGGAAGCAGAGGAGGATAGAGACAGTTCAAGGGCATGGAACGTGCCAGCTGGCGTCGTGGAGGGATGAGCCCGAGCTATAAAAGGAAAGACGGAGATTAAGCACAGTCAATCTTCCATTACCACATGGGTCCTGCATGGTTAATCTGCCGTTACAACAGAGATCATGGCCATCAATTCCCAGGTAGAGAATTAGCTCTTCAACATGGAAAAGATTCTTGAAGCTTTCCTTATCTAGACCCGCCAAATCCGCGACATGCCCACGCCACCAGCCCGAATCTGTTAAGGCCCACTTGTGGGTTAAGGCTTTAGCCCACGAACTTATACTCTATAAATATCTTGTTTAAGTCCCCACTTTGGGGAAAACACTTTCTTTTGCCGGCGACCTTGCCGAAGTTATGATATTTTACTTTTAAGCTTTTCAACTTTGCTTTTTTTCTTTATGTCTTTTATATTTCTAGTTAGTTTATTTTTGCATTTTATATTATGTCTAGCTAAATCCATTAATCCGGGTTTGGTGAGGATGATGTATATATGCACACTTGATTAAACGCTTGTGAGGCTAAAATGTGCATGCCAATCTATATATATGAGTGTTCCTTACATTCTAGGTAATGATTCCAAAGTAGTTTGCTTGGTCACGGTGATACTGAGGGCCACAGGTAAGCCGGGCACGAGCGGATTCTAGCAGATCGAGGTAGTGATGAAGAGCATCGCAGAAGCATCTCATGGTCCTTAATGCCGATGCCGACATGGTAACTCCTAAGCGGGTCCTCGTGAGTGTATGCAAGCATTAGTGTGTTGGTTGAAACAAAGAACCAAATCGGGTTAATCTAGAGCCGTTATGCTGCATGTTGATGAATTTATCTGAGGAGGATGCCTAGATGGAAACATGGGCATGTGTAAGAGGCTGCTTAATCTGAGAGGATTGGAATTAGTCCCACGTTGCGTGGGCACGGTGTTCTGATTTTACTCTGCGGCAACACTGAAAGGATCGACTAGGCATGTATGTGTGTAGCTCGCGTGACATTTATTACGTATGAGCAAACATTGCCGTTAGTGGCAAATATTGCCGCAACAAGGGAGAGCGTACACACCTTGCCTATAACCGATGACATTCATATGTAGATCGAATTGCCATCATTTCAGTCAAATGATCTAGCCTCAAGTTACATATGAATTCCTTGCCAAATCTGGATCGCCCTTTTATATTTATTATTTACTTTCTTTTTATTACTAACGCGTTTATTTAGTTCTGTAGATACAATGCCCACAACAGGCACCCCAAATTCTCAAACCCTTTTTCTTTGTGACAAGGTTACGAAAGGTGTACCAATCACGACTCCCTGTGATCGACCTGGACTTGCCAGTAACTGTACTTACCTTGGTGGGCTCAAGAAAATTTTACAAATTTATTTTGACCGCCACCCCTTTTCAACGATGGGGGCACGTGATCACCAAATTGGTGCCGTTGCTAGGGAGTCTAGCTTCAGTATTACTTTTCGTAGACCCTTTTGTTTTTCTTGTTTTTCTGTTTGTCACTAATCTTGCAGTGAGATCTGGATCATATCCTGTTTGATTCGGAGATCGAAAGGACTGCAAGGCGACTGTGAGCAGAAGCAATGAGGGTACGAAGGGAGCTGGCAGAACCAGCCGTGGAGGAAGAGGATCAGATTAGTGAGCCCGAGGAAGGAAGCTCATCTGAACATGGAGATTCAGAGGAGGGGATCTCTTTGAATACTAAAGGAAAAGAAGAGATGGCGGAAAGAACGCTTAGGAAATGGTGTTCCCTAACAACTTGAACCTGAGGCCATCGGGCATCAGTTTACCCGTGTCCATGCGAAATTGGGAACTAAAGCACAACTTCAATCAGATCCTTCCCAAATTCAGCGACTACCTAGGCAAAGATCCTCAAAGGCACCTTTAGGACTTTGAAATGGCGTGTGGTACCATTCGTACTGACGGCAATCTGGCGGAGTACATAAAGCTTCTAATCTTTCTCTTTTCCTTGCAAGAATCAGCGAGGGAATGGTTGTACATCTGATTAACACGTATTTTATGTGCATGTTGAGTTGAATTAGAGTGAAACTTATGTTTAAAAATGTGGAATTTCAAGTTATATAGCTAGGTTTCGCTAGTTTGATTTCATTTATGTTTTCTTCGTTCTCTCGAGTATTTTTATACTTTTTGCAGGAATAATGAAGAACTTATATGGCTAATTAAAATACTCGATGTCGAAGAGGAGTTCGTTAGGAATCCATAGCAAAATTGATAAATACTTAGGAGGCTTTAATTCATAACACTTAGTATCAAACCACAACATATTAGAAATTCATACTAATAGGAGCTTCTAGATATCGATTGTGCCATTTGAGTTGATTTATGCATCTTGAGTCCTAGTTGGAGATAGATGTCATAGGTTAATCTACTTACGTTGTTGCTTTGAGAAAAGAACTAATGTATATAGTATAGAGAACTCCCCATTGATCTAGATTAAATCGGTTAATTCTTGCAAATCCCAAAACCTATGCCTCTAGTGAATGTTGGATTATATTTGGAACCATACTTTCTCTTATTGATTTCAATCATTTGTTACTTATTTGTTAGTTGATTAATTATCATTTAATTTGATCGTTAGCTCATAAAAAACTAAAAAACATGTTGATTGCAAGCTTGGATAGTGATTAGATAATTGAGTTACTACTTGAAATTCTCACGCCATAGCATTCCCTATGGATTCGACTCGAATATATTATTCGATATCATTGCATTTCTCACCCTCAAAAAGTGAGCGATCAATTTTTGGCGCCGTTGCCGGGGAATATTAAGTTTGAGTTTCAATAGTCGATTTAGTTATTGAGTTTCTAATTCAAGCATTTGTTCTTTTTATTTTTATTTTATGAAAGAAATGGAAGAGTTTCGAGCATGGAGAGATGAGCAAGAAAGAAGGGCTAATGAAGTTCAACCACCTCCTCTTAATCAAATGTTCCAATCTCCAACGGAACAATTCCAAGGAGGAGAGTGGCGGACGATCAATGCCGACAATTTTGAGCTCAAATCCGGTCTCATTCAAATGGTCAAGAGCGAACAATTTGGAGAAGGGCCTATGGAGGATCCAAATGCCCATCTTAGCCATTTCTCGATATTTGTGACACTGTGAAGCAAAATGGAGTCTCAAATGATGCTATTCGCATGCGAATGTTCGGATTTTCTCTAAGAGACCGGGTTAAAGATTAGTACAAGGGATTGAACAAAGCCAACATCCACACTTGGGAAGATTTGTGCAAGGTCTTTCTTTCCAAGTACTTTCCACCCTCAAAGCTCAAAGACTCATCTCCGACATCTCACATTTCTCTCAACAAGGTGATGAAACCTTGTGTGAAGCATGGGAGCGATATAGGGAGCTTCTAAGGAAGTTTCCTCAACATAACTTCAATGAGGGTCAACAAATGACCAACTTTTATACAGGGGCTAACACCTCATACATGAAGCATTGTAGATGTTACTTCCGGCGGGTGCCTTCTCAACCAAAATGCAAAGAAAGCTTTGAGGATCATTAAAGAGATGGCGGCTAATAGCTATCAATGGCCAATGGAGAGTGCCCCTTATAGAAAGGTTGCTTCGATTGAGGATGAGAGGTATGAGGCATTAGCATTGGAGCTTGCTAATATGAAGAGAAAATATAAAGATGAAAGAAAAGCTCAAATTCAAAGGGTTTAATCTCAAGAAAATTAGGAGTTCAATGGAAGGGAAGAAGTGAGTTTTGTGGATCAAAGAGCCTATGAGAATTATAATAGGCAAGGGTACCAAGTAAATTTCCAAGGAGGCTATTCTTATGGTAATCAAGGAGGTAATCAAGCCTATAACCCCAACAATCGAATGCATCCAAACTTGTCATATGGAAATCCTAGCAATGCTCAAGTTCCACCTTCCGGATTTTCCATCTCTCAAGGGATGATTGAAGAGCCCAAGAAGACTCATTCTTCAACGGATCAATTGCTTCAACAAGTGATTGCAAATCAACAACAAATGACCAATCAACAAAGTGCCTTCATCACTCAAACCGGTCAAAAGGTCAATGCCTTGGAGAATTCGGTGACAACCATTGCTAATTCGGTGACAACTCTTGCCAAACATGTAATGATGCCTGAAGGACAAGTAAAGCAAATAGCCAACCAAGTGAATTCTCTACAAAAGGCCGAAGAATCCTTTATCAAGGCTCAAGAAAATCCAAAGCAACAATGTAATGCAATCCATGTGGTGAGTGAGGTACTTTCCAAACCCTCACAAGAGATATAAGAGGAGAAAAAGCCATATGTGCCATATGATATGAGGAAAAAGTGGGGTGGTCAAAGCGTTCCTCCGTGGGATCCTTCTCACGATCATAGCTTTTATGAGAAGGAATTAACATTAAAGAATTTCGCTAATAATACATACTTCTTGACGGTCCCGGATTATTGGCCTCATTTGGAAGAAATTAAAAGCAAGTCGAAGGAAAAGATTCATGAATATCATAAAAGAAAGAAGCTCAACAATGGAATTCCGGAGTCAGAGGATGAGAATTTGATGAGTAGAAGAAGAGGTGTTTATTATGTTTCCGAGCTAAAGAAGTTGCTTGGAAAAGAGGAGTTTAATGAGAAGGCAAAGTTCTATAAGAAACCACAAAGTATTACTCATACTCCAACTTCTAAAGTTTCTCAAGAGCATGTTGAGCTGAATTGCTTGGATAATCTAGCATCTTCCCTAAAGCCTATTGATGAGAATTTGCATGAGAGGAAATGTGATTTGTTAGATGCATTCAAGAAATTGGAGATAAATGCTTATTTGATGGGTTTGTTGAGTGATATGCCAGATTATAAGAGATTCTTGAAGGATATGATTCATAAGAAGGTGAAATGAGATGATTTGAAAACCATTGTGCTTTCGGAGGAGAGTAGTGCTCGATTGCAAAAGAAGATCCCGAACAAGGAAGTAGATCCCGAAAGTTCACTCTACCTTGTGAGATTGGAGGTAAATTATTTAAGAAAGTCTTGTGTGACTTGGGCTCGGGAGTTAATTTGATGCCCTTTTCCATCTTCAATCGCTTGAATATAAGCCTTCATCGCTTGTGCTTCAAATGGCGGATTGCTCAACTTCATACCCCAAGGGGATTGTCGAAGATGTGCTCATCAAGGTCGGAAAGTTCATATTCTGGGTGGATTTCATTGTTATTGACATGCCGGAGGATCATGATGTCCCAATGATACTTGGAAGGCCTTTCTTGGCTACAAGTCGAGCCTTAGTGAATGTTTTTGAAGGAAGTCTCATCCTTCAAGTCAATGGAGATGAAGAGACGTTCTACATGTCGAATGACTTGAAGGATTGTGAGGAGACAAGCAAAGGGAACAATGGAAAGCTCAACAAGAAGCTGATGAATGATCGAGGCTGGACTTCATTTCAAGTCCCTTGAAAGGGCAAAGAGGTATCGTCGAGCTAATGATGTTAAACTAAGCACTAGTTGGGAGGCACCCCAACAACTATCTTTTTCTTTTTCATTTTAGTTAGTTTTAGTTTGTTTTTGGTTTTTGTTTCTTATTTTTCATTAAGTCATTTCTCCTACCTTTTCCTTATCTCTATGCTAATACTTCATATTCTTAAGTTTCTCTCTACTTCACTAGTTCCATGTGTTTCATTGTCAATGCACGAGGTCGAATCGTGATGGAAATGAGTGAAGGAAGAAAATCAAACCGATCAAGCAAGCAAAGGAGTAAATGGCTTTCAAAACCACCGTCAACATAGCTTTGGACCTTTGTAAGTGTAATTTAAATTCCTTATTATTCTTCCCTCCAAACTCATTTTAGACTTTATGATCTAAAATAAGTTTGGGGGGAGGGGGGGTAGGATAAGAAATTTAAATTACTTTACTTTTGGGTTTTCAAGCTTCTATTTGATGTGGTATCATTTGATTTCATTGATTATATGCTTAGGCTTGCTTGATGATTGTGGTTGATTGTGGTTAAATGGATGATTCTTGCTTGTTTAAGTTAGTTTGGTGATGAGTTTGGGTCGATGAGCTTAATTGATGGAAATTCCTTCTTTAGCTGTTTGTTTTGTTTGTTTGAAGTTTTATTGGAGTTTACATGGAGAATCTTTGGTGTGGATGATTTGGTTGATTGATTGGGTCTTGAGTGCAAAAATTTTGAAAAGTTTTTGAGTTGAATAGTGAATGAATGCTCGCATGCTTGAGTGCAAAATCACGTGTTTGTCATTCCATTATGCATAAGAGGGAGATGCCTATGATGAAAAATGGAAAATGAGAAAGTGTTTTGAATTTAGAAGCATAATTGAGCATATCTCTTTATCAAGTTGCATGAGTTGTTGGTGAAGAATGAAACTTGATTGTTGAGCATTGAACATTAACTAGTGATGACTTGAGCTATAACTATGCATTGCATATAGTTAAATGTTCCTTGTTGAGAGTTATCATGCATACTTCTTCATTTCTAGAACTTGCCTTAGTTCTTATTCGAGATTGCTCTATTTGTGCATGGAATTAGGAGATGATCTTACGCCATCTTTTCATAAACCTTTTTCCCTAAACACTTACCTATCTTTCATTACCCTTGTGGTCCCCGTTTGAGTCTTATTAAGCCTTTCATTCAAAAACCGGAGGATATGAGGATAAAGGATGGTTAAGGGAATCTTGGGAAAGTTGAAAATTTGTTGATAATGATGAAATGGAAAGTTGTTAGGGTTTGATTTGTCTTGAAAAAGAATACTCCTATAAGATCGTGTTTAGGAAATGAAAAGTTAAGAACAAAGTTCTTAAATAAATAAATTAAAAAAAGAAAAAAGAAAAAAAGAGTTGATGAATAAAGAGCATAAAGGAGTAGTTCTTATCTTATGACGAGTGTTAGTAAAAGTTTGAGGTCTTATTGGAAAAATGGGTTTTTTTATTTTTTTTATTTTTTAAGAAACATCAGATATATATATAATCAACCCCTTACGGGGGGGGGGGGGGACAGAGTTTGTGGCGAGGATGAACCAAAAGTGTTCACCCTCCAAAGTATAACTCAATCACCTACAAAATAGAAGCCCGCTCAAGGGGGCATATATATAAACGAGCTAATCAGATAAAGAATGAGGCTCGACAAAAAATATGCACTAAAATCAAACTGTGCAATATGAAATTAGGATAACCAAGCTAGTCCATCCTAACCAAAGACAAAAAAGGCCCCAGGGTTGAGCTGGTATCAAAGGTGGTCATCGTCTGAAGCCGATGACCGAGGCGCGCCATGTAATCGGCCGGGCGATTGCCCTCCCGATGAATGTGAGAGATCTTAACCTGTAAATCCCTTATCAGGAGATGGATCCGGGTGATGGTAATGCGAGTTAGCCCGGATCCATGGCGATCAGAGGTAAGCAGGGCCACGACGGTAGTGGCGTCGAGCTCGATCCACACATGCGAGGAAAGCTGAGAGGCAATGAGAAGGCCATGGTAGATAGTCTGGAGCTCAACATCAAAGCTCGAGGTTGCCTGAAGAGGTAGGCTGAAGGCAGACAAGAGTGCAGCCCGGTGGTCACGAACCAAATCTCCACCGGCAGCTCTCATCTGCCCTCTGTCGAATGAACCATCCGTGCTCAGCTTCACCCAGAGGGCTGGTGGTGGGCGCCATATAACTGGCGTCGACCGGAGGGGCCGCCTCATAGGGGCAGAAGATGGTATAAAGTCGACCTGCAGAGAGAAGTCGCTCCACTATGAGGGGGCAAGCTTCTTGGCCATAACCAAGAGCCATAGATGTTGGATCACCTGCGCAACAATGTGAGAAGCGAGGAAAGGAATTCCACAGTGCTTGTGGTTGTTCCTTTCTGTCTAGATAAACCATAATATAAGGCAAGAAACTAGAAAGGTGATGTGCGGTCGTGCAGTGTGTGAAGTGTGTGGTGTGCGATTTCTCCAAAAGGAGAGTGCGTGTGCGATATCTATGGTGAGTGGTGGTGTGATGTGATACCAGTGTGCAAAGTTCATCCAAACTTCCTTTACAATATCTCCCAAGAGAAAGAGATGGGAGAATGACTCGATGTTAGGGGATAGAGGACAACAAGGACACTTGGAAGCAATACGAGTACCCCGTGACTGGACAAAGGTATCCACCGGGATACGATGGTGTAAGAGGCGCCACAAAAAGAAAGAAATGTTTGGCGTGAGACAATCATTCCATAAGGCACGGAGAAGGGGTTGACGAGGGGACCTCTGCCGAACCTCATCCTAAGCAGAAGATAATGAAAACTTACCATGGGGGGTCAAATTCCACCGCATGACGTCCCGCTCTCCCCACAAGATCGGCATCCGGCTCAAGGAATCAACAAGCTCCTCGGCAATATGAAAATCATGTGTATATGTATGCAATGCAGGAACATGCCAAGAATGATGATGGTGAAAATGATAAATAGACACATTAGCAAGATGCATATCAGGGCACAAATCAGACAGAGGGGCATCCCCATACCAAACATTATGCCAAAAACTAACCCGGCCAGACCCCAGGATCCAACGAATGTGCTGTTAGGCAACAACGCCCTCTCTGCAGAGGCGCCACCAAGTAGCACTATGATAGGAATGGAGAGGCCCATGGCTAGGGAAATAAGGATGACCGTACTTGGATAAAAGGAACTAGGCCCACAGAGAATCTTGAACACGAAACCTCCACCACAGCTTGAAGCTAAAAGCTGAGACCAAATCGTGAAGACAACGAAGCCCCAGTTCACCTTCTTCAACCGGGTGACATATCTTTTTCCAAGCTATCCAGTGAGCCTTCCTAGAGGTCTTAGTCGAGTTCCAGAGGAAACGGGCCATGACCTGCTCCAGCATGCGAAGGGCTTTCTTAGTCGGTTCCATGACCTGAAGGTAGTGCAATGGGATCGTGCTGAGTGTGCTCTTGACAAGAGCTAGTCTCCCACCAAAATTGAGATGCCGATGAGACCAGCTATGGACACGAGCGCTCATTCTCTGTCTGAGGTCAATGAAGAGCCCTGCTGAAAGCCTATGGAGAGATGAATCAGTTCCCCCCCACTCTTCCTCATGCTTGGGGGCAATGAAGAAGTTGCTCTTTTGGAGGTTAATGGATTGGTCCAAGACAGCCTCGTAATGTCAGAAAAGTGACATGGTGCATGTGAGGGTGTCGGGGTGAGATTGGGTGAAGATGAGAACATCATCGGCATATGCCAGATGAGTGAGAGGAAGGCGTGTTTTGTTGGTGCTGAAGCGCAGCTGTCTCTGTCATGAGAAAGTTAAGGGCTCTAGACAGGTAATCAGCAGCAAGCACGAAGAGGGACGGAGAAAGAGGGTCCCCCTGGCGCAGACCACGAGAGGAGGGAAGAAACCGGTAGGTGAGCCATTGATGAGCACCGAGAACCAGCAGTGCTCGGTGCACCTTCTGATCATACTGATTCAGTGCTCAGAGAATCCCATGCTCCGAAGGATGAGGCGGAGAAAAGGCCATTGCACTCTGTTATAGGCCTTCGTCATCTCAAGCTTGATGGCAACATTGGGACTGGGATAAGAAAGGGATAGGTCTCTTATCATCTCTTGAGCAAGCAAGACGTTGTCATTGATGAGACGACCCTTGAAGAAGCCGCTCTGATTGGGGGCAATGAGATGCAGCAGGATGGGGGCGAGATGGGAAGTGAGGATCTTGGAGATGATTTTATTGGTGACGTTGTAGAGGTTGATGGGGCGGTAATCAGTCCAAGAGGTAGGGGCCTCACATTTGGGGAGAAGGACGATGGTGGTGGTGGTGAAACTTCTAGGCATTGGATTGCTGTCGAAGAAATCCCACACCGCGCTCTCTACATCATGCCTGACAATATCCCAACAAGCCTGGAAGAAAAGGGAAGTGAATCGATCAGGCCCGGACACACTGTCTTTGGAGATCCCGAACACAGCATCTTTGATCTCCAGAGGTGTGGGTCTCTGACAAAGTGCCTCATTCTCATCGGGATCAACAATGGTGTGGATGTGACTGAGATCGGGTTCTTCAAGATTCTGAAGGTCGGAGGTGAAAAGTTTGTGAAAGAAGGAAACGACAGAATCACAAATTTATGCCTCAGAAGAGAGAAGGTCATCGCCCTCAGAAATCGAATGAATCCTCGATTTGCATCTCTTCTGCTTCACCCATCCCTGAAATAATTTGGTGCTTCGTTCACCCTCTGTGATCCATCGAAGAGCAGCCTTCTGTTTCTAGAAGTCTTCTTCCATGTTAGCGCGAATAGTGTATTCAGCCAAAGCTTTCATGAATGCCACTCTATTTTTGGGGGATGGATCGCTGTCGAAAGCCTCTTGAAGAGCAGAAAGAGCATCTTCAGCAGCCTCAACACGCTCAGAGATGTGCTCAAAGACATTCCAGTTCCAGGTTTTGAGGTGTCTCTTCACCATAGCAAGCTTAAACTGAAGGTTCAGCATGCCGGAGAAACCTGTGGGAGAAGCCCAGACCTGAGATACACCCTCGAGGAAGGTGTGATGCCTGACCCACATATTCTGATAGCGGAATGAGGATTTAGGAATTTCGGAGGTAAAAGAACACTGGATGAGGAGGGGGCCGTGATCAGAATCCTTGGTTCTAGGAAGGTGGGTGATCCTAGTGACAGCAAAGGAAGACGACCAGGACTCGCTAAGGAAGATCCGGTCGAGGCGCTCACGGAGGCCAGTTCGCTCCCAGGTGAATCTTGGCCCATCAAAGCCCGTATCAAGGAAATGGCAGTCTGCGATGGCATTGGCGAAATCCATCATTTCATTATGGCGGAAGCTCGAAGGAAGAAGGGTTTATATCCCTCAAATCGTCCCAGAGCTCGAGTCTCCGAGAACGATCACACGAGGTATACACGGCGGTAAGGAGAAGAGGCTTGGCTAACAACGAACTATCGAAGATCCTCAGGTGAAGAAGCTGTGAGGTATCCCTGATGATTTCGATCTGAAAGCGAGCCTCATAGAAGAACCAGATTTTGTTATTGCAATTCGCAACTCCCTTGGGGAGACTGATTTTGCGACATATTTTGCCGAAGTTGGGATTATGTTTCATGAGTTCGGAAATGACGACAAAGGACAACTTGTGTGCAAGAACTAAAGAATGGAGACGTCGAAGGGTGAACTGACTGTTGATCCCTCGAACGTTCCAAACCAGGAAGTTCGCACACATCATCAGATAAGGGGGGAGAGTGAGGAAACTCCCTTCATCGAAGTATCGTGAAAGCCAATCTCACCGTCCTCTAGCTCATCATGCCAGAAGGAATCATCAGAATCGATGGTGTGGTTCCTATCATGCCGATCGGACTCAGTGTGAGCGGGATTGATCCACCCTCCTCACTTTAGGGCTGAGAGAGATGCAATGATAATCGATGTGTATAATCGAGTCGAATCCACAGGGAATTCAATGGCGTAAAAGTTTCAAGTAGTAATCTAGCTACTAAAACTACTATCCAAGCTTACAAGTGACATGTTTTTGTGTTTTCTTAATTCTATCAAGCAATGTAATTGAAAATCAACAAACTAGATAACAACTAATAGCAAGAGTTAACAAACAATAGTAGAAAACTTGGTTCCAAATATAATCCGATAATCACAAGAGGCATAGGTTTTAGGATTTGTTACGATTAACCATTTTAATCTAATTCATATGGGAGTTCTATATATTGTATACACTAATTCTTTTCTTAAAGCAATCAATGTAAGTAGATTAACCTATGACATCTATCTCCAACTAGGACTCAAGATGCATGGATTAACTCCTAATGGCACAATTAATATCTAGAATCTCCTATTAGCAATAATTACTAATATGTTGTGATTTGATGCTAAGTGCTATGAATTAAAGCCTACTAAGCATTTAACCAAATACCTTGTATGCACTCAATGATGACCAATCAATCATGCAATGTAAACAAGTCCTAAACCACAAGACATGTGAATTAGAAGGTAAATCCAACAACAAAATCAAAAAACCTAGTTTTCTAGATCATATCTTCATATATTAGAACCAAAGGAAAATCTAGCTAGACATAATTGAAGAAATTAAACCATGAAAAATAGATGAAATCATAAGGAAAAGAAAGAGAATTGAATAAGGAAGAAGAATCTATGCTTGACTTTTAAATTCCAACAAGTGTAGCTCAAACAATCATGAAAATACTAAAGAGGAAAGTATAAAATCTAATTAGGGTTCTTGGGGTCTTAAAGTATGAATAGATAAATGAAAAAAGGAAGAATTTGGGGTTAAATACATTAAAAATCAGAGTTGGCTCGAGTTGGAGTGAATCGGTGCGAGTTAGGACGAGTTCGGGCGAGTTTGGGCGAGTCAAACTCGCCCTTAAGTTGAATTCTCGCGCAACCGGCGGCCAAGGCTGAACCACCGGCGGCCTGGTGGCCTGCTGGTCCAGGCTGCCGTCCTCTCTGTGGTCCACGGAGGTCCAGGGGTCGCCTGACCGGCGGTCTAGTTGACCACCGGTTTGGGTCGCCGGTTTGTCGCCCATCCATCTTCTCTTGCGCAATGTTTTCGTTTTCGCTCGTTCTCTCTCGTCCGAACTCGATTTACGAACCACTTTTTGCTACGGTTTCATAACGAACTCCTCTTCAACATGGAATGATCAAATTGGCCAAATGAGTTCTTCATTATTCCTGCAAAAAGCATAAAAAGACTCGAGAGAACGAGGAAAACATAAATGAAATCAAACTAGTGAAACCCTAACTTTATAACTTTGAAATTCCACATTTTTAAGCACAAGTTTCACTCTAATTAAGCTCGATTCTTACTCGTATCCGGCCCTCGATCCTTAGCTACATGAATGCTCTTTCTAATTCTTACAAAAATAGATCAAAAACCGGGAGAAAATGAGAAAAACAGAAAGTATGCTATAAGTTTAAAAACTCTAGCATTTCTAACATTCTAGCACCTAAATCGAGACTCAAACACATGCAAAGCACATTCGACATGCACATAAAATACGTGTTAATCACTCACCCAAACTTAAGCCATTGTTCGTCCCGAACAATATGAACAATCAAAACACTTAACACGTATGGAGTGTGCATTTTGAGTTCCTCGATGCCTCATATCACCTCAAAAACCATTTTTTTTCAAGGAAATTCTCAAGTCAAGCCAAGCTTTCATAAAATCACTCACTCTCCTAACTTAGAATTCAATCACTCAAACACTTTCGACTATAGATCTCACACGGAACATGTGTATCACTCGATCCCTCAATACACATCTTAAACCATAAGCTTGCCTATCAACTCAAGTTTCCAATACTAAAATGCACACACAACTTAGGATCAAAAAGGTCTTTCTAAAGCTTGTAATGTAGGGACATTGGTTAAGGTAGGGAATTTTAGGTTAAGTGACTTCAATTTTTATTCAAGTACCCTTACCCCCTTTCTTCACCTTTCTAAGTATGAATTTTATCATCTTCTACCTTGTCCAACCCCTTTTTATCAACTGAACCCAAGCTTCTACCAAATCTAAAGAAACACTCATTTATACTCTTATTCTTCTCTTTTTCTTGTAAGAACTTTGTTCTTATTTTTTTTTTTCAATAAGAACTTTGTTCTTATTCTTTTTGTTTCTAACATTGAGCTTATAGGAGTGTTCTTTCAACTCAAAACCAATCTCAAGACCTTTCACCATCACCCAACATTTTTTATGAATTTTCAAATTTCACCAAGACTCCCTTAACCATCCTTCACCCCCTATCGTCCGGTTTAAGAAGAAAAGGTTATATTCAAGGCTCAAAATGGAACGACAATGGTAATGAAAGAGAGGTTAGTGTTTAGGGAAAATGGGCTATGCAGTGATGGCCTAAGATCATCTCCTAATCATGCAAACATGTAGTACTTCTAACAAGAGTATCAAGGCAAGTTCTAGTAAAGAATATGCAATGCAAGATCAAGCTCTCAAGAAAGGATATCAACTGTGTAAGATGCATAGTTTAAGGCTCAAAATCCTCTCAAGCTTTTTGTCTAGAGCCTAAGTGCCTAAAATCAATCCTTCCAAGATATTCAAGTGAAATAACCCTAAGCATGCTTGACTTAAACTTGAGAAATTTCAAAAATGTGACCATTTTAGCATCAATCATCGGCATGTAACCCAAAAGCACTTGAGAGATTAAACACGTTCTTTCACATTCACACATGCAAACATTCATTCATTATTCAACTTAAAAACTTTTCAATTGTCCCAAAATTTCACACTCAAGCTCCAATCAATCAACAAAATCATCCTCACCAAAGATTCTCCATGTAAGCTCAATAAAACTTCCAACAACAAAACAAACAACCAAAGAAGGAATTTTCATCAATTAAGCTCATCGACCCAAACTCATCACCAAACCAAAACAAGCAAAAATTATCCATTTAACCCCAAAAACCACAATCATCAAGCAAGCCTAAACATATAATCAATGAAATCATAATGATACCACATCAAACAGAAACTTGAAAAACCAAGAGTAAAGTAATTTAAATTCCTTATCCTACCCCCCTCCCCCAAACTTATTTTAGAAAATAAATTCTAAAATGAGTTTGGAGGGAAGAATAATAAGAAATTTAAATTACACTTACAAAGGTCCAAAGCTATGTTGAAGGTGGTTTTGAAAGCCATTCAATCATTTTCTTGCTTGATTGGTTTGATTCTCTTCCTTCACTCGTTCCCATCATGATTCGACCTCGTGCATAAACCATGAAGCTCTTGGAACTTGAAACAAAGAAACAAACTTAACAATGGGAAGTATTAGCATTTGGACAATGAAAGATGTAGAAGGAATGACTTGAACAAAATAATAAACAAATTCAAACGAAAGAAACTAACTAAAATGAAAAATAAAAGGATAATTGTTGGGGTGCCTCCCAACGAGCGCTTAGTTTAACGTCGTTAGCTCAACGATACCTCTTTACCCTTTTCATGGGACTTTGAATAAAGTCCAACCTCGATTAAGAACCAACTCATCCTCAAGCTCATCAAATTTCGGTTCATCCATTCTTGACTCCTCCAGATCGTCCAAAGCACCCGACATGTGGAATGTTGTCTTCTCTCCATTCATTCGAAGGGTGATACTCCCTTCGAAAACATCAATGAGAGCTTGACTCGTGGCTAAGAAAGACCTTCCAAGTATCATTGGGATGTCCCGGTTCTCCGGTATGTCGAGGACAACGAAATCCACCGGAAAGATGAGTTTTTCAACCCTTATGAGCACATCTTCAACTATACCTCTTGGATAGGATAATGAACGATCTGCCATTTGAAGAATAAGTGAGGTGGGCTTAAGAGTTCCAATCTTCAAACGATTGAAGATGGAAAGGGGCATCAAATTCACACCCGAGCCCAAATCACACAAGACATTCCTAAAAGCTTGGCCTCCTATCTCACAAGGTAAAGTGAACTTCCCGGGGTCCCCTTCTTTGTTTGGAATCTTCTTTTGTAGACGAGCACTATATTCCTCCGACAACATAATGGTTTCACCCTTATCAAATTTCCTTTTCTTTTGAACCACATCCTCTAAGAATTTCTCATGATCCGGAATTTCACTCAACAAACCAATCAAAGAAGCATTTATCTCCAATTTCTTGAAAGCATCTAACAAATCACATTTTCCTCGCATGCAACTTCTCATCAATTGGCCTAATAGGAGATGCTAGACCATCCATGCTATTTGACTCAACATGCTCTTTAGAGACTTTAAAAGATGGAGTAGAAAGAGTACCTTTTTGATTCTTCTTATGAACACTCTCCTTCTCTAAAGGTTCTTGAGCACCAAGTTTACTCCTCAACTTTGAAGCTTCATAAGCATCATTCCTTCTTTGAAAATCTTTTAGCGTATCAAGACACTCATCAAAGGGAATTGCCTTAGACATCCTCATTCTTGAATAATAATCATGAATGTCCCAATTTGTCCAACCTTCTATAGATGGAATAATTGGACAAAGATCTATGATTCTTGGATCCTTCTCATCAAGCATCACGACCTCCGAAGATGGAAGCTTATATGATTGTCTTGGCTCCAAAAGATTGCTCTTGGCAAGATTTGGAGATTTCCCACAAGGTATATGTGAAGAGGTCAAAGAAGCTTCACTTACTACATGAATAGCATTGCATTGTTGCTTCGAGTTTTCTTGAGCCTTACTAGAGGATTCTCCGAATTTGTTTTGAGTTGTAAATTGGTTAGCCATTTGGCTAATTTGGCCTTCCATCATCTTGACTTGCTTTGACAATGAAGTGAGTGAATTCTCCAAGGCATTGACCTTTTGACCGGTTTGAGAGATAAAAGCACTTTGTTGATTGGCCATTTGTTGAATGATTTGCTCAAGACAAGGGGATGTCTTCTTAGGTTCTTCAATCACCCCTTGAGAGACGGAGAATCCGGGAGGTGGGAATTAAGCATTGTTGGAATTTTCATAGGAAAGGTTGGGATGAGTTCGATTGTTGGGATTATAGGGTTGATAACCTCCTTGTTGACCATGGGAGTTGCCTCCTTGCTTCCCTTAAAACTCTCCTTGATAATTTCCTTGAAATCCATCTTGAGCCCCTTGAAATCCTTGCCTATTGTAGTAATTTCCATAAGGCCCTTGATTGACATATCTCACATCTTCAATTCCATTGAACTCTCAATTCTCTTGAGTTTGAACCCTTTGAATTTGAGCTTTCCTTTCATCTTCATATATTTTCTTCAAGTTGGCAAGCTCCAAGGCTAAAGCATCATACCTTGCATCCTCAAGAACCGAGTTCACCTTCTTGGTAGGACCCCTTTGCAATAGCCATTGATAACTATTGGATGACATCTCCTCTATGATCCTAAGAGCTTCTTTGGCGTTCCGATTCACAAGGCAACCACCGGAGGTTGCATCAACTATGCTCCTCGTGTGTGGAGAGAGTCCACTATAGAAGTTCACGATTTGTTAGGCTTCACTAAAACCGTGTTGAGGGCACTTGCATAGCAAGTCCCTATACCTCTCCCATGCTTCAAATAATGTTTCATCAACGTGTTGTGAAAAATGAGAGATTTCCGAGATGAGCCTTTGAGCTTTTGACGGAGGGAAATACTTGGCGAGGAAAGCTGTGCATAACTTCTCCCATGTAGTGATCTCGCTCTTATCAAGGATATTGAACCACTCTTTGGCACGGTCCCTCAAAGAGAAGTTAAAGAGCTTCATCCTAATGGCATCCTCCGGTACTCCATTATACTTTACCGTATTACATATCTCAAGAAATGTGCTCAAATAGCATTAGGATCTTCATCGGGCCTCCCTCCAAATTGATCGGATTGGACCATTTGGATAAGGCCGGTCCTTATCTCAAAATTATTTGCATTGACATGAGGTCCCCATGCTCCTCCTTGAAATTGATCCGTGGGAGATTGGAACATCTGATTGAGAGGAGGTGGTTGAGCCTCATTTGCCCTCCTTTCTTGCTCATCCTTCCATGCTCTAAACTCCTACATTTCTTTCATAAGAGCCTCCATACCTATATAATAAAAATAAAAAGAACAAATGCTTGAATTAGTAACTCAATAACCAAATCGACTATTGAAACTCAAACTTAGCATTCCCCGGCAACGGCGCCAAAAATTGATCCGCCCTCACTTTAGGGGTGAGAGAGATGCAATGATAATCGATGTGTATAATCGAGTCGAATCCACAGGGAATGCAATGGCGTAAAATTTTCAAGTAGTAATCTAGCTACTAAAACTACTATCCAAGCTTACAAGTGACATGTTTTTGTGTTTTTTTTAATTCTATCAAGCAATGTAATTGAAAATCAACAAACTAGATAACAACTAATAGCAAGAGTTAACAAACAATAGTAGAAAACTTGGTTCCAAATATAATCCGATAATCACAAGAGGCTTAGGTTTTAGGATTTGTTAGGATTAACCATTTTAATCTAATTCATATGGGAGTTCTATATATTGTATACACTAATTTTTTTCTCAAAGCAATCAATGTAAGTAGATTAACCTGTGACATCTATCTCCGACTAGGACTCGAGATGCATGGATTAACTTCTAATGGCACAATTAATATCTAGAATCTCCTATTAGCAAGAATTACTAATATGTTGTGATTTGATGCTAAGTGCTATGAATTAAAGCCTACTAAGCATTTAACCAAACACCTTGTATGCACTCAATGATGGCCAATCAATTATGCAATGTAAACAAGTCCTAAACCACAAGACATATGAATTAGAAGGTAAATCTAACTATAAAATCCAAAAACCTAGTTTTCTAAATCATATCTTCATATATTGGAACCAAAGGAAAATCTAGCTAGACATAATTGAAGAAATTAAACCATGAAAAATAGATGAAATCATAAGGAAAAGAAAGAGAATTGAATAAGGAAGAAGAATCTATGCTTGAATTTTAAATTCCAACAAGTGTAGCTCAAACAATCATGAAAATACTAAAGAGGAAAGTATAAAATCTAATTAGGGTTCTTGGGGTCTTAAAGTATGAAAAGATACATGAAAAAAGGAAGAATTTGGGGTTAAATACATTAAAAATCAGAGTTGGCTCGAGTTGGAGTGAATCGGTGCGAGTTAGGACGAGTTCGGGCGAGTTTGGGCGAGTCAAACTCGCCCTTAAGTTGAATTCTCGCGCAACCGGCGGCCAAGGCTGAACCACCGGCGGCCTGGTGGCCTGCTGGTCCAGGCTGCCGTCCTCTCTGTGGTCCACGGAGGTCCAGGGGTCGCCTGACCGGCGGTCTAGTTGACCGCCGGTTTGGGTCGCCGGTTTGTCGCCCATCCATCTTCTCTTGCGCAATGTTTTCGTTTTCGCTCGTTCTCTCTCGTCCGAACTCGATTTACGAACCACTTTTTGCTACGGTTTCATAACGAACTCCTCTTCAACATGGAATGATCAAATTGGCCAAATGAGTTCTTCATTATTCCTGCAAAAAGCATAAAAAGACTCGAGAGAACGAGGAAAACATAAATGAAATCAAACTAGTGAAACCCTAACTTTATAACTTTGAAATTCCACATTTTTAAGCACAAGTTTCACTCTAATTAAGCTCGATTCTTACTCGTATCCGGCCCTCGATCCTTAGCTACATGAATGCTCTTTCTAATTCTTACAAAATTAGATCAAAAACCGGGAGAAAATGAGAAAACAGAAAGTATGCTATAAGTTTAAAAACTCTAGCATTTCTAACATTTAAGCACCTAAATCGAGACTCAAACATATTCAAAACACATTCAACATGCACATAAAATACGTGTTAATCAGGGATCATCCACACCGTCTGAAGCAAGGGCCTCGAATCTGTTCTGACAAGCAAGAGATCTGTGAAGAGAGGGGGAGCGAGAAGAAGAGGGTCGCATTGTCATCAGAGATGAGGTCAGACCCCACAGCACGCTTCTCATCACGACGGCGCTGCCGCCGTTGATTGCGTTTTGCTTTGGGAAGAGGGTGGGGTTGGGGTTCCGGAATGGGTGTGGCGGCTAAAGTAGAAGGATGTGAGGTGGAAGGAGGTGCAGAGGGTGCTGTAGAGGGGTGTGAGGAGGAAGGAGCAACAGTGGCCGAGTCTGAGGGGGCAATGGGGCCAGATGGAGGTGCCTGAGTGGCAGGAACCACACGAGGATGGGAAAAATGAGGGTGATGCTTAGGTTTGGGGCCGAGGTGGAGGGGGGTTTCCTAGGAGGTCTAGCTATCCCATTGGTGGTGTAGCAGTTAGCAACAAAATGCCCCACATGTCTACAGCCCAAATAATAATCTGGCAATTTCTCAAAAACAATCTTTTGACTCAACAAAATTCCATCAATGTTCAGAAAAATTTCCCTAGGGATGGTAGCAGTCAAATCAACCTCAACACAAACACAAGCATAAGAAAGTCGTGCACGTGTGATCATGTCATGATCCACTTGGACCGGAGTCCCAATCAGAGAAGCAACTGAATGTAAACATGTATATCAAAGAGATGAACATGCAATCCAGGCAATCGACACTAAACCGGTACAACCGGAGTCTCATGAGACATATCAAAAGTGGGGGTCCACTTAAACAAACGCATAGGGTGGCCATTAACATACCAAATGGGCCTCGTAGCATGTTAGACATCAAATTCATATAATCATGCTTTTTCGTGAATGAAATGAGGATATGCCTAGAGTTCAAGAATCACCTAGTTAAATTACCTTGGAGCTTGATGTTTCCAAGGGCCTTAGAGATTTGAGCCGAAGAGGGGATGACTTGGGAAAATTTTCCCACCAAAGCAAGCTCCAATTTTTCTACAAGAGAGGAGGTGTCAGATTTGGAAAGGTGATCATAGGCTTACCCTCATGGGTAGAGGTAGTGCCCAATATTTTTTTTGGAATCGATGCTTCATTAAAATGAAGAGGGGCATTTTTTGGTTTTTGGAATAATGTAGCAAATGTGAGATTTTTTTCTGTGGAAATGGGATTTTTTGGTGAGGGAATGGCGTTTGTAGGTGGTGTTTGGGGTGGGGAGTGGAGTTGGTAGAATTTTTAAGGAGGGAAATGGAAAGTTGTTCAATGGCTGGAATTGAGTGGAGGTGGGCTCGATTTTTGGAAGATGGAGAGGAGTTAGTTAAATTGGTTAAGTGTTGGTTGGGAGTGGGGTTGATAGGCTGAAGGTTAGTCTCCTGAAGCTATTGGGTTAAGGGGAAAATGTGTTGGGGCGGATTTGTGTAAAGGCGGGTGGACTGGGCATTTAAAATGGGATCTGGGCTGAGGTTGTTGGGTTGAGCTGAAGGGGATAGGGAAAGGTGGGCTGGACTGAGAAGGCCCAAAAGATGGCCTGCTACGGGAGAATGAAAATCCATATCAGAATTAGGGTTAAGTCCAGTGAGAGAGTGGGGGTCGGGCGCCGAAAACACCATGGAAGAGGCGAGATTGGGATCAGGATCGAGGGACCCATCTAGAGCAAAAGGAGGCGACGGGGCCACTGTACATGAGTTGAGGACACACATGGCAGTCGGAGAAGACGGGCACTATGAAGAGGACGTGTCCCATCGGTCTGGAAATAGGTGACAGCCGGCGAGGTGACGGAGGGGAGGAGCGGACAGCGCGGGCTGCATGGGCTGCGATTCTTACCAATTTTCGCACCGTGACTGGTGGCACACGGAGCAGAGGAAGGAGCTGTAACGAGCCCAACCGGTTTTTGATTGGATTAAGCGAAGAAGACAACCCATGATTGACCGGCGAAAAAGAAGGTGAGGAGGAAATGACAGATTTGCAGATTCTGGTCGATTCATGACCGGGAATCTAATTTTTTTGGGATGATTGTTGAGCTGAGGATGAAAGATTCGGTGGGATTAATTTTGGCGTTGATTGGCCATCGCCGGAGGGAGGCGGTGCCATCGACATAAGCGGCGGCATGCCGGAAAGTGGTCAGACGATGAGAAAATTATAGATTCAGAAAGAAAAAAAGAAAAAGAAGAGATTAAACGGAACCAAAAATGAAATTAAGGGGGGGGGATATGAGAAATTTTGGATGAACATCTTGCATACATTGTGTCAGTTGGTTTAGACTCATTACGCAATTGAAAAAAACTATGGGCTGATATTGGAAAAATAGGGTTGGGTAAGGTAGAAGATGAAGAAATTCATACTTAGTAGAGGAAAGAAGTATAAGGTGAAAGTACTTAGATGTGAATTTGAGTCACTTAACCTAAAAATTCCTTACCTTAACCAATGTCCCTACATTACAAGCTTAATAAAGTCCTTTTTGATCCTAGTTTTATGCACATACTTAAGCGGTGGAGATGGTAGATAAGAGGCAAGCTTATGGTAAATGAGTTGCATTGCATTGATTTGTTGAGTGATGACCCTTATACACTCGAGTGTTGAGCGATACACTTTCTGTGAGGTTCATTTGCTTGATGATTGAGGGAAGTTCTTTGCTAATGATTCATGTGAGGAGGTAAAAAGTATGTTTGATATTCTTTGAAAATTCGGAAAATGTTTTTGATAAGAAATTCTGAGGCATCGTTGATCTCAAATGCACATCCCATACGTGTTAAGTGTTTTGATTGTTCGTTTCATTGTTCGGGATGAACAATGGCTTAAGTTTAGGGGAGTGATTAACACGCATTTTATGTGCATGTTGAGTTGAATTAGAGTGAAACTTATGTTTAAAAATGTGGAATTTCAAGTTATATAG
This sequence comes from Mentha longifolia, assembly GCA_001642375.2. Taxonomy (NCBI): domain Eukaryota; kingdom Viridiplantae; phylum Streptophyta; class Magnoliopsida; order Lamiales; family Lamiaceae; genus Mentha; species Mentha longifolia. The sequence continues at coordinate 35,534,999 of CM038114.1, forward strand.
CTAGGGTTTCACTAGTTTGATTTCATTTATGTTTTATTCGTTCTCTCGAGCATTTTTATGCTTTTTGCAGGAATAATGAAGAACTTATATGGCCAATTAAAATACTCGATGTCGAAGAGGAGTTCGTTAGGAATCCATAGCAAAATTGATTTAATGCTTAGGAGGCTTTAATTCATAACACTTAGCATCAAACCACAACATACTAGAAATTTATGCTAATAGGAGCTTCTAGATATCGATTGTGCCATTTGGAGTTGATTTATGCATCTTGAGTCCTAGTCGGAGATAGATGTCATAGGTTAATCTACTTACATTGTTGCTTTGAGAAAATAACTAATGTATATCATATAGAGAACTCCCCCTTGATCTAGATTAAATCGGTTAATTCTTGCAAATCCCAAAACCTATGCCTCTAGTGAATGTTGGATTATATTTGGAACCATACTTTCTCTTATTGATTTCAATCATTTGTTACTTGTTTGTTAGTTGATTAATTATCATTTAATTTGATCTTTAGCTCATTGAAAACTCAAAAACATGTTGATTGCAAGCTTGGATAATGATTAGATAATTGAGTTACTACTTGAAATTCGCATGCCATAACATTCCCTGTGGATTCGACTTGAATATACTATTCGATATCATTGCATTTCTCACCCTTAAAAAGTGAGCGATCAACACCCTGCCCATGGGTAGCATTACCACCTGGCTCGAGATCCAACAAAGGTTCCTGGAAAATAATTTCCCTACTGTCGCATTCAAATTATGTGAAAGAAGATCACCAGTGTCAAGATGGGCACAGGGGGAATCCTTTTATGATTACTGGTGGCGGTTCAATCAAATGCTGATGAAGTGCCCACAACACCAGATTCCAGATCACGACTTGATCCAGTGCTTGGTGGCAGGTTTAAGGCTAAGCGATCGAGCCCTTGTAAACGCGGCTTATGGAGGATCCATTCTCAACAAGGTGCCTAGCGAGGCATTCAAGGTGTTTGCTGAGATGGCCGAAGAATTAAGAGACGAGGCTGAGATTACAAGAGTCGTGGCGACCTCCTCTCCAACTAAATGAAAGATTGACAAGTTGTGCTCCGCCGTGGAACGGTTCATGTCAAACATAAACCGGAGCAACAGAAGGATAATGAGGGCATGCGGTATTTGCGCCGCCATTGATCACCACACAGATCAATGCCCAACACTATACGGAGAGGATGAGATCAATGCTTTTGGCCACGATAATAATGGGAACAACGGGAGGCCGAAGTTCGATCCCAATTCTCAGACCTACAACCCTGGTTGGAGGCAACACGAGAATTTCTCATGGAGGAACGACCAAGGGGCAGGAAATGCCCAAGGCCAACAATTCCAAAGGGATCTAAACCGCTCATCCCCGACTGACGTGGTCAATCAGATGGCAAGGGAAACTCACAAAGCCCAGCTAGAGAAGAAGAAGTTTTGAAGAGAGACGCGAGGGGCAATCCAAAACATCCATGCCCAACTAGCGTATATCACCAACGCGATCTCAAAGCTAGAGAAAAAGCAAGGCGAACTCCCTGCTCAACATGTGCAAATGCCCACGTCAATGCCATAACTCTGAGGACCAAAGAGGCATCGCTTGAGGAACAGATGCCAGACGAAGGAGAAAAAGTGCCCATGGAGATAGAAGAAGATGATAAGGGCACAACTGCATATCAGCCTGCAAAAGGAGCCAATATACCAAGTGAGGTACAATCATATCATCCATTTATTAAAACTCACCCTGTAGTTCGCGCACCTTTTTCCCAGCAGGCTAAGAAGGAATATGGAAAAAGTTGAGATGATGGATGCCCTAAGCAGATTCAAAAGGGTGGAGATCAACTTACCTCTCCTCGCTGAGCTTCGCACGAAATTTGAAAATACGGCTATTGATGGACTACTGTATGAAGAAAGAAAGATGGATGAACGAGGCTAAAGTTTTGATGGGCGAAAACGTGTCCGTAATCATTAGAAAGGAAGCTGCCAGAAAAGTACGGATACCCTGGCATGTTCTCTATGCCCTGTGAAGTTGGAGAGGTCTGGATCAAGAAAGCTATGCTAGACCGGCGCATCAATTAATGTGATGCCCTTGTCGATATTTGATGAGAAGAAGATGGGACCACTTCGGGAAACTGGCATGGTCATTCAACTTGCAGACCACTCCAACGTCTATCCAGAGGGCATTATAGAGGATATGCTCGTGAAGGTTGGAGAATTGGTCTTCCCAACTAATTTTTATGTCATAGACATGGGAAAAACTCGAAAACAGCCTACTCTAATACTGGGAAAACCATTCATGAGAATGGCCCACACAAAGATCGATTGCGGCATGGGCACGCTGTCATGTGAATACAATGGGAAGATGGAGACCTTCAATGTCTTCAAAGGCACACAGCACTGGCAAAACAATGGAGAACTGGCAATACTTGATCACACTGATCAAGTGGAAGTGGAGATGCTCCCAATGATCACCATTGAGGATCCTTTGCGAAAGGTGATCCAAAAGGTGTGGAGGAAAGATGCAGATGGTACATACCAAGATAAGAAGGCTCCCAAACTACTTCGAGCTGAAGAAGAAAGCACTCTGCAATAGCCTTTACCCCTGCAAAGGATGAGGACTGAAGATGAAATGATGATGCCCTCGGTGATCATTCCGCCAGAACTAAAGCTCAAGTCTCTTCCAACACACCTCAAGTACATCTGTCACGTCCCAATTCCCGAGGGAAGGCGCACGCGCCAAGGGTGTGACTAGGGGTTGGAATAAAGAAGAGGGGATAGAAAGGGGATTCAATTCATTTCAATTATCAATTGATACTTCCCGAAAATTTAGGCTGTATCTCTTTTACAAATGGGATAAGCCAAAATAAATACAACGGCAATATACCTAACATAACAACATATCATCATACTAGGATCGCATAGGATTCGATGGCTCAACGAATCAACATAAGTCCATCATTCAATAGATATAGTCGAGTTCAAGATCTTGAGATTAGATAATAACAAGTTCAGAGTGCAGTAATTCAAGTTTCAAAATGAGAATACATTTTGCGGAAGCTTAATCAAAAAGAGATTTCCTAGCCTCAACTCCACACCGTCGCCACCATAACATCAACCTGAAAACATTTTAAATATTTTGGGCTGAGTACTAATGTACTCAGTGGGCTGCGCATTTTATCAAAAGCTTGGAAACATAGCAGTTTATCCATATCATAGGCATGCATTAGAGGTTTTGGAAAACAAAGATCAACTAAGCATGCTAAATCAATTTTACTTGCAGCTGCTTCATGTCGCACTCTACAGTTACTCTTACTATGATTCCAGACCTCTAGCCACCGACGAATCCATATATCCAGACTTCGGGTCGAAACCGGAGAGTCTATTTGAGCTGGTGAATTTCGAGTCGAAACTCAAGAATTCCATTGAAATAGTATATGAGAGAGATCAACCAATCACATAACTACCGGGGGGAGTGTACACGATTCAAGGCTAGTTTATAAGGCTAAGCGATGAATCTCGATCGATTACTTCAGAGCATTAAACATGTAGAGCGCACATTAAACATTTTCATGGATAACCAGTTTTTTTTCATTTAAAACCATGAGCATATATAACTCGTATACTTTGGAAAAATAAGTCCACCTCTTGAAGCATAGTAGAATGGCCGGTCTTGATAGGCAACACCTAAATTAACGTCCACGTTGATCCAAGCCTATTCATAACGGATATGATAAGAATCTAACTTCTTATAATAAAATAATCGCTATGGAAAATATAATCGCCTCTATATTTTCTTATTAGCAAAATCTGCTAAGGGATAACAGATTAATTACTAGGAAGCCTTTAAATCTTTTCATTAATAGAATAACCATTTTCTTATTAATAAACGAGTCCAATTAAGTAATCCATTGAGTTCAAATATTCATTGAATTAATATTACGAAATTAGGATAAAATTTTGGAACATATTTTTGAGCTAGTTAAATCTTAGTGATTAATTAAACCTTAATTAATCAAATCTTATATTTTAATTAAGTCTAGTAAATAAATCCTTAGAGCATGAATTATTTATCAGGCCCATTCATATACTTCATCTCCTCGGCCCATCTGTAGAAGCCCATTTTTAATATATATTGAGGCCCATTAAAAATTAAGTTCAGGCCCGCTTTCAGTCGAAGCCCAACCCGACTTAGCCCAATTGGAGGAAACCCATTTCCCCCAAATCCTTCTTCAGCACCTCCTTCCACCTCACGTCCTTCTACTTCAGCCGCCACACCCACAACACGCCATATTCTGGAACCCCAACCCCACTCTCTTCCCAAAGCGAACGCAATCAACGACGGCAACGCCATCGTGAGGAAAAGCGTGCTATGGGGTCTGACCCCGTCTCTGATGACGACGCGATATCTTCTTCTCGCTCCCCCTCTCCCCACAGATCTCTTGCTTGTCAGAATAGATTCGAGGCCCTTGCTTCAGACGGTGTGGATGACCCTGCTATCGCTGAGTCCGTTCAGCCTGATGGGAACCACACCATCGATTATGATGATTCCTTCTGGCGTGATGAGCTAGTGGAGGGTGAGATTGGCTTTCACGATACTTCGATGGAGGGAGTTTCATCCCTCTCCCCCCTCATCTGATGATGTGTGCGAACTTCTTGGTTTGGAACGTTCGAGGGATCAACAGTCAATCCACCCTCCGACGGCTCCATTCTTTAGTTCTCGCACACAAATTGTCCTTTGTTGCCATTTCCGAACCCATGCAAAATAATCCCAACTTCGAAAAAATTTGTCGCAAAATCGGTCTCCCTAAGGGAGTTGCGAATTGCAATAACAAAATATGGTTCTTCTGCGAGGCTCGCTTTCAAATCGAAATCATCCGGGATACCTCCCAGCTTTTTCACCTGAGGATCTCCGATAGTTCGTTGTTAGCCAAGCCTCTTCTCCTTACCGCTGTGTATGCCTCGTGTGATCGCTCTCGGAGACTAGAGCTCTGGGACGATTTGAGAGATATTAACCCTTCTTCCTTCGAGCTTCCCTGGATTGTGGGAGGTGATTTCAACACCCTCCTTCACTACCACGACCGGGAAGGAAGCTCCACCTATCGCCATAATGAGATGATGGATTTTGCCGATGCCATTGCGGACTGCCATCTCCTTGATGCGGGCTTTGATGGGCCCAAATTCACTTGGGAGCGAACTGGCCTCCGTGAGCGTCTCGACCGGATCTTCCTTAGCGAGTCCTGGTCGTCTTCCTTTGCTATCACTAGGATCACCCACCTTCCTAGAACCAGGGATTCTGATCACGGGCCTCTCCTCATCCGGTGCTCTTTCACCTCTGAAATTCCCAAATCCTCCTTCCGCTTTCAGAACATGTGGGTCAGACATCACACCTTCCTCGAGGGTGTGTCTCAGGTCTGGGCTTCTCCCACGGGTTTCTCCGGCATGCTGAATCTTCAGTTTAAGCTTGCTAGGGTGAAGAGACACCTCAAAACCTAGAACTGGAATGTCTTTGGGCACATCTCTGAGCGTGTTAAGGCTGCTGAAGAGGCTCTTTCTGCTCTTCAAGAGGCTTTCGACACCGATCCTTCACCCGAAAATAGAGTGGCATACATGAAAGCTTCGGCGGAATACACTCTTCGTGCCAACATGGAAGAAGAATTCTGGAAACAGAAGGCTGCGCTTCGATGGGTTACAGAGGGCGAACGAAACACCACGTTTTTTTAGGGATGGGTGAAGCAGAAGAGATGTAAATCGAGGATTCACTCGATTTTTGAGGGAGAAGAGCTCCTCTCTTCTGATGCCCAAATTCGTGATTCTGTCGTCTCCTTTTTTCTCAACCTTCTCACCTCCGACCTTCAGAATCTTGAGGAACCCAATCTCAGCCACATCCACGCCATTCCGGATCCCGATGCGAATGAGGGGCTTTGTCAGAGGCCCACACCTCTGGAGATCAAAGATGCCGTGTTCGGGATCTCCAAAGACAGTGTATCCGGGCCGGATGGATTCACTTCACTTTTCTTCCAAGCTTCTTGGGATACTGTCAGGCAGGATGTGGAGAGCGCGGTGTGGGATTTCTTTGACGGCAGCTCGATGCCCAGAAGTTTCACCGCCACCACCATCGTCCTCCTTCCCAAATGTGAGGCACCTACCTCTTGGACTGATTACCGCCCAATCAGCCTCTGCAATGTCACCAACAAAATCATCTCCAAAATCCTCACTTCCCGTCTCGCTCCCATCCTGCCGCATCTCATTGCCCCTAATCAGAGCGGTTTCGTCAAGGGTCGCCTCATCAGTGATAACGTCTTGCTTGCTCAAGAGATGATAAGGGACCTTTCCCTTTCCCATCCCAGTCCCAATGTTGCCATCAAGCTTGACATGACCAAGGCCTATGACATAGTGCAGTGGCCTTTTCTCTGTCTCGTCCTTCGGCGCATGGGATTCTCTGAACGCTGGATCAGCATGATCAGACGGTGCACCGAGCACAGCTGGTTCTCGGTGTTGATCAATGGCTCGCCTGCCGGTTTCTTCCCTTCCTCTCGTGGTTTGCGCCAGGGGGACCCTCTTTCTCCGTCCCTCTTCGTGATTGCTGCTGATTATCTGTCTAGAGCCCTTAACTCTCTCATGACCCCTCAGAGACACCTGCGCTTCAGCACCAGCAGGACACGCCTCCCTCTCACTCATCTGGCATATGCCGATGATGTTCTCATCTTCACCCAATCTCACCCCGACACCCTCGCGTGCATCATGTCCCTTCTCCGACATTACGAGGCTGCATCGGGTCAATCCATTAACCTCCGAAAGAGCAACTTCTTCATTGCCCCCAAGCATGAGGAAGAGTGGGGGGAACTGATTCATCTCTCCACGGGCTTTCAGCAGGGCTTCTTTCCCTTCTTCTATCTGGGGATCCCCATTTACAGGGGCCACATGAAGAATGACCTATTCATTGACCTCAGACAAAGAATGAGCGCGCGTGTCCACAGTTGGTCCCACCGGCATCTCAATTTTGGTGGGAGACTAGCTCTTGTCAAGAGCACGCTCAGCACGATCCCCTTGTACTATCTTCAGGTCATGGAACCGACTAAGAAAGCCCTTCGCATGCTGGAGCAAGTCATGGCCCGTTTTCTCTGGAACTCGACTGAGACCTCCAGGAAGGCTCACTGGATCGCTTGGAAAAAGATCTGCCACCCAGTTGAAGAAGGTGGGCTGGGGCTTCGTCGTCTTCGCGATTTGGTCTCGGCTTTCAGCTTCATGTGGTGGAGGTTTCGTGCACAGGATTCTCTATGGGCCCAGTTCCTTTTATCCAAGTACGGTCACCCTGATTTCCCTGGCCACGGGCCTCTCCATTCATATCATAGTGCTACTTGGCGGCGCCTCTGCAGAGAGGGCGCTGTTGCCCAACAACATATTCGTTGGATCCTGGGGTCTGGGCGGGTCAGTTTTTGGCATGATGTCTGGTATGAGGATGCCCCTCTGTCTAATTTGTGTCCTGATATGTATCTTGCTAACGTGCCTGTTTATCATTTTCATCATCATCATTCTTGGCATGTTCATGCATTGCATACATATACACATGATTTTCATATTGCCGATGAGCTTGTCGATTCCTTGAGCCGGACGCCGATCTTGTGGGGAGAACGGGACGTCATGCGGTGGAATTTGACCCCCCATGGTGATCCAGCATCTTCGGCTCTTGGTTATGGCCAAGAAGCTTGCCCCCTCACAGTGGAGCGACTGCTCTCCGCAGGTCGACTTTATGCCATCTTTTGCCCCTGTGAGGCGGCCTCTCCGGTCGACGCTAGTTTTATGGCGCCCGCCACCACCCCTCTGGGTGAAGCTGAGCACGGATGGTTCATTCGACAGAGGACATATGAGAGCTGCCGGTGGAGGTTTGGTTCGTGACCACCGGGCTATGCTCTTATCTGCCTTCAGCCTGCCTCTTCAGGCAGCCACGAGCTTCGATGCTGAGCTCCAGGCTGTCTACCACGGCCTTCTCATTGCCTCTCAGCTTTCCTCGCATGTGTGGATCGAGCTCGACGCCGCTGCCGTCGTGGCCCTGCTCACCTCTGATCGCCATGGATCCGGGCTCACTCGTATTACCATCACCCGGATCCGTCTCCTGATCAGGGATTTACAGGTTAAGATCTCACACATTCATCGGGAAGGCAATCGCCCGGCCGACTACATGGCACGCCTCGGTCATCGGCTTCAGACGATGACCACCTTTGATACCAGCTCAGCCCCGAGGCCCTTTTTGTCTCTGGTTAGGATGGACCAGCTTGGTTATCCTAATTTCAGATTGCACAGTTAGATTTTAGTGCATATTTTTTTGTCGAGCCTCATTCTTCTTCTGATTAGCTCGTTTGTATATATGCCCCCTTGAGCGGGCTTCTATTTTGTAGGCGATTAAGTTGTACTCTGGAGGTGAACACTTTTGGTTCATCCTCGCCACAAACTCTGTTCCCCCATAAGGGGTTGATTTTATATATATAAAATAAAATAAAAAAATGCACCCAAAAAAAAAAAAAAAAAAAAACACACGCTCGCACGCACACACCCACACACACAGCCTTTCTCTCTCTCACTCTCGAACTCACCCGACTACAGCCCTCTCTCTCTCGATCTTCTTCTTTCTCGGTAGAAACGCCGGCAGCCAGCGCCGCCACCGCCACCCACCGGTCATCACCTCTCCTCCTCTCTTTAGCCCTCTTTCTCTCGAAATCCCTAACTCTCGAACTCTGAAATTCCAAATCGATAGCCCTAGAATTCAGAAATCAATCCCTCTCTCTTTTGATTCATCGTCGGTAAACGCCCGACGCCGCCGCTGCAGCACCGCTGTTGTGATGTCGCCACCACCGCCTCCGTGATTTCAGCCAAGTCTCCACCATGCCTACTGCAGCGCCACTGCCATCTCTTTCTCCCGTCGAGCTCGTCACCGCGCTGCACCGATAAAAGCTTGGCATTGCCACCGTCGAGTTCGGAACAGCGGCGCTCGCCTTCAAGTGCTACCGCCTTCGATCGTAGCTGCGTGTTGTTGATGCTTCGGCCGTCTAAAATCCTCAAACGGACAGAATGGCCCCTATTCAAGTCTCGTCCAACAGCTCCGTCCCCTTCCCCTTTCATCGGCAGGAACGACGAGGGAAAGAACTTCCCCGTCTCAGTAACCTTCCTAACCTCTCTTTGATTTCAGAATTTTAGTTACAGCAGCTTTGTTCTCTTGTTTGTTCACTTATAGGTTATGCATTGGTGTTTAAAAAAAATCTTCGATTTCCAGTTCATATGTTTGGTGGCTTTGAGAGATATATCAATAAATAAGTATGCATAGCTGCTGCTGCTTGGTTCCATAAATGGTTTAAGTATTGAGCTAGTAAACTTAATAAACTGGAATAGCTCCACGTTTCAAGGCTATTGTTCATGTTAAAGTTCTGATTCATAGCTTAGGAAGGAGCTTTCTTTCATTATCCAATCTAGCTTATTTAGGAAACTAGCATATATGTGTTGTTGTAGTGTAGAAAAAAGTTTGGTTTCTTTTAAGTTTATTGCTTCAGTCTTTTATCTTAAAAACATGGATATATATACATAAAGGTTAGAATTCTTACTGTGAATTAACTTGGAATGGTGGTTATGGGGCTGTGATTAGAATGAGTTGCAGATGCTTCCTTCTCCTTCCCTTCTTCCTTCCTTCTCTACATGCTATGCATTTCTATTTCTTTCTTTTGGGAGTTTGGAGTTTGAAGTGTGCAGGTTGGGATTGAAGTGAAAGTGGTGGATATAAGAGTGGTGAATGGGATGTGATGTAATTTTGGTGAAGAAGCCATACCTCCCATTATGCAGCATGGAGGTCCAAGATTTGGGGATGAAAAGTTGGGATTTGTTGACTTCTTTGATTGCTAAAATCTGATGTTGTAGAATGTGACGTAGGCTGGTTGATTTTATTTATTATTATTTTTTTTATTGTAATATACCTTGTAATTATTTGGCTTGGGCCATCTTTATTTAATTAAGTGTTGGGTTCTTGGTATATATATATATATATATATATATATATATATATATATATATAGAAATGATATGCTACTCACCTCCCGGTGAACACCTTCGTGGGCACTTTGTCGTTTTATCACGTTTGCATTGCTTTTTTTTAATTTTTATTTTTATTCTATATTCTAGTATCTTAGAAATTAATTTACAAATCATAAAATCTAAAAAATCAATGTTCAATTTTATTTTATTTTTTTTAACTTCAAAAAATGAGTAATAAAATAAATCGAGCTTCGATTTTTATATATTTTTTAGATTTTATGATTTGTAAATTAATTTCTAAGATACTAGAATATAGAATAAAAATAAAAATTAAAAAAAAAGCAATGCAAACGTGATAAAACGACGAGGTGCCCACGAAGGTGCCCACCGGGAGGTGAGTAGCATATCATTTCTCTATATATATATATATAATTGGGCTGCTATTTTATTAATCATAATATGGTGTAAGGTATTGTATTGGGCTTGACCCAATTTCTTCTTATAAAAAGAAAGTATTTTTATTCTTGGTCTATTAGTACTTAGACATTAATTAAGTTTTCTTTGGTTGTACCATTTAGAAATATTATACGGGAATATAATATTGAATTCGATTCGTTAGTTCGCAATAAAAATTACGAGATATAAATATAAATTTATATCTATTTTCTAAATTGCAAAGTGGAATGCAATTCCATATAAGTAGAACAACAATAACTTTTTTGTTCATTAACGATCGAAACAAATTAAACAAAATTTTTACACATTTTTGATTTATTAAAAAGTCGGGGTATTACAACATCTATCTTGGAGAAGAAGAGACGTTGCCCGTCATCATCAGCTCAGAACTAGTCAAGCAGAGAAGGATCGAATTTGGGAGGTTTTGTTGAACTACAAAGAAATAATTGGTTGGACCCTAGCCGACCTCGATGGCATAAGACCAACCAACATACGCCAACATTGGATATTCTTGGAGAAGGATGCAAAACCTACCCGAAGCCCACAAAGAAAGATGGACCTAGCCATGGAGAGAGCAATGCTAAGGGAGATTCTTAAGTTATACGATAGACATCATCTATCCCGTAGAGAATAGCGAATGGCTAAGCCCAGCATACATGATGCCCACGAAGTCTCAACCAGAAGGGCAGTTCCATGTAGACTACCACGAGCTGAACAAGGTAACGCTCAAGAACTACCTTCTATTGTCTCTCATAAGTGAAATGCTGGAGATGATAATAGGAAGCAAGTACTATTGCTTCCTAGATGGATATTCTGGGGTCCTGCAAGTGGCTGTGACCGAAGAGGACCAAAGTAAAATGGCATTCTCGTGCCCATGGGGGACATTTGCATTCCGTCTGATACCACCTGGCTTATGCAATGCCCCCGGCACCTTCCAACAATGCATGCTATTTTCCATGATGTATTGGGAATACCCGTCGAGTCTTTCATGGACAAGCTTGTGGTCCATGAAAAGTCATTTGAAGAATGCCTGGAGAACCTTGAGATGGTCTTGCAAAGATATGTCCAGAGAGGAATAGTTCTAAATTATGAGAAATGTCATTTTATGGTAAAAGAGGGCATAGTGCTAGGCCACACTATTTTAAGGAAGGGAGTCCAAATCGACCGAGCCCATTGACTCATATAGTGAGGTCCACACTCCCAAAGGGCTGAGCATATGGTGTGCTAGACATATTTAAATAAATTGGTCCAAAAAAATAGAAAAGGAACAAGTTGAAGAAGAGGTTTTGGATTTGTGCATGGAATACTAATGAAGAGGAATTCAAGAGCAACTTGTCAAAACTTGGAGAAGTGAAGAAACATGTTGCTCAAGACTTGTTGAAATATTCACCTCAAACATGGTGCATCGCCTATCAATCTAATAGATGTTCTTTTATAGTTAATAACAATATGTCTGAAAGTTTGAATTCTAGTATACTAACTGCTAGGCATAAGCCCATTATTTCAATGCTTGAAGATTTAAGAATAATGACAATGACTAGAATTGGAGAAATGAAGCAAGTAAGTGATAGATCGGCAAGTGCATTGGTCTCCATATGCCATGAATTTATTTCCACAAGCTAAAGAGGCTGCTATAGGGTGTAGGGTTATCTGGAATGGTGATGCAGGTTATAAGATTGGTGAAGGTGGAGATAAGCATATAGTGGTTGGTAGATAAAAATTTATGCACTTGTAGAGAATGAGAACTATCTGGCATTCCATGTTGTCATGTTATTGTTGATTTCTATTACTCCAAAGTAGATCTTGAAACCAAGATATCACACTGGTTTCATAAATCATACATGTTCCTAGTGTGAAATTCTTCAAAGTGGATAATCATCTTCCCGTTGAGCCCCATCCTGTGGTAAAGATGGCCGGTATACCTAGATAAAGAGGATAAGAGCATCAAATAAACCTCAACCTGCAAACAAAGTTTGTAGAAAAAGACAAATTCAAAGGTGCAACATTTAGAAAGGAAATAAGACACAAGAAAAATATTTGTCAAGTTGGAAAAACAATATAATGTCGATAAACATATGTTAAATTAAATGTGCATAGTTGTCTTAATGGTAATCCAATTAAAGTGATCTAATAAGGTATACTTGGACTTTTTTAAGAAATGATATCATATGGTCATGGATTTAATGTGTAGATTCATAAATTCATTTGTAATCCGTTGAGGGACCGAATTACAAATAAGAAAAATATGGATAGGGTTGCGCCCTATATATACTTGGGTATGGTCCCTAAGTGAGGGCTCACCACCACATGCAACAAGAGTTGTTCTCCCTAGGCAAACTCTCTAAGGACTAAAGAAGTCCATCACTTGGAAGATCCACCACCCTCCTACACATTCCATGTCATGGATTTAGGTATGCTTCCGCTTAATCTTGTTTCAATTTCGGTAATTGACATAAACGGTCTTATGATAGACTGATTAAATTCATAAGGATCTTCTCTCAGATATGATAGAAGTTAATCTAGTCTTAAGGATTGTCTCCTAGCATGTCAATCACCGTCATTTCAGTTTAAGGTAAACACTAAGAGTGATTCTGTATGGCATTCATCATTTTCTCAATTAAATGTTTATTTGTTGATGTACATGCAGGTACCAAATACTCATAAAGTCTCCACTACAATTGTTCCAAGGAAGATGGTTCATCAACAACAATCTAAAGCCTCTAAAAACGTTAAGAGATTTGGAGTGAATTTGGAATTAAATAGTGGCCAGATCACTATCAATTTAAAAACATTTCACCATCTCTAGTGAAGTTGTTTATACATTGTTTATCTTATAGATTTTTAACACTTAGCATACTCTATTGATAGCCTAAAATATCTTCTGCAAGAATGATAGTGGAGGGTGGTCAAGATACATCACATGAGACTGACCACATGGTCAGATTTGCAATACCAAATGAAAAAGAAATTCAACAAAATAAGGAGGAAAGAAAGGGCCATCAGTTTCAATGGAGAAGGATCAGAAGTGAGATAGGTTGGAGAATTACCATTCAAAACCCCAGATTTCAAGTGGAAAGGGGAACCATGTATTACAACAAGCCAACTATTAGATGAACGAGAAGCTAAAAGACCAGGAAGAGAGAAAAAAGAACAAAAATATGTTTCGAGTGGTACTTCTACCACTATGAATTCGATACAAAATGCAATTGTTTTGTTTACTATTAGGAAGAGTGAACTTCCTTATATTTTGGATATGCTGTTGGTATGGACTAGAATTGATAAACTTATATTTTGGTTCTAATGTTAGGCAGATTGAAATTCTATCTTTTTTTGAATATTGCTATGTGATTAACTGCTTCATTTAGTATATGTTGAGATTCTATATGAAATAAGTTGTAGATTTAATGGATATTTTGGCATCGATTTGCATATTTCAATGAATCTTAATCATAGGCAGGAATGATCATGGAAAAATAGCCAGATATTCATTATATTGCATTCTAATAATTGCCCAAATGATTTCCATAAAACAGAAAATAGAATATTGCATCTCTTAAACAAATGACATTATTGATTGCAATAACATAACAACATAAGATAAAAATAAATAAATAAAAAATAAAAAAAACTAAAAGTAACCAAGAGACAATCAACATGAAATATACTAGTTTGGTCTTTGTCTTCTTAGATTCTTCCTTTATTCTTTGGAGGACAACCCGTGACTGCACAATTTTAGTGATTCATAAATCAGTTTCATGTTCTCATTCTTCGTCAGACATATCACTTATCTAGCTCTCTCACTCATCGGTTCATCTTGCCATTCAAAATAACTCAATTTTGTGTTTAAAGTTAGCAATAAAAATATCAACAAAACTAATACTACAAAAGTTCCAATTTAAATTCAAAGTTTTCGATAAAAGATTTGATTACTCGAATAAAACACCTTCCAATTTATACAACCATAAAACCTCCGACCTTGATTGTCGTCCGTCCAAGATGTTGATATGGGAGTCCTCAGCCTTGTCACTGCAATCTCACATTTGTAGAATTTGGGAGGTCCTTCAATATTGCATTTCCATTCTTGAACGTCGACTAGAAGATCTTCCCCATGATGCATGAGACGAATTCGAACTCATCTCGTTATCTTAAGCATCAAGAACATGAAAATACCTTAACACATATTTTATGTGCAAGTTGAGTTCATTTGGAGTGGAATTCATGTTTGAATGTGTGTGGTTTGAGTGATTTTCTTATGGTTTGCTAGTTTTGCATTGCATTCAAGTTTTTCTTCGTTTTCTCGGGGTTTATCTTGATTTTTCAGAAAATATCAAAAGAGCTTTTGTTCAATCAAGTTATTCCATGTTGAAGAGGAGTTCGTTAGGAAGCCATAGCGAAAAGCGGATCGAGATTTCAAGTTCGGACGAGGGAGAACGAGCCAAAATAAAATTGTTGCGCAGCGGGAGCAACATGGGCGCGATCACGCGCGCGACCGCTTCAGAAGCTGCCCCCGGTCGCATGACAATGAAGAAAAGTTGGCCTTGGGAGCGCGACCTCTGGGAGCGGGCGCGCCGCCCCATTTTTTCCTCCGAAAATTCGATTTTTCTCCCCATTTTCTATCTTTTTCTAATTATGTTTTAACCCTCACTCAATGTAATGATATAAATAGGATATTATACTTCATTCGGGGGAACTTTTTCATCTTTAATTCACCTTAGAACCCTAATTACATTTCATACTTTCTACTTTGGTATTTTGATCATTTGATGGTGATTTAACTTGAAGATTTAAAGATCCTTCCATTATTTTATTCCATTTCTTATTCTCTATCTTTGATTATGGTTTTATACATTTCTTATGGTTCATTTGTTCTATTTATGTCTAGCTAAACTTCTTTTGGTTTCAAATATATGAAGACATAAGCTAGATTCATAGGTTTTTGGGTATTGTAGTTGGATTTGCCTTCTATTTCATAGGTCTTGTGGTTGGGTCTTGAATTATATTGCATGATTGATTGACCATGATTGAGTGCATACAAGGTATTTGGTTAAATGCTTAGTAGGCTTTAATTCATAGCACTTAGCATCAAATCATAACATATTAGAAATTCATGGTAATAGGAGATTCTAGATATTAATTGTGCCATTAGGAGTTGATCTATGCATCTTGAGTCCTAGTCGGAGATAGATGACATAGGTTAATCTACTTACATTGTTGCTTTGAGAAAAGAACTAACGTATATCATATAGAGAACTCCCCTTTGATCTAGATTAAATCGGTTAATTCTTGCAAATACCAAAACCTATGCCTCTAGTGAATGTGAGATTATATTTGGAACCATACTTTCTCTTATTAATTTCAATCATTTGTTACTTGTTTGTTAGTTGATTAATTATCATTTAATTTGATTGTTAGCTCATAGAAAACTCAAAAACATGTTGATTGCAAGCTTGGATAGTGATTAGATAGCTAGGTTACTAATTTAAATTCTCAGGCCATAACATTCCCTGTGGATTCGACTCGAATATACTATTCGATATCATTGCATTTCTCACCCTCAAAAAGTGAGTGATCAATTTTTGGCGCTGTTGCCGGGGAATGTCTAGTTTGAGTTTCAATAGTCAATTTGGTTATTAAGTTGCTAATTCAAGCATTTGTTTCTTTTGATTTTTGTTTTGTAGGTGCATGCAAACAAGATCCAAGGGAAAACTTGTTCAACCCTTGATCTTGGAATTTGAAAGAAGGCATAGAAGGAGGAATTCTATTGAAGAACAAGAGATGGGAGCTAACATACCAAATATGGAAGCTCTAATGAAGGAATTTGAAGATATGAGGGTAAGACTTGATGAGCATGATAGAAGAGCTAATGAGACACCTCTATCGGACTAAATCAAATGTTTGAGGCTCCGGTCCAACAATTCCAAGACATAGGATGGGGACCTCGAGTCAATGCAAATAATTTTGAGATAAGGATCGGCCTCATCCAAATGATCCAATCCGAACAATTTGGAGGGAGGCCTGATGAAGATCCTAATGCTCATTTGAGCACATTTCTTGTGATATGTGATACGGTGAAGTATAATGGAGACCCGGAGGATGCCATTAGAATGAAGCTCTTTAACTTTTCATTAAGGGATCGCGCAAAGGAGTGGTTCAAAAACCTTGACAAGAGCGAGATTACCACTTGGGAAAAGCTTTGCAAAGTATTCCTAGCCAAATAATTTCCTCCCTCGAAGGCTCAAAGGCTCATTTCAGACATCTCTCACTTTTCTCAACATAATGATGAGACATTATTTGAAGCATGGGAGAGGTATAGGGATTTGCTATGCAAAGGCCCTCAACACGGATTTAGCGAAGCTCAACAAATTATTAATTTCTATAGTGCGCTATCTTCTCACACAAGGAGCGTTGTTGATGCTACTTCCGGTGGTTGCCTTATGAACCGGAATGCTAAGGAAGCTTTGAGGATTATTGAAGAGATGGCGGCCAATAGTTATCAATGGCCAATGGAGAGGCCCCTTCAATGAAAGTTGCCTCGATTATGGATGAAAGATATAATGAATTAGCTATCCAATATGCCAATCTCAAAAGGCAATATGAAGAAGAAAAGAAGGTCAAAGTTCAAGTTGTTCAACATCAAGGGAATGACAGGTTCAACGGATGTGAAGAAGTGAACTACATGAATCAAAGGAACTACGGAAATTCTAATATGCAAGGAAATTTTAAGGGGGGACTTCGTATGGAAATCAAGGTCAAGGTGGGGATCTATCTTACACTCCCAACATTCATCCTAACCTTTCCTATGGAAACTCAAACAATGCTCAAGCTCCACCTTCAGGATTCTACATTTCTCAAGAAGTTATTGAAGAGCCTAAGAAGACTCTTTCTTCTACGGACCAATTGCTTCAACAATTAGTGAGCAACCAAAGTCAAATGATGAACCAACAAGGCCAAATGGCAAGTCAACAAAGCACTTTCATTAGCCAAACCGGACAAAGAGTTGTAGCATTGGAGAATGCGGTAACATCGATTACCAATACGGTTGGTACTCTTGCTAAGCAAGTGAAGATGCTTGAAGGGCAAGTAGGTCAAATAGCCGATCAAATGGCTTCTCTACACAAGGTCGGAGAATCTTCTAGCAAAGCTCAAGTGAATCTGAAGCAACAATACAACGCCATTCATGTGGTGAGTGAAGTTTCTCCGACGCCTTTACATATGCCTTGTGAGAAATCTTCGAATTTTGCTAAGAGCAATCTTGTGGAAATTAATGATTCCGATCCAAGAATCATAGATTGTTGGCCAATAATTCCATCTATAAAAGGTTGGACAAATTAGGATATTCATGATTACTATTCTAAAATGAAGATTTCCAAGGTAATTCCCTTTGATGAGTGTCTTGATAAGCCAAATGATCTACGGAGAAAGAATGATGCTTATGAAGCTTCAAAGGTGAAGATTAAACGTGGTGCTCTAGAGCCTATAGAG
This sequence comes from Mentha longifolia, assembly GCA_001642375.2. Taxonomy (NCBI): domain Eukaryota; kingdom Viridiplantae; phylum Streptophyta; class Magnoliopsida; order Lamiales; family Lamiaceae; genus Mentha; species Mentha longifolia. The sequence goes on from CM038114.1 coordinate 35,552,966, forward strand.
AAGGAGAGTGCATACAAGAATCAAAAAGGTACCCTTCCTACTTCACCTTCTAATGTTTTTGAAGAGCATGTTGAGTCAAATAGCATGGATAGTCTAGCATCTCCCCTTAGGTCGATTGATGAGAAGATGCATGAGAGGAAGGGTGTATATGTTGGATGCTTTTAAAAAATTGGATATCAATGCTCATTTCATTGACTTGTTGAGTATGCCAAATTTTGAGAAGTTTTTGGAGGATGTGGTTCATAGGAAGGTGAAGTTGGATGATTTGGAGACCGTTGTGCTTACGGAAGAATGTAATGCCATTTTACAAAGAAAATCCCCCAACAAGATGGATGATCCCAGATAATTCACAATACCTTGTGAGATTGATGGTTGGAGGTTTAGCAAAACCTTGTGTGATTTAGGCTCAAGTGTGAATTTGATGCCCTTTTCCGTATACAATCGGTTGAGGATTGGTAACTTTGAGCCTACTTCAATGTCACTTCAAATGGCGGACCGCTCAATCACACATCCAAGAGGGATTGTAGAAGATGTGCTTATCAAGGTTGGGTAGTTCATTTTCCCGGTGGATTTTGTTATCCTTGACATGCTGGAGGACCGAGATACTCCACTCATCCTTGGACGGCCATTTCTTGCAACAAGTTAAGCTTTAGTTGATGTTCTTGAAGGGAGTCTTATCCTTCGAGTAAATGAAGAAAATGAGACATTTTATATGTCGAATGGTTCAATCGAAGGTGAAAAGCCGAACAAGGTTGGAGTGGAAAGTGAGAAGTCGATGCTTGATCGAGGAGGGACTTCATTCAAAGTCCCTTGAAAAGGGCAATGAGGTATTGTCAAGCTAACGACGTTAAAAACAAGCGCTAGTTGGGAGGCACCCCAACAAATATCCTTTTTTTTTTTTCTCGTTTAGCTAGTTTTAGTTCATTTTTCTTATTTCTTAGTTCACTTTTACTTAGTGTTTGCCTTAGAAAACTTTTTAAAAAACTCCAAAAATATGTTTTAGTTTTAAATTTCATTTCCAATTCACAAGTTTCATGTGTTTCATTGTCAATGCACGGGGTCAAATCATGATGGGAATGAGTGAAGGAAGAGAATCAAACCGATCAAGCAAGCAATGGATTGAATGGCTTTCAAAACCACCTTCAACATAGCTATGGACCTTTGTGAGTATTTAAATTTCTTATTATTCTTCCCTCCAAACTCATTTTAGAATTTATTTTCTAAAATAAGTTTGGGAGAGGGGGTAGGATAAGGAATTTTAATTACTTTACTATTGGTTTTTCAATTTCCTATGTGATGTGGTATCATTGTGATTTCATTGATTATATTCTTAGACTTGCTTGATGATTTTGGTTGATATTGGTCATCATTTGATGAATTTGTTGGATTATGTGGTTTGATTGAGTCATTTTGAGATTATTTGGTTTGAAATGGAATTGAGCTTGTATGGAGAATCTTTGTTTTGTTGATGTTTGGTTGTTGATGAGCTTGAAAGCAAAAATTTTGAAAATTTTGAAAAGATTGAAGTTGTTTTTGTGGAAATTGTATGCTTGCATGCTTGAGTGCGAAAGCACATGTTTGTCATTCTCATGTGCATAAGAGGGAAATGTCTATGAGGAAAAGTGAAAATGTGAAATTATTTTGAATTTGAGAAGCATGATTGAGCATACCTCTTTATCAAGTTGCATGAATTGTTAGTAAAGAATGAAACTTGATTGTTGAGCATTGAACATTAACTAGTGAGGACTTGAGCCATGACTATGCATTGCATATAGTTAAATGTTCCTTGTTGAGAGTTATCATGCATGCTTCCTCATTTCTAGAACTTGCCTCGGTTCTTATATTCAAGATTATCTATTTGTGCATGGAATTAGGAGATGATTTTAGGCCATCTTTTCATAATCCATTATCCCTAAACACTTACCTATTTTTCATTACCCTTGTGGTCCCCGTTTGAGCCTTATATAGCCTTTCATTCAAAAACCGGAGAAAAGGGAGGTAAATGATGATTAAGGAAATCTTAGGGAAAGTGGAAAATTTGTTGAAAATGATGGGTGAATGTGAAAGTTTTTGGAATTTTTTTGTCTTGAAAGAATGCTCCTATAAGCTCATGTTTAAAAAAGGAAAAGTTAAGAACAAAGTTCTTATAAAAAAAAAGAGAGAGAGAGAAAAGAAAAAGAATAAAAGGAGTCGATGAATAAAGAGCACAAATGAGTAGTTCTTGTCATATGATGAGTGTTAGTAAAAGCTTGAGGTTTCATTGGAAAAATGGGGTTGGATAAGGTAGAAGATGAAGAAATTCATGCTTAGAGGAGAGGAGTTATAACGTGAAAGTACTTAGATGAGAATTTGAGTCACTTAACCTAAAATTCCCTACCTTAACCAATGTCCCGACATTACAACCTTAATAAAGTCCTTTTTTATCCTAGTTCTATGCCCATGCTTAAGCGATGGAGATGGTAGATAAGAGGCAAGCTTATGGTAAATGATTTGCACTGCATTGATTTGTTGAGTGATAACCCTTATACACTCGAGTGTTGAGTGATACACTTCCCGTGAGGTTCATTTGCTTGATGATTGAGGGAAGTTCTTTGCTAATGATTCATGTGAGGAGGTAGAGAGTGTGTTTGATATGCAGTTGAAAAATTCGGAAAATGTTTTTGGTAAGAAATTATGAGGCATCGTTGATCTCAAATGCACACTCCATACGTGTTAAGTGTTTTGATTGTTCATTCCATTGTTCGGGATGAACAATGGCTTAAGTTTGGGGGAGTTGATATACACGTATTTTATGTGCAAGTTGAGTTCATTTGGAGTGGAATTCATGTTTGAATGTGCGTGGTTTGAGTGATTTTCTTATGGTTTTGCTAGTTTTGCGTTGCATTCAAGTTTTCTTTGTTTTCTTGGGTTTTATCTTGATTTTGCAGAAAATATCAAAAGAGCTTTTGGTCAATCAAGTTATTCCATGTTGAAGAGGAGTTCGTTAGAAAGCCATAGAAAAAAGTGGATCGAGATTCCGAGTTCGGACGAGGGAGAACGGGCCAAAACAAAATTGTTGCACAGCGGGAGCAACATGGGCGCAATCACGCGCGCGACCGTTTCAGAAGCTGCCCTCAGTCGCATGACAATGAAGAAAAGTTGGCCTTGGGAGCACGACCTCTGGGAGCGGGTGCGCCGCCCCATTTTTTCCTTCAAAAATTCGATTTTTCTCCCTATTTTATATCTTTTTCTAATTATGTTTTGACCCCCACTCAATGTAATAATATAAATAGGATATTATACTTTATTTGGTGGAACTTTTTCATCTTTAATTCACCTTAGATGGTATTTTTATCATTTGATGGTGATTTAGCTTGAAGATTTGTTGATGCAGCCCGTAGATCGTGGATTTCAATTCATGGGCCAAGAATTAAAGATGGTATGGGCTGAGAGTGAAGATATTATTTTGTAGTTTATTTAGTTGTTTAATTATTATTTTCGTCACTTTATTTTGAGCCCAAGTTTTAGTGTCTTAAAAGGCTTTATTTATGGGCTTTATTATGTTATTTGATAGGTTTGACCCATACTTTGATTATACTTGAGTTATTTTCTAGTTGGGCTAGGTTTAGATAGGTATTTGAAGCCTATAAATAAGGCTCTTATGTAATGGACGAAAATTAGACTTTTGATGAATATATTTTGGTGAGTTTATCTCTCTTTAGAGAATTTCAATAATTCTCTTTGTTCGTCTAAGACGAACGTTTATCCGGCGAATCAGCGAGTAAATCATCTCTCGTTGTGTGTCATTCATCGCCTCCGTGTGACTTCAGCAATCGTCTCTTTGGGGTATAGGGAGTCAATCTCGCTTATATCATTTAGAGGTTCGTCCGTCGGTATATTGAGGTATCCATCTTTATCTATCGAGTCTTCCGCTTGCATGTTCGGTGTACGGATCTGCCAAGGTTCGTATCATTTGGCACCAGAGCTTAGGTTGCGTTATCCAAGTTATCTCTGTGTCTTCCATATTCAGATTTGTTTGATCTAGTAGTCGTTTGTTGCTGCGTTTGTCTGCGTATCAGCATCATAAAAAAATATATATTAGATTCGTTTTCTGTGTTTCGTTTGTTCACCTTCGTGTTGATTGAGTCATATTTTATTGCTTTTGTTTTCTTCGTGTCATATCAGCATTGAAAAAAAAAATGTTCTTTAGATCTGTTTCGTGTTAGTGTGGTATATGTTAAAAAAAAATCAAAAAGAAAGGGGGGTTGAGTTCTATCTGCGTCGATTAAGGGTTTAATCTCAAAGGTCCATAGTTTGAGTTTGCTAGCATCATTATTAGATTAACGCTGTTAGAGCAATTTGTTTGGAGTACGTTTAGTATTAGGTTTGACTTTATGCAAGTAATCATTGCTGATTCTCTAATTCTACCAAATTGATATTGTGTACCATGTTCAAGAATATTAGGAAATCCATAATTCGAGTTGCGCATCATAGTACATATTTGTGCATAGTTAGTAAATTCATAGATTCGTTTTCCGTGGGGAGATTAGCTAGGGTTCTACATGTGATCCAATTACCTTAGTTGGATTTTGTTTGTTCTCTTGTCGATTTTTTTTTCTTATTTTTTTTTTCATTTTGTTCATTCGATTTTCCTAATCTACATTAGGTAGATTTAAAAAAAGAAAATATAAAATTTCAAAGTTGTCTTTGTGTAATTTGGTCTCTTGAGTTCATTTCGTCTAGAGTCCCTAGGATTTGTGCAGCATTATTTTTTTTAGAAAGCCGTGGTCTTAATTTTTCGTGCTTGTTGATTCGTCGATCGGAGTTCAATTTAATTGAGTTCTTTTAGAGGGATTTTGAGTGGTAAAAGGCAAAGAAAGTGTGAGACTAAAAGAGGGTAAAAGTCATATATCATTGAGTGATACACGAGTGCTGAGTGATACACGAGTGCTTGTGAGGTGGTAATGATCCTGTTTTAGCTAACATTTTTTGTTTTTGTGTAAAAAAAAAAGAAAAAAAAAACAAACAAAGAGGAGGAAAAATTGTTTTGCAGGTATGTCGGTATTCGGAGGTAGAGGAAGTCGAGGAATTAACCGACGAAATCATTTTGTGTCGGAATATGATGAGTATGGAGAGAATTGGGAGAATGTAGAAGATGAGGAGTATTGGCATAGAGGAGGTCTAAAGAGGAAGAGAAGATAGCAATTCGAGACATATCAAGATAATGATTCCATCTTTTCAAGGGAAATGTGATCCTGAGTTGTATATCGAATGGGAGAGAAAGATGGAGCTCGTGTTTGAATGCTATAATTATTCTGAGTTCATGAAAGTGAAGCTGGAAGCTAATGAGTTTTCGGGCTATGCTCTAATTTGGTGGGATCAGTTTGTGAAGAATAGGCGGAGATATGGAGAGGCACCTATTCAGACTTGGAAAGAGATGAAGGCGGTGATGAGGAAGCGCTATGTGCCTTCGCATTACTATCCTATGATTCACACCGATTGGAGGCAACCTAAAGCTGCTAATGTTTCATATTCAAAGATAAATTTTTGGGAGGAAGAAGATCAGCCGAAGGTTTATACACGTGCATATGTGAAGCCAAGGTCAGAATGTACGAGTTTCTCTACTCCAATTCGTGATAGTGGTGGAGTTGTGACTAAAGATGAGATAGAGGATTCAAAGGTGAAGATATCAGAAATCTTGGCCGAACTGTATGGAGAGTTGAGAAAATTCGATGATGATATTCCAAGTGTGAAGAATCAAGTGGGTGATGAAAAGCAGCGGGATAACATTTTTCATGTTGAGGATGAAGTGTCGCTTGCTCCGAAACAAGTGTGTGAGGATGAAGTGCAATTGCAAGAGGATGTGGAGATGGTGAAGCCTAAGGAGGAGAAAGTAGAGATAAAGGAGAATGAGTTGATGCATCAGTCTCTACTTGATCGGAGTGATGATTTGGAGTGGGTCGATAAGGAGGAGAAGTTCGTGGAGGCAAAGTTTTGCAAGGGAAATGATTGGTCCACTAATGATCTTAATTATCTATCTCTTTCTATTCATTCTTTGCAGAATTTTGATGATGTTGTTCCCGGTGATACATTTTCTGGCGTACAACGAATTCGAGGAAGTGAACATCAAACCAAGTTAGCGGAGATGAATGAAATAGAGTTTATGTCACCGGATGAAAAGAAAAAGGAGTGGAGCTTCTTTCCTTTTGATGTAGGAGACGAGCAGGATTTAAGGACAAATCTTCTTCAAGAGGAGGGGAATGATGCAGCCCGTAGATCGTGGATTTCAATTCATGGGCCAAGAATTAAAGATGATATGGGCTGAGAGTGAACATATTATTTTGTAGTTTATTTAGTTGTTTAATTATTATTTCCGTCATTTTATTTTAAGCCCAAGTTTTGTGCCTTAAAAGGCTTTATTTATGAGCTTTATTATGTTATTTGATGGGTTTGACCCATACTTTGATTATACTTGAGTTATTTTCTAGTTGGGCTAGGTTTAGATAGGTATTTGAAGCCTATAAATAAGGCTCTTATGTAATGGACGAAAATTAGACTTTTGATGAATATATTTTGGTGAGTTTATCTCTCTTTAGAGAATTTCAATAATTTCTTTGTTCGTCTAAGACGAACGTTTATTCGGTGAATCAGTGAGTAAATCATCCCTCGTTGTGTGTCATTCATCACCTCCGTGTGACTTCGGCAATCATCTCTTTGGGGTATAGGGAGTCAATCTGGTTTATATCATTTAGAGGGTTCGTCCGTCGGTATATTGAGGTATCCATCTTTATCTATCGAGTCTTCCGCTTGCGTGTTCGGTGTACGGATCTGCCAAGGTTCGTATCATTTGTAGATCCTTCCATTATTTTGTTCCATTTCTTATTCTCTATCTTTTGATTATGGTTTCATGCATTTCTTATGGTTCATTTGTTCTAATTATGTCTAGCTAAACTTCTTTTGGTTTCAAATATATGAAGACATGAGCTAGATTCATAGGTTTTTAGGTATTGTAGTTAGATTTGCCTTCTATTTCATAGGTCTTGTGGTTTGGGTCTTGAATTATATTGCATGATTGATTGGCCATCATTGAGTGCATACAAGGTGTTTGGTTAAATACTTAGTAGGCTATAATTCATAGCACTTAGCATCAAATCACAACTGATGGATTTGTATACTAGACAGCAGGCCTTTTAGCTTGTATACATGTGGCTCCATATTTCACTAACAATTTCCTATCTGATTATGTATGAATTGTTTGTTAAGCATTAAACATCTAGCCATTATCTCAAAGTTATAGGCTATATGGTGTGTAGTAGATAACGGAAGGCCATAGTAGCCGGTGTCTCTTGAGATATAAACAGTTATCACAGTTGAGATAGTTTTGGATAAAACTATCGGTATAGACTGTAGCATAAATAGATAAGTAGCTTGTCTTGGTTACTTGTTTATGCTAGTACGTTGATCGTATTGATAGGATCACGGTGAGGTGAATTCTTCTATTCTGACCTAAGTAGAAGAATCAAGACCTCGGGGACTTAAATGTTATTTAACGTAACACCTAACTCTAATTGAGTGACTAAGGGTGTATAGTTGTAGTCTGTTACTTTGATTTACCATGGCTGAGGGTTCAATCATTGCAATCCAAAATGACTCGTATCTTGGGTAACAACTATAACTAGTACGATCTTTAGTGCATCTGCAATAGAGCACCGTATCCTGGTAAAACGGGTTGATTACATCCCCTGAGGAATTCATTAAGGATTATCATACTAAACCCTGCAGGTGGATTAAGTTCCAGTATGATGAATAAGGAATGAATGGTACTACTCAGGAATTAAATAAGAAGTTAATTAACAAAAGCAGTCAGAAGCTTTAGATTAATTAACAGATGTAAGATATCTTAAATACGGGGGTGATTTAAGTCTAATACTAGCCCTGAGCTCAACAGGGATAAAACAGGTAGTTCAGTATTATTACTCTAGTGGAATGTTTTAATACTTATGATCTGAATTTTATTCTGGGCTGAATATAGAGAATTCAGAACATTGGGAGGCCCAGTTTTATCAGCTAGTAGATCCCTGGTCTGGCCCAATAAGCTCAATAGGTCACAGTTAAGGAAGAAAGGCCTGATCATCATCAAAGCCCAGTGAGGGACGCCTATGATGATGAAGGGCGGCCATGTTTTGGTCTGTGGGCCAAAACTGCAACTTAAGCCCATTCTCCTCTTATATATATTCACTTAATGCCTCTAGATACATAACACATTGATCTCATAATCAAGAGAGGCTAGGTTTAAGTGATAGAGAGAGAGAACACGGCGGTGGCAGTGGTACAGCTGAGGGACGACGTGTGCTATTTCTTCCGTGGCTGAATTCGTAGCGTGTTGTCCATCCAACATCGGATTTGAGCAGGGAAACAGATCAGAAGATCTTCAAGCGAGCTCTCACACGAAAACCAAGAGGTATATCGATTAAACACCCTATGATTGTATTTAATTCATAGGAGCATGATAGGATTGAATCGAATTAATCATAACCGAAAATGAATCCTTGGGCGCATGAATCGTTCTTCGCTGATCGGTTCCTTCAATTGGTATCAGAGCCATGGTTATTTATTTTCGGCTCTATGGATGATTTGATTCATATTATGCATGATTTTAATCGATGGATGTTGTCGTATGTCACTTTTCGTGGTGTTAGTCGTTTTTCGGTGCCGATTTGGCAATTAAATTATAATTTTAATCGCAAGATAATAAGGTGCGATTTAGATTAGGATTTTATTTTGTTTTTCGTTGTAAACTGCTGTACGGAGACGAAGAACACGAAGAATGAGGAAGAACACCGATCGGACGACCGCCGCACGCGGTGGCGCGTGTGCGACACGCGCCGAACAACACGCGTGTCATTGCAACGTGGCGGCTGTCTTCTTCTCCGGCGATTTGTCGGAACCCTAACATTAGAGCTAGGGTTCAGCAACGGTGATTGGAGAGGTCGACGGAGCTGCAGATCGCCGGCAATCAAAGAACGTGTTAGGGTTTTGGCCGCGGCGGAACCCTAATTAGGGCTCAACGCCACAGCGGCCATGCCGGCGTGCATGGTGGCTCGAGGAACGCTGCTGCAGAGTCTAGACATGGACTCAATACAACAGCAGTCGACCACGGGAGCTGCAGTGCCGCAGATCGTCGGCAGCGGGGAAAATCACGGTGAAACCTTATTTAGGGTTTCAGCCGTAAATCTGCTGCAGATCGACGGCGGTGATCCTGGTGGCGGTGAATGTTTGGATGAGAAGTAGCGGCTGAACAAGGCGACAACACAAGCAGCAGCAGAAGAACGGAGGCGGCGATCGGCGGCGAAGCCTCAGCTGACCGATCGCAAATCGTGAATCACGATTCAGGCCTGTGCATCTGTGCGCGAATGGCTGAGCCTCTGCTCGTACGAGGCTGGGCTCGGGTACGACGAGGTAGGGTCTACTTCGGGCCTGCTCGTCGTGAGTTTGGTGGTCAGTGTACGAGGTGGACGAAGGGCTGAGATCGGCAACGACTTCGCAGTGCGCGAGGTCACTTCGGCAGCCCTTCTGCGTGTTCAAGCTGGGCTCGAGTTCGACGGGTGAGCTCGGCTTGAGCTTGCTCGTTACGAGCTCGGCAGGATCGAACGCAGTTCGGACTTAGGCGAGAGTTTGGGCTGTATGGTGTCAGCCCGGCCTGGTCAGCTCGGCCTAAAATTAACGAAAAATTAGAAAATAAATTATTTAATTAATTTATTTATTTTTCAGGTGGAACGGGAGATCGAGACGACGGATTTTGAAGACCGGAGCCTAGTTCCAGAATTTATTTTATTATTTTGTAATAGAATAGATTAGACATGAGTAGTCACACCACGAAAAGCGAGTTTTATTTTTGTTTTTATCTCGTTTTTCTTATCAAAGCATGCTATGGATGCAATTTAAATTTAAATTAGTATGTTTTGCCTGTCGAGTTGAATAAATTGCGCATAGTCGAGCATGTTTTAGGATTGTCAATATAAGCATATTTAATTTTCTTGCGAGCATGTTTTATTTGCTGCGTTTAGAAAATTATGCTTAGGGTTATGTGACAACATGATCTAGCATGTTGACAACCTTTTGAAAGAAAAATACTAAGCGGATAAAAACATTTTATTAAAAATGTTAAGACCTCCATAATTTGATCTTAATGTGAAGTTTCGGTAAAAGTGTGTAAACGTCCACACGAACGTGGCTTGCACATTTTATCAAAATAAGTTCACTAGAGTTAAGATTTCTTAACAAAAATGTTTTAATCAAAATGAGTAGTGGGAGCCATTTTCAGTAAACGTCCACACTAACGTGGCTTGCTTAAAATAGTAACTACATATTTCTCTAGAGTTTTGATTAAAAACAAAGATAGCTTAAGAAAATGGTTGAATTTTCTAAGTTAAGCTAAAATTATGGTTAATAGCTTAGATATTAATTATGATACAACTCCCCAACGGAGTCCCTTTCTTAATTAATATGGTCTAGTAAGGTTCAACTATTAATTTTATTTGCCATAAGGAAATAAGGTTGGCTAGAGAATAAAATTAAAGATCCTTGATCTGGTCAAGTAACGAGAACGTAAACGTCCACACGAACGTGGCTTGCGGTCGGCGTTACTTGGGCTGTTGAAGGTTTCGTTAAATATTGGTTTATCAAAAGGTTACAATATTTACGTTATGAATTTATGCTTACTCATTTCTTACGAGTGTCTACGTGTTTATTATTTTCAGATATGACTTTAGGCCCGTTGATTAATATTCTCACTTCGAGTCCTTTCGATGGCTCCAACTTTTTAGAGTGGAGAAAGAATCTCGAAGCTGTCCTAGTTGCTGGCGAGTACACTGATGTGCTCGCACTTCCTGCCCCTCCTACTCTCACTGAAAGGTCATCTCAGAAAGATAAAGACGATCATAAGAAATGGCATGAAGCGAATGACAAAGCAAGAGAAATTGTCATGTCTTCACTGTCGGCTGGATGTAGTATATGGTAAGCCATTTGATTACTGCATCCAGTATGATCGAGACTCTCGAGGACATCTTTGATGATGACAAGATGCCTAACATTAAGTTGGATTCCGCAACGGTCAAAGTTACTGAAAAACAGTTGGGATGCACTCTAACATTGAAAGATGTGGAAGAGAGGATCAGAAACAACAGAAAGCAGAGAGCTTTGCTCAGTGGGAGCAAGAGGGACGCCGAGATCATGGGGGCCGGGAATGACATCAAGCCGAAAGGTAATGTCAAGGCTACTGGCGGCGTCAAGAAAGGGAAATGGAAAGGAAGGTGCTTCAACTGCAACAAGACGGGACATTGGAAGGCTAACTGCCCTCTAAAGAAGAAGAATGGAGGTATGTCTTACTCATTTGTAACTGAAACATGTTTAGCTGCTAGTTCTACCCAGACTTAGGTAGTAGATACGGGAGCAACTGACCATGTATGTTACACCTTGCAGGGGTTCCTGCAGAAAAGGGAGCTGAGTGAGGGCGAGATTACCATCTCCATGGGCGATGCATCGAGAGTTGCAGCTGTCGCAATTGGAGATTTTCACTTTAGTTTTGGACATTTTATTTTTGTTTTGAGAGATGTTTTATATGTACCGGTGTTTCGGCGAAACTTGATTTCTGTTTTGAAACTTTATGACGATGGTTACTCAGTAGTTTTGATAGTGGTGTTTCTATCATGAAGAACAATGAGATTATCGTTTCTGGTACATTATATGGTTCTCTCTATACTATAAATTGTCCAATAAATGCACCTTCTTCTTCAAATAATGCAATCTCATCATTAAACCCTAAAAAGAGAAAGAGTTCTTCTCAAATGAATCAAACCTATCTTTGGCATTTACGATTAGGTCACATCAACCAAAAGAGGATTCAAAGGTTGGTTAGTCATGGTATTTTGGAAAGATTCCAAATAGAACCATTACCAACATGTGAATCTTGTTTGGAAGGAAAGATGGTGACTAGACCTTTCAAAGCCAAAGAAAATAGAGCTTCCGAGTTATTGGAATTGATTCATTCTGATCTGTGTGGACCGATGTCAACACAAGCTAGAGGAGGTTACGAGTACTTCGCTACTTTCATTGACGATTACTCAAGATACGGTTATATTTACCTACTTTGCCTGCAAGTCCGAATGTTTTGACAAGTTCAAAGAGTTCAAATCGGAAGTGGAGAAGAGATTAGGTAAAATTATCAAGTCATTACGATCTGATCGTGGTGGCGAGTACCTCAGCACTGAGTTCAAGACTTATCTGTCAGAAAATGGGATTACGTCCCAATTGACTACACCAGGAACACCCCAACAGAATGGTGTAGCTGAGAGAAGAAATCGAACTTTTTTAGAGATGGTTAGATCGATGATGAGCTATGCACCTCTGCCAATTTCGTTTTGGGGATATGCCCTGGAAACAGCAGGTTATCTCCTAAATCTAGTAACTTCTAAATCAGTAAGTAAAACTCCTTCCGAATTATGGACAGGGCGCAAGCCCAGTTTGGGTCATATTCGGCTTTGGGGAAGTCCAGCACACGTGCTGAATAAGGAGGCCGATAAATTAGGTTCTAGAACTGAGGTTAGGCTGTTTATTGGATATCCGAAAGGAACGAAAGGTGGCTACTTTTATGGTACTCAGGATCAGAAGGTCATTGTGAGCACTAATGCCCGATTCCTAGAGGAGGACTATATAAGTAAGCACCTAGAAATGAGTGATATTGTGCTCTATGAGTTAAGAGCAAAGGCAGTCAGTGATCCAACTCAGCCAAGTGTACAAGAGGATGTACCATAAGTAACTGTACCAATTTCCGACACTGATGTTCCACCGGCGCCTCGTCGTAGTGGGAGGGTTGTTCGTCAACCTGATCGGTTCATGTTTCTAGGCGAGTCCACTGATATTCTCGCTGGTCTTGAACATGAAGAGACCGACTCCTGGACTTACAAGGAGGCAATGGAGGACGAAGATGCGGATTCTTGGCAAGAATCTATGGATGCTGAGATCGAATCCATAGTAGACATGGATGTGTATGACCTTGCAGAGCTGCCAGATGACAAGAAGGCCATTGGTTGCAAGTGGGTGTACAAGAGAAAGAGAGATTATGATGGAAAGGTTACGGCCTTTAAATCTAGATTGGTGGCGAAAGGATGCGCTCAGCGTGAGGACATAGATTATGAGGAAACATTTTCGCCGGTTGCCATGATTAAAACCATCAGAACTATCTTATCCATGGCAACGCATTTAGACCTAGAAGTTTGGCAGATGGACGTCAAGACTGCGTTCTTGAACGGTTATCTTGAGAAAGATAAGCATATTTATATGCGCCAACCTAAAGGTTATGTGTCTAAAGGCCAAGAGCATCTCGTATGGAAGCTCAAGAAGTCTTTATACGGACTTAAGCAAGCTTCGAGATCTTGGAACATACGTTTTGATTGTGTGATCAAATCTTATGGATTTGTTCAGTATTCATACGAGAGTTGTGTTTACAGGCTCAGTGCGGATGGAAGTGTGGTAATCTTAGTACTGTACATAGATGACATACTTCTCATTGGCGACAATGTGAACGTGTTATCAGGCGTAAAGGGTTGGTTGTCTGAACAGTTCAAGATGAAGGATTTGGGAGAAGCTGCTTACATCTTAGGGATCAAGGTGATCAGAGATCGCCAGAAGAAGATGTTAGGCTTAAGTCAAGCTTCATATATTGATACTGTGATCGCCCGTTTCAGAATGCAAAATGCCAAGAAGGGATTTCTTCCTTTCAGGCATGGCATCGCTCTATCGAAGGAGATGTGTCCAAAGACACAAAAGGAGATAGACGACATGAAGGTTGTACCGTATGCTTTAGCGGTTGGGAGCCTCATGTATGCACTGCTGTGTACAAGACCGGATATCTGTTATGCCGTGGGATACGTGGCAAGATATCAGTCTAACCCTGGTCAGGGACATTGGACGGCGGTAAAGCACATCTTGAAGTACATTAAGAGGACAAGGGATTATGTGCTGACTTACCGGTCCGATGAGATGATCCCGAGAGGGTATACGGACTCAGACTTCCAGGCTGATCGAGATGAGAGGAAATCTACCACCGGTTATGTGTTCACCTTGGGAGGTGGAGCTATCATTTGGAGGAGTGTGAAGCAGAAGTGCATCGCAGACTCCACCATGGAAGCCGAGTATGTAGCTGCTTGTGAGGCTGCAAAAGAGGCTGTGTGGCTCAAGAACTTTCTTCATGAGCTAGATCTGGTCCCAAGTTTGCCCAAATGTATCGCGGTGTATTGCGATAATTCTGGTGCGGTTGCAAACTGTAAGGAACCCAGAGCTCACAAGGTGAGTAAACACATTGACAGAAAGTACCATATTGTGCGAGATTTCGTACAACGGGGTGATATAGAAGTGAAGAAAATCCCTTCAGCGGATAATCTGGCGGATCCATTCACAAAGAGCTTGACAGCCAAATTTTTTGACAAGCATGTCGATGGATTAGGGCTGCGGAGCCTCCCACACAATTAAACTTTGAGTATAAGTGGGAGAAGATGTGTAATAGATGCTAGATATAGACACTTGCCTATTGTCACATTGTATACTAAAAAGTTTGCTTTAGTATAAGTGGGAGATTGATGGATTTGTATACTAGACAGCAGGCCTTTTAGCTTATATACATGTGGTTCCATATTTCACTAACAATTTCCTATCTGATTATGTATGAATTGTTTGTTAAGCATTAAACATCTATCATTATCTCAAAGTTATAGGCTATATGGTGTGTAGTAGATCACGGAAGACCATAGTAGCCGGTGTCTCTTGAGATATAAACAGTTATCACAGTTGAGATAGTTTTGGATAAAACTATCGGTATAGACTGTAGCATAAATAGATAAGTAGCTTGTCTTGGTTACTTATTTATGCTAGTACGTTGATCGTATTGATAGGATCACGGTGAGGTGAATTCTTCTATTCTGACCTAAGTAGAAGAATCAAGACCTCGGGGACTTAAATGTTATTTAACGTAACACCTAACTCTAATTGAGTGACTAAGGGTGTATAGTTGTAGTCTGTTACTTTGATTTACCATGGCTGAGGGTTCAATCATGGCAATCCAAAATGACTCGTATCTTGGGTAACAACTATAACTAGTACGATCTTTAGTGCATCTGCAATAGAGCACCGTATCCTGGTAAAACGGGTTGATTACATCCCCTGAGGAATTCATTAAGGATTATCATACTAAACCCTGCAGGTGGATTAAGTTCCAGTATGATGAATAAGGAATGAATGGTACTACTCAGGAATTAAATAAGAAGTTAATTAACAAAAGCAGTCAGAAGCTTTAGATTAATTAACGGATGTAAGATATCTTAAATACGGGGGTGATTTAAGTCTAATACTAGCCCTGAGCTCAACAGGGATAAAACAGGTAGTTCAGTATTATTACTCTAGTGGAATGTTTTAATACTTATGATCTGAATTTTATTCTGGGCTGAATATAGAGAATTCAGAACATTGGGAGGCCCAATTTTATCAGCTAGTAGATCCCTGGTCTGGCCCAATAAGCTCAATAGGTCACAGTTAAGGAAGAAAGGCCTGATCATCATCAAAGCCCAGTGAGGGACGCCTATGATGATGATGGGCGGCCATGTTTTGGTCTGTGGGCCAAAACTGCAACTTAAGCCTATTCTCCTCTTATATATATTCACTTAATGCCTCTAGATACATAACACATTGATCTCATAATCAAGAGAGGCTAGGTTTAAGTGATAGAGAGAGAGAACACGGCGGTGGCAGTGGTACAGCTGAGAGACGACGTGTGCTATTTCTTCCGTGGCTGAATTCGTAGCGTGTTGTCCATCCAACATCGGATTCGAGCAGGGAAATAGATCAGAAGATCTTCAAGCGAGCTCTCACACGAAAACCAAGAGGTATATCGATTAAACACCCTATGATTGTATTTAATTCATAGGAGCATGATAGGATTGAATCGAATTAATCATAACCGAAAACGAATCCTTGGGTGCATGAATTGTTCTTCGCTGATCGGTTCCTTCAACAACATATTAGAAATTCATGGTAATAGGAGATTCTAGATATTAATTGTGCCATTAGGAGTTGATCTATGCATCTTGAGTCCTAGTCGGAGATAGATGACATAGGTTAATATACTTACATTGTTGCTTTGAGAAAAAAAAACTAATGTATATCATATAGAGAACTCCCCTTTGATCTAGATTAAATCGGTTTATCCTTGCAAATCCCAAAATCTATGCCTCTAGTGAATGTCGGATTATATTCGGAACCATACTAACTCTTATTGATTTCAATCGTTTGTTATTTGTTTGTTTCTTGATTAATTGTCATTTAATTTGATTGTTAGTTCATAGAAAACCCAAAAACATGATGATTGCAAGCTTGGATAGTGATTAGATAGCTAGGTTACTAATTAAAATTCTCACGCTATAACATTCCCTGTGGATTCGACTCGAATATACTATTCGATATCATTGCATTTATCACCCTCAAAAAGTGAGTGATCACTAACCTCCCACAAACTCTCAAAAAAAAATCCCAAATTTCTCTCCCCCGAGCTCCTATTATTTATTTTTTTTATTTTTTTTTTAAAAGATACAAGCAACTCATGTAATGAAAGAAACTTAATTTCAACCGTTGTGGAAGTGGGTCCCACCTAAAGTTAAAAAAAAAAATAATAATTGAGAGAAACGACGTTAAAGAGTTGTTAGACAGAAGGCGGGATTCACTTTACTTAATATATGTTGGGGTGGGATACGGCCCGGATGATACATTGGGATGATATACGCGTTAGAAGTTTGCATCCTAGGGACTTATTTGCTACTTTTTCAAAAATAAATAAAAAAATAAAAAAGTAAATTACATCATTTGAAGGTTGAGAAATTAAAATAAACAACAACTAGTGCTTAAAACATATGTTGAAAATTACACTTTAGATATGATTGTCGGATTTCTGTCATACATGGAGAGAAAAAAATAGAGAGAATATGAAAGTGTGTGAAAATATATCATGTTTGGTTTGTATTATTGAGAATGAAAAAAAAATAGTTTATATTTTTTTAAATTAAAAATGTAGAAGATATGAAAATTTATTGGATATTTTAGATAAGAATTTGACAGGCACCAGGGTCCTCGTTCCTGCATGTGGATTGAAGACCACCTTCATTTGTTTATTTATTTTTTCTTTTTTATTTTTGTAATGACATGGCATGAGACTGACGACTACCGATAATGGTAGTCTAAGACTCAAACCACACAAATCCAAATATAATACTCCATCCGTACACGATCTGTTAACACTATACTATATTAGGACGTCCACGATCTATGGACCCTTTCTATTTGAGATATGGGCTCCACAATCATTTTAACATTATAACATTTTATCATTCTACTTTTTAACACTTTAACACTTTAATACAATTAAAAATATTAGATGAGCTCACAATTATTTCACTTTAACACTTTAATACATAAACTTATTATCACACCATCAAAATACATTAAACTCCGTGCTCAAAATTTTGGGTCAACAATTCGTGGATGGAGGGAGTATTAGATATTTTAGTACATACGGAGTATTTGATTATTGAAAAGTCAAGGCATTATAGATTTACGAAAATATATCGATGATGCATGAGAGATGAAACATCGTAACAAGTCTTATAATTTAGTATAAAAGTCAAAAATAAATGAGCAAATTATGATATTTTAAATTTTATATTAGATGAATAGTGGTAGTATAGGTTAATGTGATGATTAATTAAGCGATAATAAAAAAATAAAAATAAAAAGAGCAATTTTTTCTAATTTCAAAATACGTAACATTTAGAATATTATATATATATTTAGTTGGTATGCAGGAGATATATTTTTTAGTGTTTCATCCTCGAGCAAATAACATAGTAAAATAATAATAATTAATTATATGATCTCAAAATTAGAATCAAGCATAGTAAATCAATATAAATTTAAATTTTCTAAATAATCAAAAGATACGTAAATTATTATATTATATTTATTGTTATACGATGAAATCATCAAAATAAAATACATATCCCAAGCGGATATTAATACTAGTAATAAATAAATTGATTGGCGGAGCTTTTGGGAAACTAATATGTAAATATAAATGCATAAAAGGAGGTATAGTACATAATTATAAAGCAAGGTTAATGAATTTGGTTGCCACGTCACCTTGACCCACAGTTGCTACATTTTAGGCTTCTTCCCTTCCCTCTTTAACATCTTCCTCAAACTCTCTCTTGCTCTCTCTGTCTCTCTCTCAAATTCCCTCTTTTTAGAATCGTTGCCGGGAAATTGAATTTGCCGTTAGTTCTCACTCTCCGATCACCTTCTCCCATCAAAATTCAGCTTTGGTTTTGTGCCTGCCATGAATCCAGAATAGTAAGCCATCTCTCTCTCTCTCCTCTCTCTTATAAATTTATAGTCTCTGTTATCCTTTGTTTTTTTTGGAATTGGTTGTAAATCACGGTTTGATTGAAGACCCCTTGTCTTTTAATTTCTATGGCGATCTCCACGTCTAATATCGAAATACTATTATTTTGGCTCATGCTAACTATATAACGTTTCTAATCAACCAAAATCAGCTTAATTCTGGCACTGATCTAGACTATGTGTTTGCAAACATATATGCGTAGGCCTAATATGCATTTTATTGAATTGTGTTACATCATAGGCAGATTTTGGAGCGATCAGGTTTTTTTTTTTTTTTTTTTAATTTTTTTTTTTTTTTTTTAATTTATCTCGGTTGATTTCATGAAACTTATATATGGCGCCTTTCTATATCGTGATTGTGGATTTTCTTGGATTCTTTACGTTGTAATTTCTTCTCCACTTTCAAATTTTCCGGCTGTGCAAGTTTAGTTTGCTGATTAACTCCTTGATATAGGTTATATCTCTGTTCAAATCATATATATAGGTTGTTACCTTTTAATCATGGTGTGTACATAATCTTTGTGATGTTGTGCTACTAGTGTTTGCATATGCTGTTCTCGTTTGTAAATTGCATACATCGTCGGATCAGTGGATCATGATGCGACATTATGACATTACATGGTACATGCTTATGTGCTGTTGAATTTTGAAATTATTACGATTGTTGGCTGGCTTCCTTTTCGTAAATCATTACGGAAAAAAACTTGGATTTATTTTGTTAGATAATGGGTAGATCTTTATGTTCTTGCACCGAAAGTTCTCTTACATTCATTTTCTTTGCGATGTTCGCTCAGCGACTACCTATTTAAGCTTTTGCTAATTGGAGATTCGGGTGTTGGGAAATCATGCCTTCTTCTGAGGTTTGCTGTAAGTTCTTTTTTTGATACTGATAATGACTTGTTTAATATATTGTCCATTTATTTCCACTCCTTAGAAGTAGTAATTATGTCAATGACTAGTGACTGTTTGATGGTAGCCAAGAAAAAAAAGAAGAATAGGAAGAAGAAAAAGAAAAAGTTCTATTTTGGCAGGAAGGGGATCTAAAACTGCATAAACCAGCGCCTCGTTTTACTTGTTTCAAGGGGGACATTACGTGTCTTTGGCAATATGGCCATTTCATAGTTTACCCTATTCAATTTATGGAGCCGTGCTCTACCCTTAAGCTCGTTCATAAACAATTACCAAACTATGTTCATATATCTGTCAAGATTTCATCTCTAGTTTATTTATTGCACACAGTATATCACATCTAGGAAAAGATTAAAACTGGACCTTGATATACATTATGCAATTTCTATGGTAAGGATAGATAATAAAAACTATTTTTAATTTGCAAACTTAAATGAGTATGATTTGTAGATATGCCAATAGCAGTGATTCGACAAAATTAGGATTGAACAAACAAATTTATCACCAGGAAACTTACTGCCTTCTACTCAGCCACTGCAAAATGATTGAGCATTCTTATTTTGGTTAGATCGGCATCTTAGCTAGTTGCACCACAGTCTCTCTAAGGAGTTTCCACTAATGTTCTCTAATCATGTTCTCGCATTGTATGCAGGATGACTCGTATCTGGAGAGCTATATTAGTACAATTGGCGTAGACTTCGTAAGTGGTCATTTATTTTTATGCCTTAACTGCACTACGGAAATGTCTGCAGTAATACAATTAATATTCTATGACGTAGAAAATTCGCACTGTAGAGCAGGATGGAAAAACAATTAAGCTGCAAATAGTAAGTATCTGGAACTCTTGATTTTTCAAGACATTGGAGTAAACAGTTTCAAAGACTAACCATTTAATAATTCTCGCAGTGGGATACTGCTGGACAAGAACGTTTTAGAACAATCACTAGCAGTTACTACCGCGGTGCTCATGGCATCATTGTAAGTGCTTCACGATTTAACTTCAGCAGTGCTGGTCTGTGTGATGAACTAATAAATCAGCGTGTTGCGGTCACACTTACCAGGTAGTTTACGACGTGACTGATCAAGAGAGTTTCAACAATGTCAAGCAATGGTTGAATGAAATCGATCGATATGCAAGTGATAATGTCAATAAGCTCCTCGTTGGAAACAAATGCGATCTGACTACCCAAAAAGTTGTCTCCACCGAGACAGCCCAGGTAGCGTGTCTGATTTGCATCTGGATATGTCATACAGGATAGTAGTCGTTACTGAGTTATGTCTGAGTTTAATGAATACCGTTGTTCGATTTTAGGCATTTGCTGATGAAATCGGGATACCTTTCATGGAAACAAGCGCTAAGAATGCTACTAATGTGGAGCAGGCTTTCATGGCTATGTCTGCTTCGATCAAGAACAGGTACACATTTTCATAACTAATCTTCATCCAACTGATCATGAATCATTAGAAATAATCGTCTATCGTAACATATAATCTACTGAAACTGTCGCGTATCTACTGTAAGGATGGCGAGCCAACCGTCCATGAACAATGTCCGACCTCCAAGCGTGCAGATCAGAGGACAACCGGTTAATCAAAAAGCGGGCTGCTGCTC
Source organism: Mentha longifolia (assembly GCA_001642375.2). Taxonomy (NCBI): domain Eukaryota; kingdom Viridiplantae; phylum Streptophyta; class Magnoliopsida; order Lamiales; family Lamiaceae; genus Mentha; species Mentha longifolia. The sequence continues at coordinate 35,573,964 of CM038114.1, forward strand.
CAACTGAAACGAGAAGCCGTGCGTTGGATAGCCTCAATTTGTTAGTCATGACATGCAAGATTGTAGGGGTATAAGAAGAAGAAGAAGACTTCGTAGTCGTTGCATGTTTTATGCTAAAATATCCATTCTTTTTAAATATATTTCATCACTTAAAAGGAACGTTGTACAAAGTAACGTTATCAGACGACGAAGGCATAGCTCAATTGGTACGACTATTTCCCTCCGATTATCATGTGTGAAGTGTGTTGTGTTTTACTAAAATGAAATTCTAAGTCCTCGATTTAAAGTGAACTTGTACGATCAAATTAATTACTTAAAAGTTAAAACACTTTCTCGATTCTGAGTATTTTTATTTTTGATAGTGATCGATATATTTCACGCGACAATAAATTTTGATCCTAAAGGCATAACTAGATTAAAATGTAAGCTTATTTTTGGGAAAAGTAGCAAATAAGCTCCTAGGGTGTAAGCCCCTAACGCAAATATCACCCTAACGTAACGTTCAGCCCGTATTCCACCCCAACGTGCATTAAGTGAAGCAAATCCACCCCCTCCGTCTAATTCCTCTCTAACACCGTTACTCATAATTAATTTTTGTTTTTTTTTTTCTTTTACTTTCATCCTTGTTCATCAACGCCAGAGGCGCCACCGGTGAGAACTTGAACTTCACCACTTGCACCGCCTTCACCTCGCCGGGGACTTGGCCCTTGTCGACGAGAGTGATGAGGTGGGCGAGGACGGCCTCCGCCGTGGAGGAGGCTTCACCGACGATGATGGCGCTTCGCTGCCTCCGTCCGACCATGACCTCGAAGATGAGCTTGATGTCGTCGTCCATGGAGAGGAGAGGAATAGGTTTCTTTTGAGGGGAGAAGAGGAAAGGGTTTTGGTCGGAGCAGTGGGAGAGAAATGGGATTGCCATAGAGCGGTAGGGTTTATGAAGGGGCTCCGAGTGGTTTCGGCGGCCGGGGGCGAGCTGGGGGTGGAATAGATGCTGCCGGTGGCGGAGCTAGCTGTGGAAGACAGAGGCGTTGCAGTCGTCGAGGTTGTTCTTCACGGCGGTGCTGGAGAAGCCGGCCTCACGCATGAAGCGACTGATGCTGGGGCCATCTAGGATGGAGAGGAGGAGCTGCTCGAGCTCGACTTTAATGGCGATGAGGGGCGGCGTGGTTCTGCTCGATGCAGCGGCGGCGCTGGTGGGCCTGGGCGCACTTGAGGGCGGCGATGAGAACGTTGAAGAGAGAGGGCTGGGCGTGGAGGAGAGGGCCCGAGGTGGCTAGGAGGCGGTCGAGGGCGATGTTGAAGCAGAGCTCGAGGGCGTGGCACTGGAGCCGGTGGTGGGATGGCTGGTGGTGCGGCTGGGACTTGAGGCAGGCGCGGCGGAGGAGGCTGGCGCGGGAGGTGAGCAGGGTGGCGGCGACATGGAGAGGGTGAGCTGGGCGTGCTGGCGGCGGGCGAGGCTGAAGGAGTGCTTGAGCACGGCTGCAGCCTCCGTTGAGAGTGTGTGTTGGGCTAGCATCACATGCTTCTGCATTTAACGGCGTTAAAGAGGAATTAGACGGAGGGATGGATTTGCTTCACTTAACGCACGTTGGGGTGGGATATGGGCTGAACGTTACGTTAGGGTGGTATTTGCGTTAGGGGCTTGCACCCTAGGGGCTTATTCGCTACTTTTCCCCTTATTTTTTGAAATTAAATGTGTACTTTACTAATCTCGAAATTACCGATCTATTGGGATCATCACACGTGGCAACCAAACGAATGTGTTTGGTTAGTTTTGGCATTGTTTAAACTTTAAATTTTAAACAATGGGAAAATTAATAAATGTTGTTTTGCTAATTGCTACTAGCACTGATCGAGGACGGACCATATAGTTTTCGCCTTTAATTTAGGTTATTTTCCTACTTCATCTCATGTATATTTTTGGCAAAAGAATGATTTCTATTAAATTGCCGATTCAACTTTTGGATCATGTTCCATCACTCTTTCTTGGCTAGAGAATTATTATTTATGTGTTTGGCCAATTTATTTGACTATTTCCAATAAATTCATCTAGCGTATGTAGTTGGACCAAATCAATGAGTAAAATTAGACCTCTTAGATTATTGGTGTGGGACATAAATTAGGCGTTTTACCTTAATATATATAGAGGACATAATTATGTTTATACAAGTTGTTTTGTCATCATTCAGTGAATAAATTCCGATTTCATAAATTAATTTTTTTTATTCATAAATTATTTGGATTGATGGGGATGCATCAACTTGGAGTATAGGATGTCTCCGAAACAAACATTAATGTGTATTATATTAGCGAAATAGATTACAATTAAGTAAAGAGAGGACCCGATAGGAAAGATGAAGAAGATATAATTATATTATAACTTAATCGTTATAAAAGTAAATAGAAAGCCAGATGAGATTAATAAATTGAGAAAGGCCTAAAGATCAATATAAATGAATCGAATTACTGTAGACCCAAAACGAAGCACAAAATTAGCGAGTTGAGCCATTTATATTGATCTTAAAAATTACTCCGTAATTGATAGAGTCGACATAAAAGAATGTACAAAATTAAGCCTCTCTCCCGCGCTCGTGAGCCAAATGGGCGGAGGAAGTGCATATGAAATCCCATCTAGAGAACAACAAAATTCAAGGATAATTTTACAAATTAATTAATAATAACAACCAAAATAATAAAGGGAATTGAAGAAGTTGATTTTTCAAGAAACTGCAGAAGCAATCTTTGGATGGACTTTCTTGAGCTTGAACAACGAAAAACAGCCACTCCCACTTTCCTCAAATCTACCATCTTCTTTCTCTTGTGCTGATGATTTCATCTCATCTTCCATTTTCTTCATCTTCTCTTTGTAAAGCTTCTTCATCACGTAAACTTCGACCAGCCCAGAATTAGCAGTCGACATGGCTAGCTAGATAGATATCTTATGCAGAATCGATGAGGATCGTACGTGTAATAAAATCGAATAACTTAAGAAGTTTCTCGATGAAGAGAAGTGGTTATATGTATGTATTAAATTGCTGGGACGAATTATGCTTTATTTATAGGCTTATTTTAGGGCGTGGGGAGCAAGGAAAAATTAGGTCATGCTCATGACTATAATTTCTCAACCTTTTCTGCTAAGGAGTTGTTTTCTGACTTGTATTCCTTTGTGATGAAGTCAAGACTCTTTGGATTTGCTTGCCTTTTTTGAAGTGGGATTCACGAAATTATGAGGTCAACAATGACGTCGTGTAGCTAAATTCTTTGGAGGGAGAGAGAGGGGGCCGAATGGGACGTTTCTTGAATATTTTTCAATCATGCATGTAGACTCTTTATTATCTTCCGCAGCGGATTCGTAGCACCATGTTAATTCATATGCTTACGTGGCATCACCTACGGCCTCCATTCTTATTTATCTAAAATCTATTTATTTATATATATTAATTATTATTTATATATTTTATATTGTACATATATATATTTGCACTTCAAATTTAAAAATTTATTTATAATTATGAGGAGGGGAGGATTCGAACTCATGATCTCCAACACAATAGTCTATATCTTATACCACTTCACCACATCATTAATTAATGTTATTTAAGGCATACAATATATTATATATTTTGTTTCGGATTTGGAGCACCACAATCACGGGCCTACGTGACGTCTCCTACATTCTCCATTAATTATTTATCTAAAATCTATATATTTATACAAATTAATTCTAATTTTATATTCTATATCTGGCGTCTCCTACGGCCTTCATTCTTATTTATCTAAAATCTATATATTTATATATATTAATTATTATTTATATATATTAATATATTGATTATTATAATCTATTTATATTATACATAAAATTTAAACATTTAACTATGAGGATTGGAATTGATGATCTCCCACATAATAGACTATATTTTATACCACTACACCACATCACTAAATAATACTTATTTAAGGCTTACAATATATATATATCCATTATTCAATCAGTTTTGAATCATTATCAACTACATTATGGTCATTTATAAAATTATAAATATAATTTTTGAGTATAACATATATAATATGAATATGTATATATATATTTTTATTGATTTTAACATATGTTTCTTAAATTTTTATGAAACTATACTATATAAATCATGGTTTTTTTATATTTATATATACAATAGATATTTTTATTAATTTATTTATTAAACGGTTCAACCGATCGAACCATGACCCAAAAAACATTTCGTGTATTTTTTGCTCCGAAGTGACAATGTCAAGGGTGTTTTTACAATTTTTTCCAAAAAAGAAAAAAAAAAGAAAATATATTTTCAATTTCAGTTGATCAAGCTACTAAACTGTTTTTGATAATATTTTGGCTCTAACACCATTTCGATTTTGAGGTGGCCTGCCCAAATGTTTTTGATATTTTTTTTAGTTTGTATCGATAATCACAATTGACAAAATTTTGTAACGAAAAATATATTTTAATTTTTAAACACAAAATCGATTTTGAGATGACCCATTGGCCAATAAATTTTCTAATATCTTTTAATATGTATAGATAGCTATAATTTTGAATTTTTGTAACAAAAAGTATATTTTTAATTTAAAACAATTGACAATAATTAGACATAAAATGAGCATCGTGTGATATTTTCAATTCGGATTGGCTAAATCTTTTTTTATGTTAAAATATTTTGACCCTAATACTATATTGATTTTGAGGTGGCTCATTGGCCATGAAAAATCCATGATGGAGATTTCCTTCATTGATTTGATTTTTTTAATTTATTAATACGTATAAATAGAGTACAACTACTCGATAATAGAGTACACCACATTAAACTATTTTTTAATAAAATTTAACGTGACTTTGTAACACATATTCTCTAATAAATTATCATAATACTATATTTCAGTTCGGGTTCATCGGGATAACTTGATTTTTAATAAAAAATATTTTTGTCCTAACACTATTTCGGTATTGAGGTGGTCCGTTGGCCAAGAAGTTTTTGATTTTTTTGGCTCTATACTATTTCGATTTTGAGGTGGCCCGTTGGCCAAAAAAGTTTTAAAATGCTCTTGTGTATTGCAACTATTGGGCCCAAACTAAGTTGAAGCACTTACGAGTCAAGGATCTGCCGTCCGCGCTAGCCGCTGCCGAGGAGTTGGTGGACTTGAAGGCAGGTGGTTCTTCCGAGCCTGAATATGGGGATGCAGGACGTGCTAAGGACAAGGGGAAAGGTTGGAATAGAAAGCTTTCAATGACCCAGCGCTGGTGGTGCGACAAGTCACGCTTCGGGACAGGAACAAGTTCTGCGGGTGCTTCATATGTGATGGAGACCACCGGATACGTGACTGTCCGAAGCGGGAAGGCCAACGTGGGGAGAAGTTGAATGTTGTGATCGCTGAATCCGTGGAGGAGGAGGCTCGAGTCAACACGATGTAGTACATTTCGAGTATGCAAATATTGGATGAGGGTCAGGACGTACCGAAAGTGGCCCTGGGGGGCCAGGGAAGGACATGGTGATGAAACAGCCAAGTGTAGGTCGTGGTGTGCTCACGTATGCAAAAGTCTTAGCGGGAGCTGCGTCAAGCAACGGCAGTGGTGTGCCAGGAGAACTCACTTGCGTTGAGCAAGTTGTTACTGAAAATGGATCGAAGACAAGAGGCTTATCCCACACGACGAGGACGTCGTCGAGCTTTGGTGAGGGAGGTTTGTTATACCCTTAAATCGGCGATGAGCGCCAAGCCACAGCCGACTCATATTCAATTTTAAGGTGGCCTGTTGGCCAATATATTTTTGTCTAAATCGGCTGATGCAGCAGGTGCGCCTAGCCACGAGCGACTCATATTCAATTTTGAGGTGGCACGTTGGCCAATATATTTTTGAAATTCTTTTAATATGTATCGATAGCTATAATTGTCAAAAAAAATTAACAAAAAGTATATTTTGAATTTAAAACACCTGAGAATATATTAGACACAAAATCGATTTTGAGGTAGCCCATTTTTTAATAAATTTTTGGAATTCTTTTAGTATGTATCAATAGCTATAATTGTCAATTTTTTGTAACAAAAATGTATATTTTCAATTTAAGACACTTCACAATAAATTAAAAATAAAATGAGAATTCGTTTCAAAATTTCCCGTTGATCGAGCAGACCCTTCATGCTATTTTCGATTTTGATAGGTATAAGTAGAGTACAACTACTCGATAAATATTCAAGTACAACATATAAAAATATTTTTTCTAATAACAATTTAATCTGACTTTGTAACACTTTTTTTTAACAAATTATCATAATACTACTATTTTAATAAATACGAAGTATACAATAAAATAATACCCCGTCGAATTTCGACGGGATACAAACTAGTATAGTTTAAAATCTTGAAATCTAGGAGAAAAATCTAAGAGTGATGAGGTAATCGCAATTATATAATATTTGATCACGGCATAAATCTTGATCTCACAATTTTAGGAAATTCTTTTCTTATTTATTTTTGAAATTGCCCAAAAATACATAACCTTTGGTCAAATTCTAGTTTTTGCATACGAACTTTAAGATTTGTCTTTCTAATTTTGCTAAGATCGATTTATTTTTTTTTGTCAAATTTCATGCTGATTGTAGATCCCGATAAATAGATATTGGTGTATGGGGGGGGGGGAAATACACCAATTAGCCAACAGTTTTGACTTTTCAAAACAATTTGATCTTACTGAGTCGTCACTTCAGTTAATCAAAGCAGTTTAGTTTTTCCAGCTCAAACAGTGAACTGCTGAGCTTGCAAAACTAACCTGCGTGCGGAAGTTTGGTGGAAAGGTTGGCTAACAGTTTTCAACACAGTTTTCGAAACAGTTTTCAAAGAAAACTTTAGTTCAAATAAGTGTTCATGCAAGACAGGTTATAGTGGTGCAGGTTGTGAATCATGCAAACTATGTAAATGAATGTAAGAATAAATAGCGAGAAAAACACGAGGAATTTTTTATCGTGGTTCGGAGTAAACAACTCCTACGTCCACGCCAGATCCCGTCGAATCTGTAATCCCTTAACTTGAGATTTTTCACTCCTTTTAACACTGGTGGAGGTTCCAGTCCAAATTCAAGTCTCTCTTTAGACTGAATCTAGCACGAATCTTGAGTCGTGTCTCTCCTAACTTTACATACAAGCTTACATACAATCTTACTAATGCTAAACAACTAGCACTAATAATCAAACTGGAAAGCTGTGAAAAGTTATCACCGTTTGGAATACAACTCTATCAACTACACTGAATATCAACAGTGATGGTAGTGAGAGTGTGGATTGTGTTCTAGTAAGACAGATTTTAGAAAGAATAGAAATCTTCAAAGATCAACACTTGGGAAAGCTCTAGTGATTTCGAGTGTTGATTGTGTGAATATTTAGCTTGAGATTTCAGCAGCGTTTCAGCTTGTAATTTGAGTTTCCCCGTTCCTTCTTTCTGGAATGACTTGAGGTATTTATAGAGAAGCATTTGTAATAGAGCCGTTGTGTGTGTCAGGACATGCAGAACCGTACACTGACACAATTATGGTCGTTGAGTTGAGGACAGGTTCCTCAGCCACAGCTCAGGTTGGACTTTGCAGGTCAAGCTTCCTATACCTCGAACTGTCTTCAGTCTTCTGTAACCTTCGTACGAAATCTTCGAGTATTGTTAGAGCAGGTTACATAGACAGATTACATAAAGGAACATTATGACAGGTTTGAGTAGAATAGGTACAAGGTTGCACTACCAACCTTGACCTTTACATAGTAACCCTGTCCGGGTTAAGCTCAACTGATCCAAACACGGAGACCAGTCTGTTCCATTTAAAATCTATTGACTAAGTGTGGTTTCTAATAGCATTATCAAAACTTAGTTCAAAGAGAGAAAAGGTTCCCAACAATTTCCCCCTTTTTGATAATGCCGAAACCCACACTTTACATCTTGTCTTAGAATATTTGACCTTTACCAAAAACATAACCAAGGTTTGAAGTTCAGCCAGCTGCATGAGAAAAAGTGTTAGGAAATTTAAAGCATAACATGCAGAGGCCTGGACAATGAGATTTTGTCATCAGGAACAAAATATGATCATTTTCCATTTATAGTATCAAGTGAATTGATGTACAGAGATTACAGAGTTGATACAACAAATGAATGAAAACGATCAAGTCACTTCCTCACAGTCTTGAATCTCTCTTCAGCGATCTTCTCCAAGCTTACAGATCCCATAGCTGTGTAGATACTGTCACGGATCGACTTGTACATATCACAGCCTGTGGTCTTGCAACCGTACTGAGCTGAGATATTCCTTATGAAGGTATTGATCCGGTCAATATCTGGAGTATCAGTGCCGCAGACAGTGGGAGGTTGGAAGGTCTCTATTTTAGGCGGATTGATCGTGACCTTCGCCTCTGCAGCTTTCGCACGGACTCTTTTAATGAATTCGCGGTCAGGAAAAGCTTGCATCCAGTTGTAAAAGGTAGTTTTGGAATCACCAGTGTAGCGAGCATCAACCTGCAACCAGTAGTGGTGTAAGATGAACTGGTTCAGGAACTAGTCCCACAGAGGCTGATCTTCCACTGGTAGCCAATCAGTTGGCTCTCTTTTGTCCGCTTGATCCTTGCAGCTTTCAAGACCTCGAAAGCTTATGATGCGAGCTTTGTCCCTTGCTCTCTGTTTCCTCAGATCTTCGAGAAACAGCTTCTGCTTGCCTTCATTCTGGCATTCATCTGCGGTGTAGCCAGCTTCTGCCATCATTCGAATAAGAGAGGCTTCACCCTGTGCCCTTTCTTGCTCAGACAGCTTCTGGGCAGTAGGTTGAGGGACAGTTGTCACAGGCGGAGCAGCTTCTGATTGAGTCAGAGGAGGTTGGGTGACCTTTTTCTCCTTGCCCTTTGCTTTAGCAGCAGTGCGTTTGCCTTTCCCTTCCCCCTTTTCGGCATTATCAATCAACTGCTGAACAGTGGTATTGAGGGAGGCTTGCTCATTGGAGATTAAGGATAGGTCGGTGCAGATCTTCTCTTTAAACTGGAGGAGGGAGTTGATGTTCCCTTGCATCTCTTCTTCTTTCTTCAGAGAGCTGGATGAAGCTTGAGCGAGCTTTGAAGAGAAGTTGTTGACAAGCTGGTTGAGCTGTTCAAACTCGTATCGCAGGTTGTCAACTGAAGATGCGTAGGCGACCTTTAGTTCAGATAGCTGGTTAGGAAGCAGCTTGTCCATTGCAACTTTCAGTCGCATGGAGATGAAGGTTTCGAGCTGGCTTGCCACTTCATCTTTGATAACCTGTGGCATTTCAGCCTTGATGTTTTCCAGCATGGCAGACGCTGCTATGTCCATGGCCTCGATTTGGTCCGCAATCTTCTGGTGTTCAGCAACCTCGGTGGCCTTCACCTTGGAAACTTCCTCAATGATAAATTTCTTCAAATCTGCTTGCACAGCAGTGAGAGGAGTTCCTGCGGTTGCTACAGAGCAGACCGGTACACGATCATGATCGGACACTGCGTCTCCTGCTGTTCTGGGATGGAGAAGGAATCGGACTGAATTCTTCATCCTCCAGAAACCTGTTATTGTAAGAGTCGCGATCGTGAGAATAGAAAGGTTTCAAGTCGACATTGAGTACCTTGGCCTCTCTCTTCATCCTAGAGAGGACGAACTTCTTGAAGCAGTCGCGAGCTTCAGGAATGGAAGCATAGCCAAAATACTTCCCAAGATTGTGCTCTTCAATCTCTAGCTGTTCGATGGGGTGAATAAGGAAGATGGACTTCAAATCACAGTAAGATCTATCCTTCCCATCGAGCAGAGCACGAAGACGAATTGCCAACTGCCTGGTCTCCGGAGTTAGATCAATTCCGGGAAAAGACTCCATGACAGCCTTCTCAGCGTCGATCTCGATGGAGTTGACCAACATGGCAGCTGCAGTCTTGATCGGATCTTCTTCTACTACCATCATCATCATCGGATGAAAGGATAAGATGGAGGTCAAGCTCTGGAGGCGAGCTGTGATGATGAGAAGCTTCACCGGACTGCTGGTGGATGACAATAGAGGTATCAGGATTTTCTTCCTCAAAATCGGTGTCATCCTCCGGTTGAGATTCACTGTGGCTTTGGCCAGCTTGCTCCGAAGCTGTTGACTGGAAGATATCACGAACAGAGGGTACAGGTATTGAAACCTGTGCATCGAGAACTGTCTGTTCTGGGATGTCTTCAAGTGTTTGACGAGCAGGTTGGTGCTGAACTTCTATGGTAGCAAACTCCGTATGCAACCTGCGTGATATGGGAGCTGGAGATTTGATACGCACAGACTTGGCAGGTCTGTCAAGCTTCTTGCTAGGGGCAAGCTGCCTCTTTCTCCGAACATCACGCTGCTCTGGTGGTACCCAAGCTGGGTTAGATCGACCCATGTCGTACAGGAACGGCTTCACCACATCATCATTCTTGGCATAGACGGTCATGTCGACACCAATTATGAGTTCGAGCTGCTTCTGGTCCTTGGGGACCTTCTCCTTGATGAAATGAGTCATTCCACTCCAGTTGAGGTTGGGGTGGATGCAGTGAATGAGAGAGCAGATCTTGGTGCCTAGGCGCAGATTCCTGGCAATGCGGAAATCGGTCACCACTTCGCCTTCATAGGTGATCGAGTGTTGCTTGACTTCTTCATTGAGGAGCTCGAGGAGAAATCGGGCCCAGTTCACATTTAGACGCTGCACGATTGCAGTCATCACTCTAAACTTCGCTGGTGTGACAGCGTCGTGGTTACCAGAGTAACCAAGGAAAACTTTGTGAACGAAGTCAAAGAGGGCTCTATACGCAGGTCTCAACAGAGGGCGTGAGAACCTCTTGCCATCATACTCGGCTGCGGGCTGCATGAGAGCTTTCTGGTAAACTGCTTCCAGATCTGCATCCGGAACATCCAGAATTAAGCCCATTAGCTTGTGATACAGGATCTCCACAGTTCCTGAATCAGCGATGCCGTAGGTTCGAGAGATGAGCGGGAGAATTGGAATGGGCTCGTCGTGTACACCAGGTACAGGAAGATGAAATTGGGCAGAGTCGACATCTTTCGGGCAAAAATATGAAAGATAGAACATAGCGACTTGCTGCGGAAGCCAGAATTTTGGCTCATGAGTAATAATCTTGTAAAATCCGTCCGCTTCCTGGATGGCGGAGTACATCTCGTTCAATCCGGCGTAATCATAGGTTGAAAGATTTGCCGCAGGCTCTGTGAGAATGTACTGCTGTAGATACTGGATCTTCTGTTCGGTTGTTTGTGGAAGAGATTGAGACGTGGATTCTCCTTCCATTTCAAGAACGTATAAATGAGAATGTGAATGCGAAATTGTTAAAGAGAGTTGTAGAGAAAAAATGGCGGAAGAATGCAGAAATTGAATTTGGGAACGACGATGCACAGTTACATTCTTATTTAAAAGATAAAGCGGGCGGTTGAGATTGAAGCATATAAATCGATCAACGGATGGGATTGAATCCCTGGAAATCCGTGAGATAGTGGGCGCGTGGGGTTGGTTGTGTATCCCACTCGCACTACCCTAACACTCAACCGTCGCCTCGCATAAATGCGGATTTGAGACATGCATGCGCTTTTTTGACATACATGGAAAGTGAAGCAAGAATGTTAAGTACTGTGTCAGAATATCATTAACAAAGATTTCAATAAATAACAAAACACATGCTTCAATAAATGAAAATGATTGATAAGGTATATAATTGATTTAAGTGAAGCAAAAAATATTTCATTGAAATTTGAATATTTGAAATATTAAGGCATATCATTGACATATATAGAACTTGATTAAGAAAATGGAGACTGATACAGGTCATCCATTACACTTCCCTATTCAAACTGTCTTATTCACAGTTTCTAATCAAACAGGTTCCACTGTTTATGAATTCACAGCTCTTATCTAGCTGGACTGTCCTCTGTCCTTTGTGAACTGCTCTTGTACATTCTTTTCACCAATGTGAGCTTTGATGAATTCCCACAGCTTGGCGTTCTCAGTTTGCAAGGCTGCAACCTTTTCATCAATGTACAGCTTGCTCTCCAGTTCCAGCATGTTAAGCCTTCGAGACATCTTAAGAAACTCTGCTTTGTAGAAGGTTAACATCTGGTCCACTGCTATGAAGCTGTTGAGAGAGGATGTAGGAGCTTCAGTGACAGGAGCTTAGGACTGAGCTTTGGACGGGAAACCTGGAGGGGTGCCTGGAGGGGACTGTTCACCAGCAGGTTTCACTCCAACCTGTGGAGAGGCAGGTTGCGTTGTAGTCGCAGGTGGTGTGAGATCTGCCTCCACAAAGGTTGCTACTGTAGATCTAGTGATGCGCTTCCGAGAGGGCGCAGATTGCAGATCCTCCAGCTTCCTCTTTCCTTTTCTGACTGACTCAGCCTGGACGCCGTCCTCTTCATCATTCTCACTGCTATCCTCTTCTTCAGCAACATCTTCCTTTGAGTCATGCATTTCTGTGAGCAGAAGCTTGGCTGCACCTTTGGCCTTGTTGATCTTGTGAGGCAAGATGCCAAGAATCATGATCAACTGGTTGCAGGTGTGAGGAACAAGCTTGTCATCAGGAAATCCAGTGCAGACACGCCATACGCGATTTGTAAGCGTTCTTTGCAGAATGATAGAGAGCTTGGTGCCATGACGAAGTTGCATGTTGGTCTTGATCCTAGCAGGTAGCTCTGCAGCTTCCTTGATGAACAGATTGACTAGTAACGTGGCCCAGTTAACATGTAACTGCTTCACCACAGCAGTTAGCAGTTTAAACTTCGACAGAGTGACAGATTCGTTCGAGCCTAGATAAGAGAAGAACACATTGTGAACGAACTCGAACAGAAATCTGTACTCGGACTTCAGGTCGTGGCGGTTGAAAGTTCTCTGATCATAAATCTTCTTGGGCTCGAACAGAGCTTGTTGATATACATCGTTGACGGATTCCATGGGCACATCATCAACCGTTGTGATAGCCCCTGTATCCGATAACCTGTAGGTTTGAAGGACGAGAGGAAGAAGATGACGCCGTTCTTCTTCGCTGTTGACTAGAGAAGTTGCCGTTGCGGGGTCTCCGGCCATTGATTCCAGAGAACACAGCAAATAAGCAACACTTTCCGGTAGCTTTATTCGTGGATGTTGAGTGATGATGTTGAAGAAACCATCACATTGGGTGATAGCCTCAATCATCTGATCCAAACCTCTGTATCCATAAGAGTCTAGCACAACAACTTTCTCAAAGAAGATGAGAGGGGTTGCTTTCTTCACTTGAGCATTCAATGAATCTGTAGACATTTTTGCAGAGAGAGAGTAAGGATTATGAAATTCTGAGTTTATGAAGATGAAAGAACGAAAGAAATTTCTTAGAGAGAGTGAAGAAAGTTTTGAAATTTGATTTCAAAGGATTTCAAGAAATGCGTAATGAGATCAAGAATTTTCTTTCTATTTATAGACCTCCAACGGTCAAGATATGATAGATACTCATTCCTTGTTTTTCGTGAAAAACTTTTCAAATTCTTAACAGAAAGGATTTAAAAAAAATAACATATATGATAAAATATATGGGGAGAGGAAATAATTTCAGCTAAGATTTAAATGGAGATTGATACGATATCTCCAGTTCCCCCTTAAAGGTTGACCGGTGATTGTTGACTTTCAACGCAGTTTGTGGCTTCAAACTGCGTGACACCTAACTGCTTCTCGTGAGTTGCAGTTTCCAAGTCAGTCTGTCTTTGGCTGTTCTGTACTAGTGAACTGCCTCTTTGTTAGTTTGCAGTTTCCAAGTCAGTCTGCTCTTGGCTGACTTGTGCTAGTGAACTGCTTCTTTGTTAGTTTGCAGTTTCCAAGTCAGTCTGCTCTTGGTTGACCTGTGCTAGTGAATTGCTTCTTTGTTAGTTTGCAAACTTTCTCTGGACCTGCTTCCTCGAAACCTGGAGGTTGTTCATCGTAAACTTCTTCTCCAAGGATTCCGTTGAGGAAAGCACTCTTTACGTCCATTTGATAGACTTTGAATCTCTGATGAGCTGCATATGCTAGAAACAATCTTATTGCTTCTAATTTTGCTACAGGTGCGTAGGTCTCATCATAGTCTATTCCTTCTTGTTGACAGTAACCTTTGGCAACTAATCTTGCCTTATTTCTGATCACTTCAGCATTCTTATCTTTCTTGTTTCTGAATACCCATTTTACATCAATCACTCCTTGATGTGTAGGACGATCAACTAGTGATCATACTTCATTTCTTTTAAACTCATTGAGTTCCTCTTGCATGGCTATAACCCAGTCGTGGTCGGCAAGAGCTTCTTCAACAGTTTTGGGTTCAGAGTAGGATAGATAACAGCTTAGTAGACAGCTTTCACCGATCTGTCTCCTAGTCTTCACACCTGCCCTTGGGTTCCCAACAATGAGATCTTCAGGATGAGCATCGACCCATCTCCTTCGACGAGAGATTTCTTCTTCTGTGAGAATTGGTTCAGGGTCTGGTATGGGATCTTCAAACTCAGGTAGAGGTTGAGGAGTGAAGGGGTTAAGCTGTTGAAGTTGTTCAGCAAGCTGATCCACTGACAGTTCTGCATTGACTGCAGGTTCTACTGGAGTTTCTGGATCAATTGAAGAGGAGCTAGTTGGAGGATCTTCGGTTCCCCCTTGGTTCATTCCCCCTTGCTGAATGGGTGGATTTTGTGAATTAGAATCTTGTACAGGCTGAGCTTCTTCTTCTTCCAAGTCGGTTGGACTCCATATTAGTATTTCATCTCGAAACTGCGTGTTGGAGCCTGTTTGATTTTGACTTGCACCCGTACTTTCATCCGGTTGGATCACCCTGTACTCACAAATAGATTCATCAAAAACAACATGTGAGATTACTTCCACAATATGAGTTTTCTTGTTAAAAACTCTGAAAGCTTTGCTAATCTCTGAATATCCTAAAAATATTCCTGGATCTGCTTTGCTATCAAAAGTTTTCAACTGTGATTTCCCATTATTATGAATGTAACACACACAACCAAAAGATTTAAGATATTTAAATCGAGGTTTCTTATCCTTCCACAGCTCGTATGGAGTCTTTCCATGTCTTGTATGAATGACTGATCTGTTCTGAGTGTAGCAAGCTGTGTTGATTGCTTCTGCCCAGAACTTCTTTGGAAGATTGGTTTCATTCAGCATTGTGCGAGCTGCTTCCTTTAGTGATCTGTTGCGTCATTCAACAACACCATTCTGTTGAGGTGTGCGAGCTGCTGAAGTTTGATGAGTAATTCCACTTTTGGTGCAGTATGATTCAATCATATGATTGAGAAATTCTGTTCCGCAATCGGATCTGATTGAAATCACACTTTTGTTCTTCATATTTGATAGTTTGGTGAGTAGCGCAGATAGCTCCACTAGTGTCTCCTTCTTCTTATGTAAGAAAATAACCCAAGTATATTGTGAGTAATCATCAACAATAACGAGAGTATACTTTTTACCATTAATGCTTCTAGGAGTCACTGGACCGAATAGATCCAGGTGGAGTAATTCCAAGATTCTACTTGTGTTGTGAGCTGCAATGCTTGGGAATGACGATTTGATCTGTTTTCCAGCTTGACAGGCCTCACAAACATGATTTTTGTAGTAGACTTGATCTGGTAAGTCATCTGCGAGCTTCTTGCGAGCAAGTTTGTTGATGGCCTTGAAGTTTAAGTGACATAGCCTCTTGTGCATAGCCAGCTTACTTCAGGTGCAGATTTTATGACCAGACAGGTTTCTTTTTCATCTGACCATTGTACTATGTACAAGTTATCCTGCAAAATACCGGTAAGAAGAATTTCTTCTCCTTCCTTGTACTTTATAGCACACTTGTTAGCAGAAAACTCTACTCTTTTTCTGTTAGAGCAGAACTGGCTTACAGAAAAGAGATTATGATTTAAACCTTCAACATAAGTGACATTAGATATTATTGTTTTACCAACAATTAGATTACCGTAGCCTCTTGTTTTCCCTTTAGAGTCTCCTCCAAAAGCAACTAGAGGTCCATCACATTCAATGAAGTTTGTAAGCAAGCTTTTGTCGCAGGTCATATGCTTTGTGCAGCCACTGTCGATGATCCAGATCGCCCCGCGAGCTGCTCGCTTCCTCCTTTGAGTTTTCCCATCCTGCAATTAGACAGTTTTAGCAACCCATATGAATTTGGGTGCTTTGTTAGCAGGTTGAGATTTGGCAGCTTGGTTTCCAAGCTTCTTCTTTTGTAAACTCCTGTTGACTCGTGGCTTGGTCCGTTGCACATTTGGGTAGGTTCCATTTGAGTATGCAGTTTGCAGTTGGTAATGAACAGGTTGATAATGATCATTTCGATAGCACTGCTCCATATAACCACATCAGCATCGATCATTTACAAATCCACTTCCGTGTGGAAATTGATAGTGCATACTTGACAGCTCAGGATATTGGTACCAATGATGGTTGTACCAGTACCCTTCATTGTCAAGTCTTTGTTGGTTTGGCCACTGCTCATAGTAGTTTTGTTGTGGTTGAGCAGTTTTCGGTTGAGAAATTGCTTTTCCTTTGTTAGCAGTTTGTACTTTTCTTTGAGTAGGTTGGCTTCATTTTTTATATGCGGGTTGACCATGCAGTTTTCTAGGTCGCACAACCTTTTGTTGTTCTACTGGCGGTCTCAGCTGCTGTTTCCTGATGGGTTTTCCATGCTCTTTTATCAGGATTGCTTGAGGTTGCTGGGCTGGATTCTTCAATTTGATTTGTTTATCTGGCAGAGTGTGATGAGCTTTGCCTTCAGCCAATCCTTTCTGTTTTACGAACAGGACCTTCTCTTTATCCTTGACTCCGCTGGTTTGACCATGGAATCCGATGCCAAACTTTATCTGAGCAGGTCTCTGGCAGCTTGCAAGACTTCAAGCTTTTCGCCATTTTTGTTCATTCTCATTAGGACTTGTTGAAGCTTGAGCTCTTTCTGCAACAGCTTTTCATGCTCATTTGAGAGATCTGTGAGTTGGCCATTCAGTTTGATTATCTCACTGTCCCTCTTGATAAGCATTTCCTTAAGGTTTTCTTCCCTTAAGGCTGATTTACCCACTTGGACTTTTAGGGTTTCAATCTCCTTCTCTCTTACTTCATCATATGGAGTGAAGCTTCCATCTAAGGCAGCTTTGAGCTTCAAGTTTTCACCCTCCAGCTTGGATCCTTCTATGACTACTTGTTTGAACATTTCTGAGAGCTTCTTGTAGTCATCAAGCTGTTGTTGAAACTCTTCATACGTTGGCATTTCAGGTATCTCAATACCTGCATGTTCAGGGTTAGCTGAATATGAAGAAGAGGTTTTAGTATCAACCTTGTTTTGAACAAGATCGAGATCTTTTCCCATGAAGCATTCCTCATATTCAAGTTCTTCATCAGCTAATCGACATTCCTCCTCATCCAATTCATCATCGTCATCTTCGTCGGAGGAGGTTGAGTCTGATAATGTGGCAACAGCTTTGGCTTCTTCCTCAGCTGCGATCATGGCATCGCGCTGCTCCTTGAGCTTTTGATCTCTTCTTGCGCGGAGCTCTTCGCGTTCAGCCTTTGATAAGTCTGGGCAGTCTGACTTATAGTGATCTGGTCTGCCACATTCAAAACAACCACCCGTGGGAGTGTTAGAAGAATTGAATTTAGAGGGTTTTGATATACCTTCACCTTTCTTGTCGGAAGAAGAGGTGGTTTGATTTCTCTTGAAATCTTTGTGATATTTGCGGAATTTGTTGAAGCGTTTTTCAAGCTTTTCATTCCTTCTAGCCATAAGTGCATAGTCCTTCAACAATTTTTCCATTTTAGAGCATAGATCTTTTGGAATTGCTCTTTCTTCTGTAATTGATGCAGCTTTGAATGCATCATCTTTTTCTTTCTTTTCGGGCTCGGTCTTCTTACTTGAAGACGTTTGTTGTGACCAGTGCAGTCTGATCATTTCAAACTCATTCCCGATGAGCAGATCAAACAGTTGCTCGGTTGACAAGTTGCTGATGTCCGAACTGTCGCGGTGCATGGCACTGTACACATGCCAGCTTGTTGGAAGAGATTGGATTACTTTGAGATTGAGTTCGCGCTGTGTGTATTTATCCTTCTTGAGAGCTGCGATCTCCAAAGTGATCATTGTGAATCTATTTTTGAGCTGGTCAATGGTTTCCATTGGCTGCATTTTGAATTCTTCAAATTTACTGCATGCCACTGACAGCTTGTTTTCCAGCATCTCTGTTGATCCAAGACTTATTGCTTTTAAGGTGTCACACATCTCCTTAGCAGTTCCAAGATTTCTTATCTTGGCCAGGTGGACGCCCTTAACTATGCTCGAGATTAATCCTTTAGCGAAGCTGTCAAGTCCAGCTTCCTTTCTTTCCTCAGTTGTGTATTTTCTGGGATCTTTGATCTTTGGCACATACGTTGCTTCAGAAACTTTATCTCCAGATATTTCGGTTTCGTAGGGTTCGAGGATGGGTGTGGGACCATTCTCGATGACATCCCACATCAGCACATGATGAGCTTGGAGGCACATCTTTATTCGAAAACTCCAGTCTTCATAACCCTGTATAGAAAAGTCTTCACAGACACGGAGAAGTGAAGCTTCCATATTGACAGTTTATATATGTGCAGTTTGCAGACTCAGAGATCTAGTTCAATTTGACACTAAAGCACAAAAAGCTTCTAGTATACAGAAGCAGTGGTCAAAAGAACCACCGCTCTGATACCACTTGTAGGTCCCGATAAATAGATATTGGTGTATGGGGGGGGGGAATACACCAATTAGCCAACAGTTTTGACTTTTCAAAACAATTTGATCTTACTGAGTCGTCACTTCAGTTAATCAAAGCAGTTTAGTTTTTCCAGCTCAAACAGTGAACTGCTGAGCTTGCAAAACTAACCTGCGTGCGGAAGTTTGGTGGAAAGGTTGGCTAACAGTTTTCAACACAGTTTTCGAAACAGTTTTCAAAGAAAACTTTAGTTCAGATAAGTGTTCATGCAAGACAGGTTATAGTGGTGCAGGTTGTGAATCATGCAAACTATGTAAATGAATGTAAGAATAAATAGCGAGAAAAACACGAGGAATTTTTTATCGTGGTTCGGAGTAAACAGCTCCTACGTCCACGCCAGATCCCGTCGAATCTGTAATCCCTTAACTTGAGATTTTTCACTCCTTTTAACACTGGTGGAGGTTCCAGTCCAAATTCAAGTCTCTCTTTAGACTGAATCTAGCACGAATCTTGAGTCGTGTCTCTCCTAACTTTACATACAAGCTTATATACAATCTTACTAATGCTAAACAACTAGCACTAATAATCAAACTGGAAAGCTGTGAAAAGTTATCACCATTTGGAATACAACTCTATCAACTACACTGAATATCAACAGTGATGGTAGTGAGAGTGTGGATTGTGTTCTAGTAAGACAGATTCTAGAAAGAATAGAAATCTTCAAAGATCAACACTTGGGAAAGCTCTAGTGATTTCGAGTGTTGATTGTGTGAATATTTAGCTTGAGATTTCAGCAGCGTTTCAGCTTGTAATTTGAGTTTCCCCGTTCCTTCTTTCTGGAATGACTTGAGGTATTTATAGAGAAGCATTTGTAATAGAGCCGTTGTGTGTGTCAGGACATGCAGAACCGTACACTGACACAATTATGGTCGTTGAGTTGAGGACAGGTTCCTCAGCCACAGCTCAGGTTGGACTTTGCAGGTCAAGCTTCCTATACCTCGAACTGTCTTCAGTCTTCTGTAACCTTCGTACGAAATCTTCGAGTATTGTTAGAGCAGGTTACATAGACAGATTACATAAAGGAACATTATGACAGGTTTGAGTAGAATAGGTACAAGGTTGCACTACCAACCTTGACCTTTACATAGTAACCCTGTCCGGGTTAAGCTCAACTGATCCAAACACGGAGACCAGTCTGTTCCATTTAAAATCTATTGACTAAGTGTGGTTTCTAATAGCATTATCAAAACTTAGTTCAAAGAGAGAAAAGGTTCCAACAATGATATAGAAGCCCAATTTGTTGAACTATTAATGAGATTCTAATTCCTTGTATATATGAATAGACAAAAACTGGGTGAGGTCAGCCACATAGTGTGGTCGGATCAAAGTGTCAATCTTTATACAGAAAAATGTTAATCTATATGAATAAAAGTACTAATCTTTAACATAATATTTTACGAATAAAATGTCAATTTAAAAAGTGTCAATCTTTATACATAAAAGTGTTAATCTACACGAATAAAAGTGTAAGTGTTTTAGCCGGCCACACGGTGCCTCTGGATGACCCACGTGTGTCCCATATGAATAACATAATTTTCAACATATCAAACTTCCAATTTCCACATCAACGCGAAATCTAACGAAATTAAAAAAAAATCAACCTCGTGTGCAAAATCAAAAACAATTGAAAAGTTGTGTATTTATCGACAAATTTTAAAGCTCACGTGCAAAATCAGAATTTGTCAAAAATTTATATATTTTGGGGCAATTATCCCCTTTTTTTCAATCGACTAATATTTTGGGGCAATTATCCCTGATAAGATTTATACCGTGACGTAATTTTCTGCCAAGTAAATAAAACCCATATACAGTTACTGATTTACAGAGAAATATAATCCTAAGAGAAGGTAAACTTTTCTACATATATTTTGACAAAGCCCAGATTTCTTTCTTTCATACAAAAAACATATGCATATTCAATCTTGTATGATTTTCAAGGCTGCAGAAGAAGAGTTTTCATCCCACTTGAAATCACCACAGCAAGTAAGAACAGTAGAAAGGATGTAATCATCTACCTCAATGCACTCACCTTTCATTCTATACATAAGCTTCAATGCCTCACCACATCTCCCATTTTTCGCATAAGCTACGATCATCGCCTTCCAGGATACCATGTTCCTCTCGGGCATGCTATCGAAGACTTGAGCTGCCTCCGAGAGATGCCCACATTTCGAGTACATATTCACCAAGGCACTCCCTACGAAAACGTTCGACAACGAAGGCGTCTTGTTTAAGGATGAATGTATCAGTTTCCCTTGTCTTAAGCTCTCTAGTTTCGCACACGCTTTCAGAGCTGATGAGTAAGTGAAAGGGTTGGGCTCTACACCTTCACCTAGCATTTCCTTTAAGTACTCGAGGGCTTCATACTCGTGGCCTAGACGAGCGCAGCCAGAAATCATTGCAGTCCAAGAAACGACATCTTTATCTGGTAATTTGTCGAGAACTTTTGAAGCAGAAGGATAATCCCCACATTTACAATACAACTTTACAAGTGCACTCCCTATGAAGATATTGTTCGGATTGAAATTCTTGAAAATTTGCGCGTGTGCTTCTTTACCTGTAGTTAAGGCCTTGAGTAAGCCACAAGCTCGGAGGATACTAACCATGGTCGAGTTGTTAACTGGTACCCTTAATCTTTTCATCATACGGAAGAGTTTTATAGCTTCGTCTCCAAGATTATTACGAGCATATCCAGCTATTATAGAATTCCAAGTGATGGCGTTTTTCCTCTTCATTCCGTCAAATATTGCTCTAGACTCCTCAATCTTCCCACATTTCGCGTACAAATCCACCAAAGCAGTCCCCACGTAAACATCCACATCATACCCCTTCTTAACCACATTAGCGTGCAATTGTTCACCGAATCTCAGCTCTTTCTCCTCACCACAAGCATTCAACACACTACACACAGTAAACTCATTAAGATCAAGCCCCTCATTCAACATTTGCGACAACAATGCAAAAGCCTCATGTCCTTTCCTGTGCTGTGAACACGCTGTGATCATTGTAGTCCAAGCAACCAAATCCCGTTTTTGCATTCGGTCAAATACTTCAAAAGAACTATCCAAATCACCACACTTGGCATAAAAATGCAAAATAGTACAATCTAAGATGAAATTACTTACTTGATTCTTCACTGCAGAAGCGTGCAACTGTCTTCCAAGCTCATAGTTAAAAGTCCTGCCACACAAATTCAGCACACAAACATAGGTCTGTGCATTTCCATGGAGTCCACAGTTAAGAAACTCGAGAAACAACCTGAAAGCTTCATTGCCTAATCCATTTCTCTGGTAGCCATTAAGCATCGCAGTCCAAGAAATGACGTTTCTATCCAACATATTATCAAATACTCGACGAGCAACCTCAAGCTCCCCAAATCTAGCATACATACTGATAAAGTTATTATTAACATAAGCTACTGGATCTTTCATCCTCCTAATAACAACTGTATGTAGTTTCTTCACCTCGCGAACATTAGAACAAGACTGAATCCAATGCCCTATTGTAGTTGAGTTTACGTGTTGATTGCTGGGATTTGTCTCATCCAAAATCACGTCACCATCTTTACTTTCAGGCGAATCATTGGAGATCGAGAAATTTAGACCATTGACGTTGCTACTACTGCTGCAGCATTTTGTTTTCCATGAGTGACTTTTGCCGTTAGGAACATTCAATGTATGAGCATCAACTGGGTGAGGTGCTTGGTTTTGATATAAGAATAAACTCGGAGTTGCACACGACGAAGAGAACATTGAGATATTTCTATAGTTTGATTTTGCCTAGTTGAGATGCTAAATACTCTACTGCACCTAGCTGTACGAAAAAAGGAAAACATCCATCAAATCCATAGCAAATCTTAAAAAGAAATCCGGGCTCAAAACATCTAAGAAGCTGCATCGTCGAAAAAACAGAACTGAAAATTGCTAAAAAAGATCAAGCAAAAACAAATTCAAAGAAATACTCAAATCGATTATGAATCTTCATAATTGTTACTGAGGCCCTATTCACACAACTTTCCAAGTCCAAAAACGTTAACGCCTAATCAATCTACAAACTACATACACATTTTTCTAGTTAATTCGAATGAACAGAAACCATCACTCTTATCAATTCAATGCACGAATTCAGTACACGGAAAAAAATTTAATACTTTCCACAGTACAATCAAGCAAGACTTAAACCACAAACTAACAAGTAATTCAAAAACGATTCTAACTCAATTGAGCTCAATATAATGAGTGAATTTCGAACCAGTCCAGTTCAGCACAAACAAAATGGAACCTTTCGCACTGAGACGATATAAAATACTTGAAATTCAGGAACTCGTGTCGTCAAATTGCAGAGGAAACAGCTCAAATAATTACAGTTTCGCGTTTCTCATCGTTTTGAAGCCTAAAAAATTCTCCTTATGCAGAATATTTCCGCATAACAAATCAGAAACTGAACAACCACACACACACAAACAAACATACACATATTACTAGATGATAAAACACACACACACATATATATGGTTTAGAGAAAAACCTGGTTATGCTGGAGAGATTGGGGGAGAGAGGAGAAGGAGGAGAAGAAGAAGCAGCAGCGGAAATGGAGGGAGAGAGACAGCGGGAGTTGAGGCTACTGAATTTTCTGTGTCTGAAGATATATATATTTTCTTTTTCACTCTTAAATGGGCCAATGACCCGTGTTTTATAAGGCCCATTTATAACCAGGCCGTAAAGTAAACGGATTCTCAACATACATTAACCAAAGCAAATGGAAGAAAAAACAAATTGATGTTTTATTTTTATTTACCATTTTTTTAATATTAGAATAAAGATAATGAAAAAACATTAATAAAAATATTATAAGCGATTAACATATCATTATATATATAGAGAAATGATATGCTACTCACCTCCCAGTGGGCACCTCGTCGTTTTATCACGTTTGCATTGCTTTTTTTTAATTTTTATTTTTATTTCATATTCTAGTATCTTAGAAATTAATTTACAAATCATAAAATCTAAAAAATACATAAAAATCAAAGCTCGATTTATTTTATTACTCATTTTTTGAAGTTAAAAATAAAAAATAACAAATTGAATATTGATTTTTTAGATTTTATGATTTGTAAATTAATTTTTAAGATACTAGAATAGAATAAAAATAAAAATTAAAAAAAGCAATGCAAACGTGATAAAACGACGAGGTGCCCACCGGAGGTGAGTAGCATATCATTTCTCTCTCTCTCTCTCTCTCTCTCTCTATATATATATATATATGAGAGGTTGGTTCATATGTTAATAAATCCTGGTGTGTTAAATAGGAATGAATCTGGACCATTGATCTTAATCAAATCTATGGATGTCATTGATTTAAGCATGGTTTCAAGGGCAATAAGCATATATCATTTAAGCATGAATTGGTACATTTAAAAGCACAATTATATAATAAGCATAATTTTATGCACATTTAAGCATAGTTTTGTATACCTTTAAGCATTTTTAACATTTTAACACGCCAGGATTTATTAACACACGAACTGTTCCCTATATATATATATTACTCCCTCTGTACACCTATTTGAGTTAATTAATTATTTGATGTCTCACATGTACTCCCTCCGTCCCACTTCAACAGGCCTATGGAAAGAATTATTCATAACTAATCATCTCATTATACACTCACTTCTCAGCATGTATCATAATATAATATAACTTGTAAAATTTTAATTATCATAACTTGCTCGTTTGTTCTCAAATTTTTTATGATTTTTATACCAAATTAAATTAAAGGTTTTGATACGATCTTTCATTTAAAATACATCTATAATGCTCCGATTTTAAAATAATAAAATTTGCAATAAAACATTAAACATTATACTCTATTTCTAAACCAACACTCTTTAAATCTCATGTCAAAAAAGAAACAAGGACGGAAGAGGTACTTTCTTTGACTTATACTTCACAGTGACAGAAATAGATTGGGATGAAGGGAGTATTAAGTGATTATTTTAGATTTTAAATTTCTTAAAAATCATAAAATCCAGTAATTTTAACCAAGTATAGATCGCCAATCTAATGATAGACCTGCTCCACATTTAATATTATATAAGCAAGAAAAATGATAAGAATCACAAAGACTACGCAAAGGAATTCAAAATCCAGACAAAATAATAAGTTAACATTGATTAGAAAGGCTTTCTTATACACCAATTCAAGCCTTTGAACTTGCATATTCTTGTATACTTCTAGTGAAGTCAAAACAGAATACTACATTATTCCTCCTGAAATAACCCTTTCACGTTTAGATGGCCGTGATCGAACAACGACCCCATCGTACAAGTTTTTCGAAGAGGAGGCACTATTTACCATTTTGCCCTCGACTTGACCCCAACAAGTGAAATAGGAAAGAAGCCAAGAATGAGCACCTACTAGTCGTTGAGCCCCCAATCATAATTCTGATAGATCACTTTGAGCTGAGTATTTGAAAGCAAATCCAGCAATGCTTGAGAATCAGAAGCCTCCATGTAGTTTACAGCATGCTTCAGCACTTCCACCTCGTTCTTCCCGAAATCCACACTATACCTAAAAAGCACATGATGATTTTTGTTATAGAATGGCTGAATTTCATAACACAGAGAAAAATGGAGCTTACCATTTCAATATTTTGGTGGGGTATGCAACATTGGTGATTAAATCAACGTATAGTCCTCCGTTTCTGAGGAAGGTGGTAGCAGCTTCCATCAACTCTTTGTCGATGTTTCCTGGTGTGTAGCATCGGAGGGCGGGCCCAGATTGGGTGCCAGATACCAGCGCAAAATGAACCAGAGGCTCCACGTATGGAAGAGCTACCTAGAAAGAGAGAAAGAGAGCATGCTTAGTTGCATACGAGCTAATTGGCAAACACGGGATAAGCTCAAATCAACAAGTTAACAAAAGAAATCATCAATCCATTGTGATTTAGGAAGCAATATAACCTTCAATCGTTTATCTTTCGCTCCAAATGGCTTAGTAAGATTGTACGGAGGTCTTTGGTTACCCCTTAAAACGCCATTATAAATAGCTGAAAGAGAGTATGCTGATCCACCAATAACATATTTGAAATCTCCGAGAAACTTTCTTCTGTCTAATGCCCCGGAAGGTGGGCCCAGTACTAATATGGCATGAATGGCCATCATATTGTAAAGATTGATGAAGAAGGATAGCTTCTCCTCTCGAGGCATTATATTCGACTCTACACGTTGAAGCTCTTCTGCAATCTTCAGGTACCTATACCATCAGCATTTCAGAAGTCAACTCTGAATAAAAATCGAGAACTCTTATATGTGTGAGAGCGAGATAGTGTAAGGACATGTGTGTTCGCAAATTCTTCTCTACGTATCTACTGCTAGACCATAGTAGTACAAATGTACAATATACAACTTAAATAGAAGCTCCCCACATATTTCTATCTATGTGTATATCCAGCAACCAAAGTACAAGGTCAGTACAGAAACCCTAGCCTACAGGCTATTGCATCCATGATAAAATTCTCTCTCATAAAACATAGTATTGTTTAAAAGTTTGAACAAAGTCAACAAACCTGGCAAACTCTTCACTTTCATGAATGCTCATGTAATCAACGCGCTTTCCTTCTTCAGAAGTGTAAGCTTCTAATATTGCAGATAATAGAAACCTAAGCCTCGAGGAAATATCTGTGATGGGCTTTGGTTGGACTTCAGTAATGCCTCTTGGGATGTTTTGGCATCGAGAAATGACAGGATCGTCATCCAAGAAACGGTACAAGTGATTTCCATCTTTGAATATATTTTCACTGGGCATCACGAGAACAGGTAAGGATAACATAAAGAAACAGTGCTTTTATTAAAACAAAAATATAAGCTTTTCCTCAAACAAGAGTGTAAGATGTCCTCTATGAGGAGCAATGTAAAGGAAATACTAACAAATAAAAGAAAGGTTACAGAAACTCACAGAGCAACATGTTGGAAGAAGAATTTCTCTGCAAGCTTACGTCCAAATTCAACAGCCTAATTCAAGATATAAACAATCAAGACATATGCAATGAGGTATGAATTGCTACAGGCAGAATTAATGCAGGAAAAACAAAGCCAAAGAAAAAAAAAAAAAAATAGAGAAAATAATGTGAAATTATAATCTAAACCATAGTTTTAAGTATAGAAAAGGAAGGTGAGGGGAACCAGATACTTTCTTCAGCTAGCAGCTAGTTATACACAAAATTAAAACTGAATACAAGACACAGATAACAGTGAACTCAGAAATTCCATCCCCGGAAAATGAAATTAAATGTGAACATATTGAAGTTGCATCGATATTTCAATAAAGATTTGAAATATAAGTAGAGCCAAAATTGCTTAACCATCCACAAATTATATATATATAAAAAAAAAAATATAAGGCATCTACCTCTTCCCTTTCCAAATACTGATCCTCCGACAAGAAATCCACAGCATCTTTACCTTGGAAACAGTCAGTGTACCTGCGCATTTTATAAAATCGATCCTTTATAGATACTGCTCCTTTCATTTTCTGAACAATAAGAGCTAGCTCATCAATAGCTCCATCACTTGAAAGGTCATCTTCACCCGATAGAGGTGGCAACGGGGCTTCATACGAAGGTTCTTCAGTAACAACATACTCAATCTTCTCTTCAAGTTTACCAGAATCCTCTAGCTTTTTCACCTCACGCATTCCACCAATTAAGATTTCATTAAAGAAAACTCTAGGGACAGCTGAAGATCCACCAATTTTTTCTAGCTCTACTTTTCTTGATGGGTAGACATCAATATTTATCTCAACATACTTGAGCCCTTTCGATTTCAGAAACCTTCTCACTTCCATGCAATCCTGGCATCCTAACCTAGTGTACAAGATAATTCTTCCTTTCATGGAAACTGGAAGCGTTAAGTCTTCAACAGAATCCTCTTGTTCTGACTTCTTTTCTCTGCCAATAAGGTTAAGTGGGTTCCACCCCGATTTCTCAGCTGGTTTCTGGGAAATCTTTTGGCCAACGCTCTCAGGCAACAAATCTTTATCCCCTTTACTAAGACTATCATTCCCTAATTCTTTATCCCTATCAGAAGCATCTAGATCATCATCACTTTTCCCAGAAAAACGACGAAGAACAGTAGACATCGCTCCTATACTCTTTTGCTTTACATAGTGAGATAAAGCAACCGCTTTATCAGGCCAAGCAGAGCCCTGTGTTCCAGAGTCATTATCTGACGACAATGAAGCCCTGGAACCTTCCAGTCCTGAGACTTCAGTACCATCAAACACAGGTTCTTCTTCCTCCTCGTCATCTCCTTCCTCCAAGTAATCTGATATTTTTTGTCCCACTGTTTCACCACTTTTTTCTCTTATATCCTCAGAATTCATTCTTTGCAATTCAAATTGTTGTTTTTCCTGAGCAGATGCTGCATCTTGCTCCTCCTCTGCAGCATGTGTATCATCTAGCTTCTTTTCCTCAAGAGTCTTGTTTTTTTCCTCTATCACGCTAGATGGACACTTCAAAACTTCTCTCTCGGAAATGCTTACTTTGCCCATATCGAGTGCTTGTATATCTGGTGTATCTTCCTTCACTGAAGCATTTGGACTCTCCACAGTCACTGATGTATCCTCTTTGTGAGAAACTGGGGGGATGGTGCTTTTCTTCTCGTCCGAGCTTTCTTTCTCCATGGTGCCAGAAATACTGCTGAAACAATGTTTTGAGCAGAATTAAACATCATGAGCTATAAATAAAGTTTCAAACAGCATTTCCCCTATCAGAAATTATGACTATGTAGAATACGAACAGCTACATAACACATCTTTTAACTGATTAACTTGTTTGAATGAAATCTGGAACTAGAAGAAAAGGTGAATAACAATTCTGATGTGCAACAAGTCTCATCATCAATGAATAAAAGGAGTTTGATGCTCATTCATTCCAAAGGAAATACACATCCAGAGCCATAAATATACCATGTACTATACAATACACCTTCAACAAATCAAACAAAGCATTAAAACCCTTGAACCTCGGATCTATAATAATGGATATGCAACTGTGGCCTAACGTACCCTAATTTAGTGAAGAACTCAACATAAATACTTTGCTTCCTATTTCTAGTTAGATGAACAAATTGGCAGATAAAGTAGAACCATTTCTATCAAGGCAATATAAAAAACTTATACTCCGTATTATATTTCATGAGCCCATTAAACTGTTGTGATTTATGAAGGGTTCTAATGCAATTCTTTCCAGCATAAAATACAGACAGAATAAAAACCAAAGAAAAGCCTGATTTCTCATAAATCGACTGAACAAAGAAGCCCATAAAAGATAATACCACTTGTTGCACCATACAACACATTAGAATCTAAGAACTAAGAAATCAAAACAAAGCAGTAAGAAGTAAGGGCAAAAACCCACCAAATTCAACAGTCAACAAAGTGTTGGGAAACACAGTATCATAACATGATCAAAACGAAAAGTGGATTTTCTCTTGGAAAGGAGTGACTTACAGATATCCCAGATGTAAATTAAGAAAGAAATGAAAAAATAATCACAAAATCCGGACGTTATATTGCAAAAAGATGAATTATTTACGGGTAAAAAGTGATGACGATCAATGAAAATTTATGTAGGTTTGAAGAAATTAGATGAAGACTTTGAAGTTGAAACCGTCGGCCGTTTTGACGAGACTGGAAAAATCAGACCAGTCACGAGAGAAGCGGGAAGCTTTCTTCTACTGCAAAGTTTCTTTTGCACATCAGTCCTCCCAAGTATAGACAATATTTATACCGCCCTATTTATTTAGATCACATCCTATGTTGCACGGGTGCGGGGGAACGGGTGTGTGGGCGATACGATTTGAATTTTTAAAATTTTAGGGTACGATTCGTTATGGATATGCCTATTTATTTTATTTTTATTATATAATACATACTCTTATAAAATAAAATAAAATAATAAATAGAAATCATAACTAAATATATATTAGCAATCTAATTATATCATCAAAATAAAATAGATTAGCAATTTACATAAACGCTCTCCTACCCACAGTGGGCACACTTAATGTGATCATTACTTATATGGCAGTGTCACATCATTAATCATTTCCATTTGGGGTTTAATTTTTTTAGGTAGGATTTAGTTTTTTTTTTGGTAGTGTTTAGTTTTTATGGTATATTTTTATAATTTATTTTCCTTATTTAAAATAATACCAAGTCATCCGTGGATATATTAAGTATGTCCACGATGGACATTGGAGCGTTACTTTAGCAATCTAATGAAAAAAAACACACCTAGTGCTTCTATTTCATTTTCTTTTAATAAAAAATATTTAATTTTTGCAAAAAGATCCCTCAAAAACTTAAGTTATAGCAAATGTAAGGATACGCGAATCCTCCTATCGAGATTCGCGTATCCGTTATTATTTATATTAAATTAAATTAGGATACGCCACGTGGCGAAACAGGTGCGAATCGCACCCCCACTCGCACCCTGCGCGTATCCGATATCGCAATATATCATTTTTTAAAGAATCCGTGCATCAGAAATCACATCTTTATTTGTGGAGAGAAAATATATTTTATTTTTTTTATATATATTTTTTTCTTCTGGTATTAGTGCACTATCCTTCGAAATATGTTTGATCCCTAATTTGGCTCAAATAATTTATTCGATTGCCAACTATATCTTGATATTTTAGATTGAATAAAATATATTGTACGTATATGTTTGGTAAATAGGGATTTGGTTATTTTACATGTGATATATATCGGTGGATTTGAGCCATACCTATAACTTTTTTTTTTATCATTATATTAGTATTGTACTCGATGCACCGAAAGCACATTATATGTTTAGTATTAACTTAACTAGTGTAGTGTCCGTTGAAATTCGATAG
Source organism: Mentha longifolia (assembly GCA_001642375.2). Classification (NCBI taxonomy): domain Eukaryota; kingdom Viridiplantae; phylum Streptophyta; class Magnoliopsida; order Lamiales; family Lamiaceae; genus Mentha; species Mentha longifolia. The sequence continues at coordinate 35,604,645 of CM038114.1, forward strand.
GATCTAATATTTAAGTAAAAGTTAAAAATATATATATAATTATTTATTTTAAAATAATTTAAAAATCCATTTCATTTTTTTTTTCAATTATAAGTATGCGTTTAAAAGGTTAATAAGAGAGTATCTTTCTCGTTTAATTTTCTATTTTTCTAGTGTAGCGCCCGTCGAAATTCAACGAAATTACTTACAATTTTATGTAATATATATAAAAATATAAATATTTATTAATAATATTGCGACAACTTATAAGGAAAAAATTATTTGCATTTATTTAAAAAGTAGGTTGATGAGAAACAATGTTTCTCGGTTTTTTTTTATTTATTTTTTTTTACATATTTTAAATGGCTAAACGATCGTTATGTGTTATAATTCAAATTTTAAAGTGAAGTCGCAGTGTTTTTGACAATATTTGAAAAATATGTTACTGAGACATCATTTTCTTGGATAGTCGTATTCATTCAAATTTTGTTTGTCAAGTCACCCGTCGTTCATAGTAATTAAAAAATGGTTTAAAGAAGGTAGCATTTTCTCGGGTAGGCCTGTTGTTTGCGGTAATTAAAAACTTAGTTAATGAAGGTAACATTTAAAATTTTGAATGCCGAACCATTTGTTCTTTGCTATTGTGAGAGCTAGGCTCAAAATATTCATGTTTTCAATTTGATTTACCATTTCACAATCCCTAACTGACACAAATTTGTAGATCGAGTCAATATTTTTTTTAAAAAAAAGTAATATCATCTATTTGAGAATAGAAAATATGGTAAAATTTTTTATCAGAGAAAATATGGTAATGGTGACACTATTTTATCGGGGTAGTCGTATTCATTCAAATTTCGATTGTTAAGCTACTCATTGTTAATATTATTGAATAATAGGATAATGAGGTCATCATTTTCTAGGGTAGTTGTATTCATTCGAATTTCAAATGTCAAGCCATTTGTTGGTCTGTTGTTTGCGGTAATTATAAGTGGTCAATTACTTTAATTTCAACCCGCTCATTGTTTATTGAAATAAAAAAGAATAGGTCAATCAGAAACATGAGGTTTGATTTTCAAATTGCCCGTTGCTCATTGAAATAGAAGAAAAAGAATAGGTCAATAAGAGAAAATAAGTTTATGAAGTGTAGTATTTATCGAGTGGTTGTACTCTTTACTTTCTAACAAAAATCTTAAACACTAAACAATCCTACATTAATTCCCGTGTGGAAAAGAAGTATAACTACTTAAAAAGATCGGATCGAGTATAATTAAAGGCATATAATTTCTTATATATATATATATATATATGAATGGAAGATATGTTAATGATGGTACCATTTTCTTCAATAGTCGGATTTATTTAAATTTTTTATTGTCAAGCCACCCGTTGCTCATAATTGAAAAATAAGTAATCAAGGTTAGCATATTTTTGGGCAGTATTCATTTGAATTAAGGTTTAGGCATAATATGCAGTAGCTTATCTCTTTTGCTTTGTATTTGACGTGTATTCCCTTTTCTTTTTCCTTTTATTATTGTTGTTTATTTATTATTTTTTAATTGAAATTGGAGATGAGTAATTTTTATATAGTGTTTTTAAAAGGTCAAATCTTTTCAAATATATGTCCAATAGGTACTCCTTCATTGAATTCTTGTAAAAAATCAATGCAGGATTGAAATCCTTATTTTATGGTTCCACAATAATGTGTGGCTCCACAAATCAAATTATAAATTTTGTGTGGAAGATATTGAGCTATTTATATCGGTACTCCTTCATTGATTTCTTATAAAAAAATCGACGTAGGATTGAAATCCTTATTTATGAATTAGTTTGCCAAATTCATGAGAATTTAGGAAAATATTCACAAAAAATAATAATGATGCCACGTGTGTGTATATATATATATTAACATGCTAAAAAAATTTAAAATATATTTGCTTCAAAATTTTATAGTAGAATATGTGTATATTATTATTAGTAGATTCGTAGAATATGTATTAGTAGAATATAGTATAATATATTTAACTTATATGTATATATGTATTATTATTTTAGAATAGATTCTTAGAATATATGTTTATGGAATTTAAGATATGCATGGAAATAATATATTGATAAATCGTGTGTTTATGTGAATTTATTGTATTAAATAATGATTAAATATGTGAAAATATATAGAATTTAGATAAATAGGAAACATAGGATGTAAGAGGCGCCACGTAAGCGCATAGATCGTTGTGGGATCCGGAATCCGCTGCGGAATTATATATAAGATTTCTATATTAAAAATAATTAAATGCAAAACGAAACCAATTAATGATCTTGGAAATTACTATTTTGAAAATTGGATCGTCCTTATACAATTTATATGTACATGTAAAATATTTCAATCTAAATTTTAGTAGTTTTACAATTCGTTTTCATAATTTCTTTCATTAAACTTTAAATTTTGAAAGAATATAAATTTTTGTATATAAATTTATGTTGATGAAAAATTTAAAATAATTCAATTTCTTAGATGTACCATGATTAATAAGAATAATGCTCCAATGTCCACTGTGGGCACGCTTAATGTGCCCACGAATGATGTGGCATTGGTATAAATAAAGAAATTAATAAAAGACATGTCAAAATTAATTAAATTCTACTATAAAAATATTAAACCTACCTAAAATAACTAAATCCTAACGAGAAAGATTGTCGACATGACATTGTCACATCACCAGTGGACTCATTAAGTGTGCTCATGGTAGACATTGGAGCGTTTCTATGATTAGTAAATCTATAATTTTTGTCCTCATACAGTTAACAATAAAATCTCATTTCCATATTGAATTTTATATGTCTATTGCAATATAATACTATAACCTAAGTTTTGAAAAAAAAAAAGGTTAAGATGAATATTTTTTCAAAGTGATAAGATAAAATATTACATGCATCGAAAAATGATAAAATATCTAATTAATTTAGATTAAATGAAAAAGTATAAAATGGGGCTCACATATTAAGGTTTTTGGAGGAAACATATACAATAGACTATTTTACTTTAGATTATATAATTTGAGATGGTCTTGGCAATGGAGAAGAGATGTAGTTGGCAAGGAACTCGACCAATTTGAGAATCTCTCATTCATGATCAGCGGTTTCACTTCAAATCCTGAGATACAAGACGGTTGGCGTTGGACTAGGTGCAATGAGGAAGCTACCTAACAAAATCAGCCTATGATACGCTCATAGTCCTTGTGAATCAAGAAAGAGGTCGTCTATTGTATGGTGATCATTTTGGTTCTATATGGAAGAATTTTGCACCTCATAGATGTACTGCTATGGCTTGGAGATTGTTGTGGAATAGACTTCCTACCAAAGACAAACTCTTTCGAAGAAAGGTGTTATCGTCGTTGGACGAGGCTAATTGTTTACATTGTGGTGTTGAGATTGAAACAGCGGATCACCTCTTCATCCGGATGCAACCTAGCAACTTCAGTTTGGGGTGAGATTTACAACTTGTGTAACGTCTCCGCTGTAACTTATCACTAAGTTGGGGATCACTTCATCCAAAATTCAGGCACTCTTCTTAACACCTTTGGATATAAAATCGCAACCATTATGTAGATTTGTGTGGTTTGGATCCTTTGAAAATGGAGATATAAGGTCTTGTTTGATCAAGAAGAGTGGAGTAAGGAGAAGATTGTGGACGAGATCAAAAGAAACCTTTGGAGTTGGCGCATGTCGTTAAACTGACCCCCTATCAACAAGTCGTTCAAAAATTGGATGTTAGATCATAGAACTTGTTGTTGATGTGTTGTTTCTTGTTGTTCCGTTCCTTTGTTTAGGTACTCCGCGTACCCTTTCTTTTTCATCAATTATACAATAGATAATAGATTACATTTTTTTATAAAATTGCAGTTTATATCTTAAACTAGTATTGTTGCCCGTGTGATGCACGGGATATGATCTACGTTAATTACTATTACTATAAGAAAAAGAATAAGCAAATATAAAGGATGATCGAATTTAACTAATGATAGTAATTTTTTTCACATAGAGAATTTTTGATTAAAAATAAAATTATCGATATTAAATGAATGTGTGGATATAGATGTTACTCATTTAATCATAATTGAATCATTCAAAAATATTTATAAATTAAATTCATTTTTGATAACGAAGCGCAACTCAGTTGGTAAGACGTTTTCCCTCCAACCAAGAGGCCGGGGTTCGAGTCATCTCTGGTGCGTGTGTGTGTGAGTGTATTGATATGTTTGCTTGTTAAAAAAAATATCTTTCATTTAAATTAATATTGGATGATATCTTCATCCCCAACTTTGGTATCCAAAATAATTTTTATTAATTTTAGAATGTTTATCATAAAAATGCTACTATAATAATTTATAATTATCATTTATAACTAAAAATGAGGATTTTTAAAAATTACTATATACCTGAATTTAAATTTATTAACTTTATTTTAATAAATAAAAATAAATATTAAAAAATAATTTAAAAATTATAATTGGATTGGTGAACCCAAATAATTGCAAACCTAAACTAAATCTTGGTAATATAAACTGAAACTGAAGCTTAAAAATTTAAACTTAAAAAAAAATTATATGACACACTAATATACCGAAATTGAGACTGAGTATTCCAATTGAATTAATATTATTGTTAAATTATAATATTCAACAATAACAAATTGAAAAGTTAACAATTACAAATATCTAATTTGTTTACAAATTAACCGTTGGATATAATATACATTTAATGAAGAAAAATACAAATAATGCTTGATTTATATTTACGTCGATAGCACAATCTATTTGATAAATTAATTTATAAACTAACAAACAAATGTACATCATTGTAATTAATCAATGTATATTAACCGTTAGTTAGATCTCATTCATCTTTAAACACTTATGCAATAAGTATTTGTCCATAAGATTTTTGGATGTATGTTTTGGAGGGAAAATGACAATATTATAAATTTTTTCAACAATTCTTCTTTTAGATATTGTAATAGATCATATCCTAATAGCATCTATTATATATATAAAAGTAGAATTATTCCTCACATCCACTTTTCCCGCCTAATTATGATAAAATGTTTTGCTATTTTACATTTTGTTAAAAATATCTCTTTGAGTTTTGCGTGCAGTCTCTATAATTTTAGATCATTCTAAATAATTACTCCAGGTCTATTTAACTTCACCCCATTTAATGGCATGACATATAGTCACGTTTGTTTCATCTCTACAATATCTATTATTATACCATTACCAATTCATTGTGAGAAAATGCATGACATGTTGTCCATGATTCAAAATTTGCATCCAAGCAATGCTAAATCTGCAATTAAAGTTATGTTTGTGAAATCAAAAGACATAACATCTAACAATTCTAACAAGATTTTTAGTCACAAATGTGTGTTTCATGATCGAGAGGTAATGTATAGTTTTAATATATAGTTCTTTTTATTTTATTGTCATTCTATCTTTTACGTTTCTAAACTAATTAATTTGATTTTGTTTTATGAAGGGCGACCGGATCCATACAACAATAGATAAAAATTTGATTCCTAAGTTCAGCATCTATTGAAGGAAGATCATATTTATAGAATCAAGAACTTTATTATTATGTCAAACATTAATAAGTATAAAACAACACATTAATAAGTATAAAACACATAATAGTAAACAACAAGAATGCATGACATCAAGATCATAAGTAGTACTCGTTTAACTCCAATACTCCATGAAAATTTGTTCCCGCGATATTATTTCAACTTCAAAAATTTGAAGATGTGCTATCAATTCAAAATGTCAATGAAAGTGTCTTATTTGGTAAGAAAATAATATTGCCGTAGCATATCCTTTTAATTCTTCCATTTATTTATTTATTTTTTAAATTATTTTGTCGAATCACTTATATCATTCATTTTTTATAGATGTTATTGGGGTGGTGAAAGAATCAAATATGAAGAATGTTCTATGCAATGATGGAATCATGAAGCAATCAATTGAGAATCGATTCTCCTAGAGGAGTAAGTCTTAATTTTCTTAATGTATTCTTATTATTTTTTTTTTCTCACAAAACAAAGTAAAAAAGAAAAGGATGTGAGCATATTTTTTGCAAGTAAAACGGTGATGGAATGAAATTGTATTTTTTTTAAGGTATAAGCAATTAAAATGTGCACTTTGGGAAGAATACACGGACGAGGTTGTAAAAGCATTTGCTACCTGAAATGAGAAATTGAATATCATGATAATTCAAATGGGTCAGCACAATATTCATCAAGGTGGAATTCAAGTTTACAATAGCTTCAAAGTTACAAAAAGTCTGGTTTAATTATGATTTGCCAAAAATGAACTCCCTAAGAGCAATGTTTGATACTCTCATTTTTAATTTCATAAACTCACAATATTTGTAATGATTAATATATCTTCATCCTACATCACAGGAGATGTACCACCAAGCCTAAATACAATTGAAGAACTTGACAAAGGAAAAGATGTACGTAAATATCTATTCATTTAATTATTGAGAATTTATATGTAATAAGAAAATTGATTCATTGATATTTTTTGTTCTTATTTTTAAGGGTACGTCTTATTGAATTCATGGAAGGATCATTGTCATCGAGTGTAGGGGGTAGGGGGGATGGTCATATTTGAGTCGCAAAAAACTGTCCCAAAAAGTTGGAAAATAAAATTTATTGTGATGGGTGCAATCGATATGATATTCCGGCAAACATGAGGTATGGGTTTGAATCTGTTATGTTCTTCTTTTTGCAGACTTTTACAGAATTTGGGTAACAAATGAATATTTGTTAGGTTTTAACAATGGATATATGTAGCTGATGAAACAAGTAATGCCCAATTTCTATGATGGGATAGAGAATGCACCCAATTAATTGGGTAAAAGGTTCATCTCCGAAAATTGAGGTATTTGTTGTTCAAATAATTCTTAAGCAACTCTTGTTGGTCCCAGAAAGAGTTAATTGGTGTATGAAAAGAGGAGGGGGGGGGGGGGGGAGGAGAGAGAGAGAGAGAGATACACCAATGTCCAACTATTTTTCAATTTTAACAATAAACTGTAAACTGCAAACTAACTTAGCGAACTGAGTTAAGTAAATTGATCAGAGTGAGTTCAATTTATCTAACTCAGAGTGAGCAACTGAGTTTGTTAAACTAAATTAAGGTGCGGAAGTTGGTGGTGTAGGTTGTAAATGTAACACTCTAAATCTAATAACAATATCACGACTTAAACTTACAGATTTAAATGTGAAAAAATGTGTATTTTTTTTTACATAAATGAAGTAGATAAATAACATTTCAAATGAATAGAACTCATAGAACATTAAACTTAAAATTTATAAAAACCTCCTAGATTTAGATTATGATAATAAAAATTCATGATTTATAAATATTTTACACACAAAATCAATATTTTCGCTAGAATTTGGAAACTCTAACTATACAAAAGTACTTCAATAATAACATATGCAAAAAAAAACATGCTTCACGTCATTCAACCCCTGGCACGCTCCGAGCTTAATCACCTGAAAAATTATTAAATGTGGGGAGTGAGCATACAAAGTATACTCAGTGTGAGACCATGCATCACTGTCCAAGTTAATAAAATGGAATCCGTACTCATAAAATGATTTCGTACGGTGGCGACATAAATTATTTCTCCGAATCACCATAAACACCAACCTTACCTCCCAATCAACGTAAATATAAACATTTACCTCCAATCAAACCAATCTTACCTCCCAATCGACGTAAATTATAAACATTTACCTTCGATCAAACCAACCTTACCTCCCAATCAACGTAAATTACAAACATTTACCTCCGATGAAACCAATCTTACTTCCCAAGCAACGTAAATCGTAAACATTTACCTCCGATCAAACCAACCTTACCTCCCAATCAATGTAAATCATAAATATCATCATCTCAATCATCATAAACATTAAATCATCCTCCCAATCACCATAATCATAACATCAACCTCTCAATCACCATAATCATAAATATCAATCACCATTAATCGCATTATAGCGACATTCATTGTACGGTCAACACACGTTATGCTAGAGATAGAGATTATAGCCAAGATCTTATTTCCATAGTTATCATATTTATTTTACCTTATTTATTTAGATCTTATTAAGAGTTTTAGTTGTAGTAGGATTTTCAGTAATGGGCCCGGCTCTTATTGCTGTAAACCCTAGTTCTTTTATTATTTAAGTACGAGTGTTTAAGTCATTAGGGATTAGAAAAGATATTAGTTGGAAACGGCAGATTCTGCTTGGGATTATCGGCGCTTAGCGCTTGGAGCAGGCTTCCTACGAGTTCTTATTTGTATTCTCTTATTATTATTGTTCTTTTAATAAATAGTTCGATATTCACCATCATAGAAATACCCTTTAATCTATCAATTGGTCCGACCTGCCATTGATGGAAAAGATGGAAACTGCGATAAAGAAGGGTGTTGATTCTTTTTCATGAGAAGGAGATAGTTTATTGGCAACAACTGATGAGCTCAAGGAGATGCTCATTCTATTGCTTCGCCAAGAAGGATTGCTGCCTCACGACTACAACAACACAACTTTTTCTAATCGAGCTCGCCAGAATAATACTAAACCAACCATGCTACAACATGGTCCTCTCTCCATGGCGTTGATGCCTGCTTCTCTTGTGGATGCAGCACCAATTCCTCCTGTTGCTTAGGTCCCTACTACTTTAGCCAATGCACTAGTAATTCCTTCCCCTACAAGTTCTCTTCTTCCTAGAAAGGCTCCTATTCATTCAAAGGCTAATTCTCATCGTGCAACTGCATGTGCCCTTGCAAAGGTTGGGATCAACCAACAAAAAGCATCTCTGAAGGGTCGATTGCGGGCTGATTTTCTCAAAGTTGTTTTTGATACTATAATGGGTGAAATGCAGCTCCATGTCTACTTGAAGCCTAGCGTTAGGACAAGACGAACGTACGACATATTTTGAGGCTACAATCTTGAGGACAAGGTTGTTTTAAAGGGCGATGGAATTGATAGAGATAGAGATTATAGCCACGATCTTATTTCCACAGTTATCATATTTATTTTACCTAATTTATTTAGATCTTATTAAGAGTTTTATTTTTAGTAGGATTTTCAGTAATGGGGCCGGCTCTTATTGGTGTAAACCTTAGTTATTTTATTATTCAAGTATGAGTGTTTAAGTCATTAGGGATTAAAAAAGATATTAGTTGGAAACGGCATATTATGCTTGGGATTATCGGCGCTTAGCGCTTGGAGCGGGCTTCCTGCGAGTTCTTATTTGTATTCTCTTATTATTATTGTTCTTTTAATATATAGTTCGATATTGACCATCATTGAAATACCCTTTACTCTACTGCGTTATTAAAATGGACAATAATAAATCAATAGCATAAGGTAGTAATCACCACACCTTAACCTTCAACTTGAACTTTAAGTCGAGCAAACAAAAAAATTTAACGTCTTAGTCGCGCCGCACCCAACCACATAAATATAAACTTAAGTATCTTATCAAAGCAAAATAACATGCACTAAAGATAAATTCCTAAAATTTAAGAAACTTTCTAATATATATATTTTTTTAATCAGGCAAACACAACACACACGCACCCGAGGTGCCTCGAACCCCCGACCTCTTGGTTGGAGGGGAAGCGTCTTACCATCTAAAAAAGTAGAATAAATCTTTGGAGCTAATGATCTAATCGGATAGTGAATAAAGTAAAGATTTTATATCATTTACTCTTACGATTTGATTTAGAATCTAACTTCACCAATGTAAAACTAATGCTATTGGAGGAATTTAAATAATGTTTCCAATAGAATCTCTCAAATGTTATTGTTGCCAACTTCAATTCATTAAACTAAAGGCTTAATCCATTTCATCCACTTAATGAAAAGTCAAGCACGTAAATTTTGGAAGGAATGTCCATTAATCCATTAAACCAACTCTCAAATTATAGTCCACTAATCAGATGATCAATGCCCACTAAAACTTAATTTAAGTTAAGCCTATTGCTCCATCTCCTTCCCCTTCAACTCTAGTTTCCCTCCTGCCTTCTCTATTTCTCAAAATCACACTGAAACCCAATTACAGAACACCTATTTGTTCTAATTTTTCCTCTAGAAATCCTCATCTATCCCCTTTCTCCCTCTCTATAATCTTCCTTCCCCTAATAGTAGGAGACACTGCAACTCATCACCGTTGTCTTTACCCCGTCGACAGCAGCAAGCTGCCGCCGTCGCCATCAACACACTGGCTGCAGCAGATTGCCCCTGCCCTACTCTGCTCCCATCATCTTCATCTCAAATCCCCTCCTCAATCCTCAACTTAAAGGGACAGCAAAAACAGAGATGGACTAGGTTTCGGCTCAGGCATACTCATCTCTCCATCGCAGTCTCAGAACCAACTCAGCTAATTCAAATTATGATTTCAATTTCTTTCAACTCTGGCGTAAAAATATGAGATTAGGTAGAGAGTTCTAAGACTGAGTTTTCCAATAGATGAATGATTCAATATTTATGTGAATCACCTATGAATCTTGTTATACTTTTATTTACTGTAAATTCGGGCTAAAACAAAACCTCAACAATAAGGGAGACAAACTGAGAATCTCAATCGTAAACTTACTATAACGAAGGTAAAGATGGAGTAACCTGTGTTGCTATGCTTGATTGAAACCTGGCTGAAGATAATTTTGAAGCTACTTTGGGCTCAAGAATATATTTCGATGAGATTTTTATCTCATGAACTTTGGAAGAAGCTGGGTTTTGGTAGAAGATGAGAATTTTTTGTGCAACTCGTCTGATATTTTCCACCGCATAAGCCTTCATATTAATCAGCATCACTATTGTTTAAAAGAATAGCTGGGAATATGAATATAACTATCTCAAACCCAAATGAAATATCATCACATACCTAACAAAATTTATACAGCTTCAACTCAAGGCCCAAGTTCTCAACAATTAAGTAAGTGGGCCAAATCTTTAATAAGTGAAAGTATACCCAAATAAACTACGAGTCAAACTAATATGAAGCCCAATATAAATTTAAATGGGATTTCACTACCGATTGATCAAACTGGTTAAAAGAAATGCTAATTCCTATGGTTCGATTTAAATAAAATATTTTCTTGTAATTAGGGGGCTCGACAATATAAAAATATTAATAAAATTTAAAATAAATAACTTTGAAATTGTTTTAAGTAAATAGTCGGTAGGGCTGTCAAACGGAATCCGGTATTTCGGGATTCCCGGTACCGGATAATCTGATTCCGGTCCGGTAACCGGTTCCAGCTTCAAGCAAAATTCCGGTACTCGCGTAACCCGTACCAAACCGGGTACTGGTTAATATTTAATTTTTATATATTTTTATAAATAAATTATATATTATATTAATATTAACAATTACTAAAAATTTAAGATACCCTAAATCCTTAATTATATATTATTATTTTTATAAATAAATTATACTTCCTCTGTCTCAGAGATATTGACCCCTTTCTTTTCTCTCTTTTCGGCACGCATTTCCACGCTTCTCGGGGATGAGTTTTAAAATAAATTTTCGATGTCGTAGTATCCCGTAAAAGAAAATATACATCGAAAATTCATTTTAAAACTCATCCCCGAGAAGCGTGGAAATGTGTGCCGAAAAGAGAGAAAAGAAAGGGCTTAATATCTCTGAGCCGGAGGAAATATATTATTATTTTTCTATATTTAATTATTATTTAATTTGTTTTAGGCTTCGAAAAGATAAAACTAAAAACACATTTTAGTTTTTTTTAAAAAAATCCAATACCTTAACCGGTAGTCAGGTATAACCAGTACCGGAACCGGGAACCAGTTAGCTTATCCGGTTCCGGTACCGTTTCCTAAAAAACGTGAATAACCGGTACCAGGTACCCGGATTTCCGGTTCCAGTTAACTGGAACCAGACCGATAGTCAGCCCGGATTCGGGCTGTGACAGTAAACTCTTAGAAAATTCTTTTAAGTAAAAACTAACAGTTTGATGAATGAATACTTATGCAGTGAGCTAGTTAGTTTATAGCAATCAGTTTAGTGCAAGTATAAAGAGAGATTGAGAGAGAGAGAGAGAGAGAGAGAGAGATTGAGACACAGTATTTTATTGTGGTTCGGAGATTACCCTCCTACGTCCACGTCAGTTCTTGCTCAATCTGAAATCCCTTACTTCGGATTTTCCTTCTCTCTTCTTTATACTGGTCGAGAACCATCCTTGAGTTTTCTTCTAACTTGAAAAAAATACAAGCACGAATTCGAGTCGTGACTCTTACTGTAATATCTCGTATTTTAGTTAGCTTAATTAATCATTATTAGATATTATTATACTAATAATAATATATAATACTTTTTAATATGAGGAAATATTGAGATAAGGAGGAAGACGGAAATTATTACGAATTATTTTTAACACGTAATATTTTCCCGTTTAATTCTTGACTATTAAGATTTAGAATGTTAAATCTTCTAATTTTGAAGTCTAGAGATGTGTGAGATGAGAAGTTATTTATTTATTTTTGATGAGGAATTAGAAATTGAATATTTAGTTAAGTTTATATCTAAGTTTCAAGATACATTAATAAGTAAAGAAAGAGATAAAGAAACAAAAAGAAAGAAATAAGAAATAAAAAAAAGGGGGAGATCAGGGGTGAGCCGGGCCTCCTTTTTCTTTCTTTTCTTTGTTTTTTCTTTTCCTTCTATTACCGTCACTTTCTCATCTCCTCTCCTTCTTTCTTTCTTTTTTTTTACGCACGCATACAGCCATATATACATCTCCATCCTTGTTTTTGGAAGCTTTCTAGATAAAGTAAGTCAAGATTTCTATTTAAGGTAAAGTTCTTTTATTTAATTAGTAATTGAAGGAAGTAGAGAGAATAAGAACTTAGTTGGGTATACAGGGTTTCGATTTTTCTAGGATGATATGGGGATTTGAATTCGTAATATTATTGATTAAGAATCTGCTCCAAGATGGTTAGTGAGGATTGAATCAAAAGAAACACCTCTTATTTTCATTATTGAAATTCGAATTTATTGAGGATAAAATTTGGGGATTTTCGATTTTGATGATATTTTGATAAGTTGAGTTTGATTGTGTGTTTCTATGATTGTTAGAAGCACGGGTTTAATTTGTGAGAATTTTTTTAGAGATCAATTTCACAATTTTTGGAATTAGTGTTCTTGACGAAATTGGGGAATTTTTTATTATGATTTTATTTCTTAAAAGTGAGAAGGGGGATGTGAAACTGATATTGTGTGATGCTTAAAATGAGTTTTTGGGAGATTTTTGGAGCTACCTTATGACAAAAACGAAAATAACAGGTTGAAGTAGTTGAGGTTTTTAAATCCTTAAGAGTGTTATATTCATATTGAAGCTTGGAAATTATTTCCTAGCATACCTTAAGCTTATCTGAAATTATTTGAATTAGAATAGACAAGGTTTGTAAACTTTTCTATTTTCTACGATTTTTAGAGTTTGATCGTAGTTGAGTTCCAATGACCGAGTATGAGAAGTGAGCATGTAAATGAGTTCAACTATTAGATATAAGTTATAGAGATTTTTCCTAAGTTCTGATGAGTTAAATGAACTTGATGAATGATAAGAATACATGTTCTATGGGAAGATATACGCCTATTCGAGTAGGATGAGTTGAGGCTGCAACTTTATTTCTTTTTAGTTACAATGAAAGATGAAAGAGATGAATTAAACTCTCTTATAGGATGAATATTTTTGGATAGGGATATAAGTTAAGATTATTGGAAAAAAAATTAGAGAATAAGATAAGGAGATAAACTAAGTATATAAAGTTATTTCCAATTACTTCTCTGTTTCTTATTACTTATAGTTAAATTATTATTTTTAATGAAGGAACGAGCAGTAATCCGAAGCTTGGGAATAATTAAGGCAGAGAAAGTAATAAGTGGAAGCTAGACGGAGTCAGGTGGGCTTTCTAACTAAATGATGATGCGATATGCATACGTATATGAAGCATGATATATTTTAAGAAAATGATTAACTTGCCAATATTTGAGTTTTGTATGATCATCTACTTGATGGAAGACGAATTCGGTCATGTGATTAGCATGATATGTGTACATTGAGGTGACTGTGAGCCGTCCTTTCGGTCGGCCAGTCAATGTGTTTGAGAAGGAGGCCTACTTCTCAACACGCTATTTGATGTTGTAGATGTTATTCATACATAATAAATGACTGCAGTCTTTAATGTTTGATGATGAGGAAACTAAAAAGTATATTAGCATGTCTTGTGTTATTTTAAAGTAAATCACTCGTGACATGCTTATCGAGGCAAGTTTAATCTATAGCTCTAAGAAGCAACTTTCACTGTTTTGGGATGTGTTCACTGAGTACTTAGTATGTACTCAGCCCTGCATGTTATTTCTAAAATGTGCAGGCAAAGCTAGGATGAAGACGGGAATGTGCTGAGCGGAGCTTTTGTTGTGATGTGAAATAATACTCTCTTATACATATAATAATGTAAATAGTTCGAGTTCTAGGGTTATGTGTCTGCATACATGTAACCCCTTTTTGATAAATTCCGCTGCAACATTCTGAGGTTGATGTTTCGAAGTCTTGAAGTCGTGTATATTCAGTTGTTGTGTTCACCTGAACTCTGAGGATGTTATCCATGTTAATGGAAGTTAACTCGTTTTACCAATGTATAAAAAGGGTGCTAGTTCTTGACGACTTTTAAATTATTGTTCAAAAGTTGTCTATATTTTTCTTATCCTCGATTCAGTCTTGGAATATTCTTGTATACGAGTTATTGATTATTTTCATATAATAGAGGATATGCTGGTGTAGTTGTCTTATGGTCAGGATTTAATGATTCATTATTGACAGGTTATTAAGAATATTATTTTATTTTATTTATATTTTCTATAGTCACGGTTTTTCTGGCTTAATCATCTTCATTTTAAGTCGGGCCGTGACACTTACAACCTTTCCTTACAGACTAACACAAATTGCTACTGCTAAACTTTCTAACACAGAGTTTAACTTAAACTCTAAGAGAAATACAATCGAGAATCTCTACATAGAATTATAACTTAATAGAATAGTAGAAAGACTCTATAAAGTTATACTTGAACAACAGTGAACGATCAAGTATACTAGAACCAGAAATTAGAACTCTCAAAAGAACTCAACACTTGAGAAATTATCTTGATTTCGAGCGTTGAGTGAAGACTTTGATTGCTTGAGAATTCTGCAGCGTTTAGGCTTGAATACTTAAATTTCCCATAGTGATTTCTGGTGTGGGAAAGAGTATTTATAGGCTCGAGTTGAAATAGAGCCGTTGGATGTATCAGGTCCGTACACTGACATATTGTACTTTTTTCCCATTGAGGCAGTTCAGTTTGCTTCCAGGGAGGCAAGGACCAGATCAAATCAACCTACGTAGGCAGGTTGATGCTACCTCTTCAAACTGGAGTCTTCAACAATCTTTCTTCAATCTTCAAGTAAACTTGAACTCCAAGGCAAGTGCCGAACTCCAAGGCAAGTGCCGAACAATCTTTCTACTAGTTGATGACAAACTGCGAAACACAAACTGTTTCAACTAGAAAATAAAGTATACCAAACTGGCTATACAGGTCAGTTTAGTTCTATCAACCCAACTCTAGAAAAGAGTTAAAATCTATCTATAAGTATCATCAAAACTCAAATTGAGTAGGGTTCCCAACAACTCTTATTTACGAAATTTTATTTTTAAAAATATACTAATCGGTTATTTTTAAGGTTGGAGACTTGGATGTTGTACCACAAGAAATTGAGGCAGCTTTAGTGGATAGAAAATTCTTATTCAAAGTTTAGAAAAATGTAGACAAAGTGACAAGTTTTTTTTATTACTTTTTAAATTTTGTGTTTTAATTGGTTTATCATTTTTATAAAAAATTCAAGTTTGATATTAAATGAAGAAATAAGAAACTTGACATTGTTTTGAAAATTGTTATACAAGGACTTGAGAGAAGTTTAAGTGAGTTCAATCCATGTCATCTCCTATTCATGATTATTATCATTTTTCTCATAATAGATTGATTAATGATGAACTTCGGTACGATGGAAAGCTTTAGAGCAAGAACATAAAAAATATCTCATGAAGCTTACTAATGAGCAATGGCGTGTTTATGATACAATCATGAATGCAGCAGTATAAAAAAAATGGTGGCATGTTTTTTGTGTATGGGTGTATGGAGGAACATGTAAGATGTTGTCAACCGCTTTTGGTTCAAAAGGTCAAATATGGCTTCAAGTACATTGCATCTCTTTGGTTGCCTGGTGGAAGAACTGCTCACTCAAGATTCAAAATTCATATCAATCCTAAAAAGCCCCAACATTCAACATCAAGCAAAGGAACTCCACTTGTCGAACTTATTACTCATTATTTGGGATGGGGCTCCAATGATGCATAAGTATTACTTTGAAGCTTTAGACAAGAGCATGCGTGACATTATGCAATTTTTCAATCCATCGAGATTAGAGTTGCCATTTGTGGGTAAAATTGTCGTCTTTGGTGGAGATTTTTAGTAGATGTTACTTGTTATCCCTAAAGGTAGCATACAAGATGTAGTGCAAGCCATCATTAATTCGTCGTATCTATGGAGAAACTGCATAGAGCTAGGATTAACTAAGAATATGAGACTTCAAAATGCGTGCAACGAAGATATAGTTTGAGTTAAAAGAATTTTCAGAATGGATTGCAAGTGCTGGAGATCTTTGTGAAGACATATTGCTAAAATCATCTGGAGATCCAATAAAGGACATCATTTCAAGTACGTACCCTTCTTACTCAAATAACTTTGTTGACACTTCTTATTTCAAAGAGCGAGCAATACTTGCTCCTACTTTGGACGTAGTTTAGCTCATTAATCAATACATGGCCCCCTTAATACTCCAGAGGAATAGATATATCTAAGTTCGGATAACACATGCAAATCAGACTCAAATGTCGATCTTTTTCGTGATATCCACACTCCCGAGTTCTTGAATACTTTGAAGTGTTCTGGTGTTGAATCATGAATTAGTTTCGAAGGTTGACACTCCAGTTATGTTAATGAGAAACATAGATCAACCCAATGGATTGTACAATGGAACAAGATTGATCGTTACGAGGCTCGATAATCATATATTGGAAGGAAAGGTTCTCATAGGTCATAATGCAGGGAATATATATATAGGTTGGATCATATATTAATAGATCCCCACATGCTAAATAGGAATGAATCATGTCCATCCATTTTTTCAGATCTGTGGTTATAAATGAATGTTGAAAATATAGACTAAATAACTAGAATTACATTAACTTAATTAATTTAGGGGTAATATTGTCTAATGAAAATACTCCTAATATCTAACGTCCCTAAAATTAAGGGATTGCATTCAATTTTTTTAAAGAGATGATCAATTCATCATGCCGATAAGATTCTTTATATATATAATTAAGGGATTTATTCTTATTTCTTGTCATTCTTCAATAATTTCTTTCAAAATATATACATATCTCAAAGTAATATATATGAGTTATGATTATTATATATATTACTAAGCATACAAATTTATAATGCCAAGCATAATTTTATCTAGTAAGCATAAAATTCGTAATATTAAGCATGGTATATAGTATTAAGCATACGGATTTATAATGCTAAGCATAATTTTATCTAGTAAGCATAAATTCATAATATTAAGCATGGTTTTATCTGAGTATTAAGCATACAAATTCACAAAGTTAAGCATGATTTTATCTAGTATTAAGCATACAAATTCGTAATGTTAAGCATAATTTTATATAGTTTTAAGCATACAAATTCGTAATATTAAGCATGATTTTAAGCATACAAATTCATAATATTAAACATAATATTTTTAGTATTAAGCATAAAATTTTCACATTGACAAATTAAAAAAAAAAAAAAAGTTATGCATTCTCAAAATAAATTGTTGATCGAAATCTACTTCTTAATTTGTGAAATAAGTGTGATTGCATATTAATTGTGCAAGGTGGCGGTCATTAATTTAGGAAGTTAAAGATTTGGTGGGACCTAAAATACTTATTGTACCACAATTAACCCTCAATTAATTTAAAATAATGAATTAATACTTGTATAATTAATTTGGATATCAAATCTTAGCCATTGGTTTTTATTAGATGGATAATTGGGATTCATTCCTATTTAACATAGGGGAATTCTTTAACACAGGATCTGTACCCTATATATATATATATATATATATATATATATATTAAAGTAGAATCACCTGCCATGCAATTTCCCATCTAAAGCATTGCATTTTCCCGCCTATAATGCATGTGCCATGCAGCACAAACACATTACGCTAAACGAGGCGCATGACTAATCATTTTCTACAAGCATAAGAAATGTTGATATAGTTGCATGGGTAATTTTTTTTTCTTTTTAATTAATGCAACTATTAGGCTCACCACCTTTCACATATATCCATGGCACATTATATGTCTTGAAAATATAATGACCAAATATGCAAATATATCCCGAACTATAACTTTTGTTGCAAATCTATCCATGTTGGTCCCAAAAAGAGCTAATTGGTGTATGGGGGGGGGGGAGAATACACCAATATCCAACAATTTTTCAATTTTAAACAAACTTGTCAAACCAGCTCGATAAGCAACACGAGCTTAGAGTGCAGTACGTTCTCTTCAGTTCAGCAAGCATGCTGCTGAACTTATCAAGAGTGTGTTGTGTGTGGAAGTTGGTGGTTTGTTGAAAAGCTCTTAGAAAATTCTTTAAGCTGTAATACAATTGATAGCACGATGATATGAATGCTTGATGTATGATGGTTAGTACGAGTAAAGAGATATTGACTGAAAGTACAGATAGAGAGAAAGAGAGAGCACGACTGATTAACACGTATTTTATGTGCATGTTGAGTGTGTTTGAATGTGTTTGAGTCTTGATTTATGTTCTTAAATGTTAGAAATGCTAGGGTTTTTTTAACTTGTAGCATACTTTTTATTTTTCTCATTTCCTTTCGGTTTTCGATCCATTTTTGTAAGAATTGGAAAGAATATTCATGTGGCTAAGGATCGAAGGCTAGAAACGAGGAAGAATCGAGCTTAATTAGGGTGAAACTTAGGGTTAAAAATGTGGAATTTGAATTTATAGAGTTAGGGTTTCACTAGTTCAAGTTCGTTTATGTTTTCCTCGATCTCTCGAGTCTCTTTGTGTCTTTTTTCAGGTTGATGAAGAACTCATTTGGCAACTTTGATCATTCCATGTCGAAGAGAAGTTCGTTAGGAGTCCGTAGCAAAAAGCGGTTCGAGAATCAGAGTTCGGACGAGAGAGAACGAGCGAAAATAAAAATATTGCGCAAAAGAAGACAGATGGGCGGCAAACCGGCGACCCAAACCGGCGGTCCACTGGGCCGCCGGTCCGCCGCACCCAGGCCGCCGTTTACCACAGAGAGACCGGCGATCCAGACCGGCGGTCCACTGGACAGTGGACCGCCGGTTGAGCGAGAATTCCTCCCGGTTCGCTCCGTTTCGTCCCGGTTCGACCAAATTCGACCCAAACACGATTTTCAATGTATTTAACCCCGAATTCTTCCCTTTTTGATAGATCTTTTGCACATTTCATATTCGTAGAACCCTAGAAACATTTCCCTCTTTCTACTTTAGTATTTTCAAGATTTGGAGAGCATCACTTTGTGGATTCAAGATTCAAGACCATTTTCTTCTTCCTTATTAAATTCTCTATCTTTTAAGCATGATTTTATTTACTTTTTATGGTTTAATTTCTTTAATCATGTCTAGCTAGATTTCTTTGTGATTCCAATTATATATAGATTAGGGATAAGTGATGGGATTAAGCTTTAATTATGAATTTACCTTCTAATTTCATGTTCATTTCTCTTGGGGCTATGTTTTATTATGTAATTGTGATTGATCACCATAATTGCATACCAAGTGTTTGATCTAATGCTTAGGAGGCTTAGATTAGATGCTAGGATCAAGAGATTTGCATGCTAGAGTATAGTAGGGTTAAGGAACTCCATGATCTATTGAGAGTTAATGAATCGCTTAATATCTTAGTAGGAATTAGGCCTTTCATTAATCTACTTGATTTCATTACAATGAGGAATTGAGTGAATCATACTTAGGAGATTTCCCACATAAAATTGGATTAAAATGGCTAATTCTAATTAAAGTGTCACATCCCTATCACTTAGACCTAATTGAAGTATAATTGGAGTCACTTTCATTTCTTATTAATTTTTTATCATTTGTTACTTGTTACTTGTTTAGTTAAGTTCTTAATTACTTTGCATTTTTCATTAAGCAATCAAAAACACAAAAACATGTTAGTTGGTAGCTTGAATAGTAGTTAGGTAACTAGATTACTATTTGAATCTCATTCGCCATTGCATTCCTTGTGGATTCGACTCGATTATACACATTGATTATCATTGCATCTCCCTCACCCCTAAAGTGAGGGCGGATCAACGACACAGTCAATTTTATCATGGTTCGGAGAAACTCCTCATACGTCCACGTCAGTTTCTGTCGAAATTGAAAATCCCTTTAACCTTTGGATTCACCTCTCTTTTGTTTTTACTAGCTGAGTACCAGTCCTAAATTTTGTCTATCTTGATGAAATTCAAGCATGAATTACGGGGTCATGACCCTTACAACCTTCTTCATAACTTAGCTACTAAAAGCTAACGTGCTCTTACAGTTGCAGAGCTTGAACTTCTCGGCAATGGTAGAGCGACATAACTTCTTCTTCTTCAACGAGCACGAACTGAACTTGAGAAGGGTTGAATTTTGTTGAGTTCTTAAGCAGCAGTAAACGCTTCAAGAACTCTAATGGTTTCCAGATTCAGAAATCTTAAGTATCAACACTTGGGAATTCTCTAGTATTTTCGAGTGTTGAAGTTGATGTAAAAGCTTAAGATTTTTGAAGAGTTTTGGCTCTTTGATTGAAATTCCTGTAAGGAACAACTCTGAATGGTTGAAGTATTTATAGGCATAGTTTTTGAAAACTAGCCATTGGAGTACTGACACAGTGGCAGGGAGCCGTTGGTACTGACTCACTTCTAGCTGTTGGGATTCGTCCTAGTTGGCATCCAGCGTGGTACCAGGACAGAACGTCTCAGCTATTGATCTGAACAACACGTTCTCTCATTAGTAGGTGACCATCACGATGTATTCTTCAAGGTAGAGCAGTTTGTCTTCTAGGAGCAGATTGATGAAGGAGCATGATGCAAGATCGATCTTCCTATAGGAGAGCACATTAACACGTTCTCATCTTTTACAAGTGCGATCGATCTGTCTATTATAAGGTGAGCTTATTGATCTGTGTTATACACGGCAGATCGCTCCTATCAATCTTTACTCTAGAAAAGAGTAAAATAAGTTTAAGTGTGGTTTCGAATAACATCATCAAAATCAACTGTAGCGGGTTCCCAATAATTTCTTACTTTTTGATGATGTTGAAACCCAACACTTTATAAATATTTCTTAAGGCATCAGATTTGGTAGCCCAAATAACACCCCATAAGCCAAGATAATAAACTTTTTCTAGGCTTTTGGACTGTTTGGTAAACCTTGAACATTTTCTTGAGGGCCCGAGAAAAAAGGTCGGCCCGGGTAAAAAGTCACTGTAGCCTTTTGTAAAATAAACGGGCCTTTTTGGTCTGATAAAATTTTCATACTTGAACAGTAAATGGTGTTTCCTCTTATGCTCCTCTCTCCTCCGCTCATTTCTTAGCAGTTCATGTATTCTCCCTCCTCCCATCATCGCCGGCCACCACCGCTGGCTACCACCACCCAACACCATCGTTGCATAAAATAGCTCGGTTTCTCACTAACAAGTTTTATCTCTCTAAATCCTCACCTCTGCCGTGGTGGGAAACAATACCATCTCCTCTCACAAAACCGTTCTACTACTTCATAGCCATTTTCGGGCCCAACGGCACCGGAGTGGAGGGAGGAGGATGAAGTCAAGCGGCAGTGAGTTTGACGGCGGAGCAACGGTGGAGAGAGAGAGGCGGCAGCGGAATTTCTTGGGGTATTCTACGGCAAGCAGCGGTGGAGTGGAGGAGAAAAAGAGGAAGAAGAAAATAAAGGAGAGAGAGAGAGAGAAAGGGAGAGAGAGAGAGAGAGAGGTGATGAAGAGAGGTGGCGGAGTGAAAGGAAATGAGGGAGATGATTATTTTTCAATTTTTGGATTAATTTACAAGGGCTAATTTGTAAAATACTAGCTAATTTTAGAATTTTATATTTTAGTCAAGGAAGTATTCTTGCATACCAAACTAGAATCCCAAGATATCTACAATTGCTATCATGGCCACCAAATAATAAGATTGAATTATAATCTCAATCAAGGTAAGATTATAGTCACACTTCATATCTTTTCATGGTTTATCCTATCATGTCTACCAAACATAGCCTAACAGTTAAGTACTGAAAATATAAGCACGACATAATAAAATATAAAACAAGTAAATAAAGCAGTAAGGCAGATAGCCTGGACAAAGAGGTATTGTCATCAGGACAGAACGAGTGATCATGTTTTCATTACGGTATCACAGTAGAAGGATACATACAGGTAAATTACAGCTCAATACTACAAAAATTCAAAATAAAATACCGATCACTGCTTCCTCATGTGGGTGAGGTCTTCTCTTTTCTTCTCGTTTGACACAAGCTCCATGCTCTTGTAGATACCATCTTTGATCTGCATGTACATACGATTCTTGGGATTGACCGCAACCTTCAAGTGTGAAGAAGTGGTGCGCATAAAGGTGTTAATCACAGAACGATCCTCAATGTTGGTATCTCCAATCATGGGTGGGGAGAAGACTATCTTGGCAGGGGCAATAATCTGTAGGTTGTTGCGAGCTACATGGACATGAGTACGTTGTACGAGTGATTGATCTGGATGAGCCTCCAGAAATTTGGCTAAGGCCTGCTCTATGTCACCAGCGAACTCTTCATTGCGGATGTAGTAGTGCCTCAGAATGAACGAGTCAATCAGATGGTTCCATCGCTCATGGTCAGTAGGATCAACCAAGCAGATGTTAAAGAACGATTGCTCGTGGGTGATCTTCAACACTTTCATGCACTCGGATGTCCATCCTTCTGCAGCTCTTTTGCATGCTTCTACCTTGGCCAGTTCAGCCAAGAACTCCTCCTGCATCTTAGGATCATTGGCATCATCTCTATGCATGCCATCATCCATCATCTATTTAACTAAATGCATTCGAACAACAGCCTTCATCCTGACTTCCTTCTCGGTGTCGTGCTGGGTAGAAGCTTTGGGATCTTCTTGAGTAGGTTCGGAAGAGGAGGAGGCTGGAGGAGGTTTGGTAGCAGCAGGCTTCTTCTGCTTCCTCTGGCGGATGATCTTATTGGACTGCTTTGGGGGAGCTTGCTCATCATCTTTCTCCTTTTCGACATCATCAAGAAGGACATCCTTGAGCAGCTTCCTCAAGGAAGAGTTCTCCTCCTTGATCTTCTCTGTGTTGACAGCAAGGTCAGCTTGGCCATTGAGAAGGGCAGTGATATTGCCTTAAATCTTTTCAGGTGTGTGTTGGCGGCAGAAGCAGCTTTAGCGACGTTTGCAACAAGGGCCTTGTGCTCTTTTGCCATATCCTCATACTGGATGGTGATGTTATCAAGATCAGTGAGCTTGGCCATGCCCAGAGACTTGAGCACATCAGGGAGTACCACCTTCAGTCGAGTAGGGAGATAAACTTCAGAGAAGTTGGTGACTTCCTTGAAAGCAAATCCTTGATGATCTGCTTCACCGATTCCTTCATGGCTTCCTTGGTAGCTTCTATTGCCAGGTCCTTGGCCTTCTATTCAAGCCCATCGATCCTCTCACCAAGCTTGACCTCGGAGTTGACAAATTCTTCCTTCTGCTTGGCAAGGCATTCGAGAAGAAGATCAGAGTTGCCTTCAACAAATTTGTGAACTAGCTCAATACGTTCCTCTAAAATCTTCTTGTGGTTGATGATCTTGCCGTGCAGATTGAGATCCAGCTGCTTGATTGACGTGCAGACTGCATCAACAACAGTGTCAGCAAAAGCATTGAAGATATCTCCAGCCAGCTTGATGACAAGATCTTCGACCTCTTGCTTTGTCATCTTCGTCCTCACTATTGGACAGTTAATCTAAATTGAGTGGCCTTCTAGTGCGGTGGCATGAGTGTACACGGTCTTTAGCTCGGGAGAATATTTGATGTCTATGGGCTTCTCTCGTGAAGTCCCAACATCTTGCCTGGAGTTGTCAGCTCAGGGTGGAGAACGCTCTGCTTCTCCAGACGATTCCCCCATGGCAGTAGGCTTGTTTTGAGAGTCAGCCTTGGGAGGAGAATGGTCGGCCTCACCAGTAGGGTCCTGGTTTTGTTCAGTGTGGGTTGGAGAACGGCCACCCTCTCCAGTGAAATCAGAATGATATGGCTCATTCCCAATCAGAAATGGACTGGCCATATTCTCGGGTAAACATGCGTCACTGTTCATGTCAGGCTCATTCACATATAGGGGCCTCAAATTGATCTCGAGCACCCTTGCTTCCATCTTCATGTGAGCCAATATCATCGACCTGAACCGGAGATGTGCTTCCTCCATGGAGCAGTAATCTAAGGTATTCATCAGCTGGTCTTCTTCCTTCATCAACTCATCGAAAGAGCAGATGGCTACAAGGTCGCGAAGTATGGATAACTCACAATCCCTCATGTCCAGCAGGAATTGGAGTTTGTTGGCGAGCTTGCGCGTCTTGGGGAGCTCGTCGATGCTTGGCATCAGATTGGCTACCTTCTTTGCGGCGATCTCTCACAGAGAATCGATGAGAGCTCATGCAGAACTCAAATAGACGTTATTTGATCCCTGTGCAATGGGCTCAGAAATTGGAGAAGAGCATCGAGGGGAGAAGGGTACCTCTTCCGGTGAAGGAGAACGATGAGGTGGAGTAGGAACACGTTCTTCTTCAGCCTCGGTCTCTTCCATCTCAGGGGTAAGCTTCCGCTTGAGAGGCTTCTCCTTGGGAGTGGAGGGCTTTGATTTCTTGGATTAGGCTGCTGCTTCTCTCCAGTTGCTGTATTTCTCTTGTCACCAGCCCCAGTAGGCTGATGTGCTTTGTCTTCTGACATAGTCCAATTGGGTTGGACTGCCCAAAAGCCAGCACGAAAGCTCGGATAGCAAGCTTGTCATGAGTCTTTTGAAATAACTCTGCTGCAATCCTGACAGCCATCTCGAGCTGCCTTTGATCCTGAGGCATCAACTTTTTCTTGTTGAAAGGAACTGAATCCTTCCACTTCTCATTGGGAAATTTCTTCAAGATCATCCAGCTGATCTTAGTACCCATCCGAAGTGACTTCTTCACTTCCATAATAGTTTTCCTGGAAAGAGTCCACCACATCAACAATCAAATCTGACTTATCCTTGAGCAGTTTGAGCAGGACTCTAGCCTAATTAACATCCAAATTTCTAACTACAACAATCATCATCCTAAACTTATAGGGAGTGACCGTATCAAAGGTGCCAGAGTGAGAAAGAAATACCTTTTGCACAAAATCGCAGAGCAATCGGTATTTGGGCTTCATATTACTTTTGGGAAAGGCCTTCTCCTTCACTTTATCTTTCTCCATCTCTCCATAGGAGTCCCCAATCATCACCATCTCTGGGTATATAGTTTCAGGAGAGAGATGTCCACCGATTCAATGGTGACACCGGAATCTTCGAGTGCGAACCTATGCACTATCAAATCTAGAACGTTTAGGCAATGGAAGGACTTGGGGTCTTGTGAGGGGAGGTAAATGGTTGCCTTCGCCAGATCTCCATCCTTGGAATCCCTCCAAGTGTAGAGAAATGTTGCCGCTTGTCGGGGTAAGAACAGTGCGGGTTTTGCCGTGATTATATTGTGAAATCCTTGGCAGTTGGAGATTTGGGTATAGACAGAGTCGAGTTCTGCAAAATCGAAATTTCTTAGAACAACAGCTCATTCTTGAACGATTTTGGGCATGCTGATTTTTACTTTCACGGACCAAGAAGAATCTTGACCGGAAGTGGAGGTTTCGGTGGCTATTTTTGTGAGAAACGAGTTGAAAAGAGGTTTTGAGGTTTTGAAAATTTTTGGAGCTTTTGCAGAGAACAACAATTGTGAAAATCAGAAGTTCTTTGCAAATTTTGGAAAACTAGAAAAATGATAGTTTCCAAAAGTATATAAGGAAGATTTCAACGGTTGAGATTTGATAACTTCCCCAAAAATTAAGGGTTTAGATAACTTCATTGAACGTGCGCGAATGGGTCTGCAAGTGAGATGGCAATTGGATCACACGTGCTATACCTTTTTGTCTCAACAGTCGTACTCTTTCAATTCAAAATTAAATGCGCCTTGGTCAAAGTGAGAAACCTTTGATCTTCGATAGGTTAGCGTGAAGGATGTCTGCTTTTGTGTCAGAGCAGACTCTTTAGCTACAATGTTTTCCCTATATTCTAGAACAAAACGCTTAGATCAATAAATTAAAATGATTGCATTTATAGCATAAGAGAGAAGCTAAAGAAACAGAGATCGATACAAAGTCTCTGGTTCCTCCTTAATTATTGATCTGCATTTTTGTAGGAGGACAATGGTTATTTATCATTCTGGTGGGTGATGTTCTGTGAGAGAGCGTCCTGGATTACTGGTAGCGTGCTGTTGGAAGGAGATCGTTCTGATGAGTCGATCTGCTAGGTGACATTTGACAGGCCTAGCTTTCCACACAGTGTGAATCTTCTCTATCACCACATCCTTCTTCTCCACATGATCACATATGAAGTGATGTCTCCCATCTATGTGCTTGCATCGAGAGTAGTGGACTGAATTTTGAGTGATGCTGATGGCACTCGTGCTATCGCATAAGATTAGTACTTCAGTGACGATGATCTCGTAATCTTTGAGCTATTGCTTGAGCCAAAGAATTTGAGCACAGCAGCTACCAGCTGCCATATATTCTACTTTAGTGGTAGATGTGGCTACGGAGGTCTGCTTTTGGAAAACCAAGAGATCAGCTTGCTGCCAAGAAATTGACACGTGCCTGAAGTAGACTTCCTATCGAGCTTACATCCTGCATAGTCAGCATCTGCATATCCAGTCAGTTCAAGATTATCGTCACAAGGATACTATATTCCAAGGTTGGCGGTTCCTTTCATGTAATGAAGAATTTTCTTTGTGGCTTCTAGATGAGACTCTTTAGGAGGAGCTTGATATCGAGCACTACAAAATAAATATCTGGTCGACTTGCTATTAGATAAAGTAAAGAACCAATTATCCATCTATACTGAGTTATGTTGGCTGGTTTTCCTTTTGGGTCTGGATCGATCTTCCCATTTGCGAGCATTGACACTTTAACAGGCTTGCTGTCCTTGAAACCAAACTTGTCAGTGAGCTCGTGTGCATACTTGGTTTGGCATAAGAAGATTCCTTCACTAGATTGTTTGACTTGCAAGCCTAGGAAGAAATTCATTTTGCCCATCATGGACATTTTGTACTCATCTTGCATAAGCTGTCCGAACCTATCACACAAGAAGGTAGATTTTGACCCAAAAATAATATTGTCAACATAAA
This sequence comes from Mentha longifolia, assembly GCA_001642375.2. Taxonomy (NCBI): domain Eukaryota; kingdom Viridiplantae; phylum Streptophyta; class Magnoliopsida; order Lamiales; family Lamiaceae; genus Mentha; species Mentha longifolia. The sequence continues at coordinate 35,632,288 of CM038114.1, forward strand.
TTTGCACTAAAAGGATATGTTCTTTACATTTTATTGTGAACAACGTTCTGTCGACTCTTCCTCTTTTAAATCCTGATTCCAGTAAGAACGTTGCCAAGGTCTCATACCAAGCTTGATGAGCTTGCTTCAATCCATAGATTACTTTGTGTAATCGATAGACCTTGCTGGAATCTCCTTCTTCAAAACCGGGAGGTTGTTCCACGTAGACGTCTTCTTTAAGTCTGCCATTGAGGAACACGCTCTTCATATCCATCTGGTAGACTTTGAATCTTTGATGAACTGCATAAGCTAGAAACAATCTGATCGCTTCCAACCTAGCAACCGGGGCAAATATTTCCTCATAGTCTATCCCTTCTTGTTGGCAGTAGCCTTTCGCAACCAATCTTGCCTTGTTGCGGACTACTTCACCAGATTCATCACGCTTATTTTTGAAAATCCATTTCACTCCAATTATGCCTTGATGATGAGGTCGATCTACAAGAGACCATACTTCATTTCTCTTAAATTCATGAAGCTCCTCTTGCATAGCTGTCGTCCAGTCTCAATCTAGTAGACCTTCATCCGCATTTTTGGGTTCAACGTGAGAAAGAAAACAACTTAACAGACAACTTTCTCCAATTTGCCTTCTCATTTTCACACCTTCATTTGGGTTCCCAATAATGAGCTCTTCTGGATGAGCATCTACCCATCTTCTTTGACGAGTGATCTCTTCTTCTGATAATTTAGGCCCGGGCTCTTTAATGGGATCATCAAATCCAAGAAGGGATTGAGGTATAAATGGATAGAGCTATTCAAGTTATTCTGCAAGTTGGTCAACGGTAGTCTCTTGAACTGGGGTGGAGGGAGCAGGTTGAGTAGGATCAGTCTGGGTGACATCGAGCTGGACAAGATCGTGCTGCATATAATCAGTAGTTTCAGTACAACCCAATGAGGTTGCGTCCATTCTCCCTTGCTGTGTGACTACATTCTGATCAACATTCTCTTCTTCATCACGATCAGCTGGACTCCAATAAAGTAGATCTTCCAATAGTTGAGCTGATGATCTAGCTTGATTCGAACTTTTATTTGTCTACTGTTCTGTAGATGTTTTCATATACATGCAAGTAGAATCATCAAATACAACATGAGGTGTTACTTCAATAGAAGGGTTTTCTTATTAAAAACTCTAAATGCTATGCTGGTCTATGAGTATCCTATCAGCTTTGCTATCAAATGTTTTTAATTGAGTTTCCCATTGTCGTGAATGTAACACAAACAACCAAAAGATTTAAAGTATTTAAGATTAGGCTTTTTGTTCTCCCACAGCTCGTAGACGGTCTTCCCATGATGGACTTGTTGGAACTGCTGCTTGAAAGCATTCCTTTTTCCCACAGGATCTTCGAATTGGATGTGATAATTTAAATGCAACTAAATCATATAATTGAGTTTAGAATGTTATTGTAATATCCTGAATTTTTAGAATTTAGTTAATTTAAGAAAGTCTTATTGGAAAACAATAAGTCTATAAAAATTAACAATAACATGCACCTCCAATAGGATTTTTAGATTATAATGAAAGAAACATAAGTTATTAGTTTTGATATCTATAGATTTATATTTATAATTAGATATATATTAGAATATACCTATTGTATAAATCTATACGTCTATACACTCCTAAATATCTAATATATATATATATATATATATATATATATATATATATTAAGATATGTAGTAATTTATGCCACATACGTATATAAATATATATAATGATACAATATTTTAGATATATGCTTATAAATGGAGATATCTTTTGATTGCATAATACTTATAAGTCCATGCATGCATAGTAATATACATATCATATATAGCTTACAGGTGTGTATAAATGAATATAGTATTATTGTATGATGTAGTAAGTTAGAATTATTAGTAATATCTCTATCCAATTGCAAACTTTATTCCATTCGTACACAGACACGTATCCAAGCATATCTATATAGATGCCACACGTATTTCATTGATTTTAGGAAGGTGATGAGTACTCTAAACTAGAGGTTGACTCACGTAAGCTATACTACGTGAATAAGCAACTTAAGCTTGTTCTATAAATAGCCGCGCGAGCCTTTCACCGTTTTCTCATTCTTAAATCTTTCCACAACAGTCACGTCTTCCTTCCCGAATACAAATATTACTATTAATCCAAATTAGTTTACAAAATAAGTTTCAAAGAAATAGTCTTTTTATTAAGCTCCGTAGAAGAAGGATTATAGTATATCAGTTCTCAAGGTTGCTCTAAGTTACAGGTGGGTAAAATGTTTTGGCATTGTTTTTAATGCTGTTTAAATTTTATGTTATAAAAATGCAATTATCCATAAAAATGTTTTGTGTGAATGTTCCAAGAAATGACTCTATGGATCGATCGAGATTCATTGTTAGTATCAGATATACTAACTTTGAATTGTGCGCACCCCGGTTACATATGGTGCCTTGATCACCATCGTATGTAACTAATGGCGAATTCCTTGAGTTTCGGCTCGGGTTTTCTGCAAGTACTGGGATTATTTAGGGTTTCGACCCTGAACCCGGTCTAGATGAACCAAAGGTGATTTGTAGCCTTGGTTGAGTCCAAGAATGAACATCACACACCTGAAAATGATATTTGTATTTTCAAGAGTTGTTTTCTGCAAGCCTCTTGATATACTATGTATGGATAAATTGCCAGTTTTCAAAATGCTTGCCAAAGGGGCATGACCACTAAGTACATCAAGTACTTAGCCCAAAACTTTTTCAAATGTTTTCAGGTCCGGAAGCAGGTGATGCGCAGCAAGGCTGAGGCAGAGGGTTGTTGCAAGACTTTATTAAGCTTCCGCTATGTTATTTTGCTCATAACTCTAATAATAAGACTACTAGTTTGGTAATAATAAATAAGTCGAGGGCGTCATCTTCCAACCCTCTAGTTATATAATATGGTTTCTTTGTTTCCTAAACTTATTTCTCTCTTCCTATTTTACTTATTATTGGATGGAGAGTGCCATATATAAGTTCCTTTTGGAAGCTCGAATTCCCACTCAATTATAGTTATCCCATTTTTCGAAGTGGATGTCGACTCCTCTAGTTTACTGAAAACCGGTTTACCCCATCTTTTACTTTATGCAAGGTGGAGAGTGCCATACAATGGTTCCACTTGGACGCTTGATTTCCTACTCACTCTTGGTAATTCCAATGTGTCGTAGTAGATGGTCGACTCCACTTGGCAACTTGACGCTGGTTTACCCCACCATTTTCTTTATAGTCTCATTCTACGTTTTAAGATACTCGTAAAATAGTCATAAATTAATATTATCCCCTTTCTTCCCCACTTCTTTAATCCAACCCCCGTCACACCCTGGTTCACAGGAATCGGGGCGTGACAAGGTGGTATCAGAGCGGAAGACTCTGAGACCTTAGTCTATGTCTACTCTAGAATATTAATTCTAGTAATGTTAGTTAAGCAACAATCACCCTCAGCTTGCCATCATCTGCTCCAGCTAAGGTACATTTAACTATGTATATTTTATGAAGCAAGTTGCATGAAACTGTTTGTTACTTTTCAAGTATTCTAAGAAATGATTGTGTTTTATGAAACACCAGATATGATGAAACTCCCTGAGTTTCCATGACTTGATTTCAAGTACTATGAAAGTATGTGGAACTTTGTTTCCAAAGAATGATGAAAGCATGCAAATAGTCATTTATGATTTAAATGATATTTGAATATTGTGTTATTTTATCAAAATAGAACCAGTGGTATCTATGGGTATGATTCTCTAATTAAACTTGAGGATCTATGATATGGTCACTAGGGAAATAAGAACCATATTTGGTCTAGTGAAGAATAACTCTTAAAGAAGACAGTGGTTTAAGTCGATTTACTTAAACCTAGAAGTGAAGATTTTAAGTTAAGCATTTATTTAGAGGTTTATTATGATTTGATTTTAGATATTCAATTAGAATATCCTTGCAGTATGAGGCCACCACTTAGATCAAATGTTACAGGGGTAGAGAGAAAGAGAGGAAACATTGAGAAATTTCATGTAGATTCCCTTGCACCTATGAGTTCACCAGTGATAACACCAGTGCCGATAAGGCCAGTAGAAGTGCAATGGTAATAAACATATTGTCCAACAATAATGAACTCGAGGAGATAGATCTCGATCAAGAATGAGAACAATTGATGAGGCTTTATTATATGTAGATTTGTTGTTATAGTTCGCAAGGATGATCCTTGTATAGACCCATGATCTCTAGAGAAATTATTAGAAACCAGAATCTCAAGATTGAGAATTTATCTTTTAAAGAAAATATGTTTATTATTGACACAATAAGTTTTGATATCATCTTAGAAATGGATTGGTTCGGAAGAAATAATGCCACGATTAACTGTGAGGAAAGAGAGGTTGTTTTCCAAACGAAGAATGGTAATGTGATTGGCATCCGAGGAAGGAGATATGAGAAATAAAATATCAATACTCTCGGCCATGAAGGCTGCTAGGATGTTAAGAAAATAAAATTGTCGCAGACCACGGAGGAAGTTGGGATGAATTTTCGCCTCTAGTTGAATTTGATTAAAACAATAGCTAGCTTTCAAGCTACAATTGGAATGCCACCTTACGAGCCTCTTTAGGGTCGCAAGTGCAGGTTGCCACTTTATTGGGATAAAGAGGGTGAGTGCAAATTGTTAGGCCCAGAACTAGTACAACAGATGATTGAGAAAGTTGATCTTATCAGGAAAAAAAAAAAAAAAAAAAAGCCCACGATAGACAATAATCTTATGCCAACAAACGAAGACCAGAATTAGAGTTTAGAATATAGGATCGTGTTTTCCTCAAAGTTTCTCCTACCAAAGGAATTATACATTTGATGAACGGGGCAAACTTTAGGACCCTTTGAGACTCTAGATAGGATAAGCCATGTAGCCTATGAGTTGGCTTTACCGCCAAGTATTGCAGACGTACACAATGTCTTTCACGTGTCACAACTTAGAAAGTATGTATTTGACCCAAAGCACGTAATTAATTATGATGCAGTGTTCTTAGCCCGACCTAAGCTATGATGAAAAACCAAAGCAAATTCTTGACCGAAAGGTCCAAGTGTTGATGAATAAGAAAAATACCACTAGTAAAGGTCCTATGAAATCACAATTGACAAGAAGAACCACATGAGAATTAGAAGATAAGCTAAAGAATTAGTATCCTGAACTATAGTTTCCATGTACGTAAATTTCGAGGACGAAATTTTTATAAGGAGGGAGGGATGTAATATCCTGAATTTTTAGAATTTAGTTAATTTAAGAAAGTCTTATTGGAAAACAATAAGTCTATAAAAATTAACAATAACATGCACCTCCAATAGGATTTTTAGATTATAATGAAAGAAACATAAGTTATTAGTTTTGATATCTATAGATTTATATTTATAATTAGATATATATTAGAATATACCTATTGTATAAATCTATACGTCTATACACTCCTAAATATCTAATATATATATATATATATATATATATATATATATATATTAAGATATGTAGTAATTTATGCCACATACGTATATAAATATATATAATGATACAATATTTTAGATATATGCTTATAAATGGAGATATCTTTTGATTGCATAATACTTATAAGTCCATGCATGCATAGTAATATACATATCATATATAGCTTACAGGTGTGTATAAATGAATATAGTATTATTGTATGATGTAGTAAGTTAGAATTATTAGTAATATCTCTATCCAATTGCAAACTTTATTCCATTCGTACACAGACACGTATCCAAGCATATCTATATAGATGCCACACGTATTTCATTGATTTTAGGAAGGTGATGAGTACTCTAAACTAGAGGTTGACTCACGTAAGCTATACTACGTGAATAAGCAACTTAAGCTTGTTCTATAAATAGCCGCGCGAGCCTTTCACCGTTTTCTCATTCTTAAATCTTTCCACAACAGTCACGTCTTCCTTCCCGAATACAAATATTACTATTAATCCAAATTAGTTTACAAAATAAGTTTCAAAGAAATAGTCTTTTTATTAAGCTCCGTAGAAGAAGGATTATAGTATATCAGTTCTCAAGGTTGCTCTAAGTTACAGGTGGGTAAAATGTTTTGGCATTGTTTTTAATGCTGTTTAAATTTTATGTTATAAAAATGCAATTATCCATAAAAATGTTTTGTGTGAATGTTCCAAGAAATGACTCTATGGATCGATCGAGATTCATTGTTAGTATCAGATATACTAACTTTGAATTGTGCGCACCCCGGTTACATATGGTGCCTTGATCACCATCGTATGTAACTAATGGCGAATTCCTTGAGTTTCGGCTCGGGTTTTCTGCAAGTACTGGGATTATTTAGGGTTTCGACCCTGAACCCGGTCTAGATGAACCAAAGGTGATTTGTAGCCTTGGTTGAGTCCAAGAATGAACATCACACACCTAAAAATGATATTTGTATTTTCAAGAGTTGTTTTCTGCAAGCCTCTTGATATACTATGTATGGATAAATTGCCAGTTTTCAAAATGCTTGCCAAAGGGGCATGACCACTAAGTACATCAAGTACTTAGCCCAAAACTTTTTCAAATGTTTTCAGGTCCGGAAGCAGGTGATGCGCAGCAAGGCTGAGGCAGAGGGTTGTTGCAAGACTTTATTAAGCTTCCGCTATGTTATTTTGCTCATAACTCTAATAACAAGACTACTAGTTTGGTAATAATAAATAAGTCGAGGGCGTCATCTTCCAACCCTCTAGTTATATAATATGGTTTCTTTGTTTCCTAAACTTATTTCTCTCTTCCTATTTTACTTATTATTGGATGGAGAGTGCCGTATATAAGTTCCTTTTGGAAGCTCGAATTCCCACTCAATTATGGTTATCCCATTTTTCGAAGTGGAAGTCGACTCCTCTAGTTTACTGAAAACCAGTTTACCCCATCTTTTACTTTATGCAAGGTGGAGAGTGCCATACAATGGTTCCACTTGGACGCTTGATTTCCTACTCACTCTTGGTAATTCCAATGTGTCGTAGTAGATGGTCGACTCCACTTGGCAACTTGACGCTGGTTTACCCCACCATTTTCTTTATAGTCTCATTCTACGTTTTAAGATACTCGTAAAATAGTCATAAATTAATATTATCCCCTTTCTTCCCCACTTCTTTAATCCAACCCCCGTCACACCCTGGTTCACAGGAATCGGGGCGTGACAGTTATACCTCAGATCTTTGCTGACGGAGTAATCTACAGGTCTAAATTATGGAGGTGTGATCCCTTTCCTCGAAGTTCTTCGACTGTGTGGGCGTCTAGGAACTTTGGAACCAGGAACTCTCCCTCTGATGATGATAGGCGCCGATTCTCAATACTGCAACACTTAGGTTTTTAGAATCTCCTCCTCCTTATTTATAAGGAGAGTAGGCGCCTACTTCCTTGTCCACTAAGTCACGGGCTTTAATTAATTAAAGCCCGGTTTAGTTAATAATTACTGGAACAAATTCTAATATAATTAGAATTAATCCTAATTATTATAAGGAAAATAATATATATAATTATTAAATTAATTATCTAATTCCTTAATTAAGAATAAACCTTAAGATATTAATTTATTCCATAATTATATAATTAACCAGAGTACAATTATTGAGATCAGATGGACATTAGAAGAGGAAACTGGCGTCCCTTACACTACTGTAGGCGCCACATTAATGGGCTCAAGCCCATAATGCCTCTTTTCAGTCCAAAACTGATAACCCTCAATAATACCTTGAATTCCTTTCCTGAAGAGCTCTTGGGCCACCCCAGGGATCTATGTACCAGACAGAGTTTAACCTTACCTAATGAAATAACCATGATATGCATTCCACTAAAGAATCACAACTGAATCACCGCTCTGTCATAATTTGTAGATTGGGGCTGATACTTTATTTAGAGTTATCCCCGTGTTTAATGACTCCGATATCCATTAATTAATTAGAGCTCCTCTGACTGCTCATAGTTAATTAACATCTTATTTTCCTCAAGTAGTACCCGTTCACCCCTTATTATTATACCTGAACTTAATCAGCATGCATGACTTGGTATAATAAACCTTGTGAACTCCCTGAGGGGATATCTCTCAACCTAATACGGACACGGTGTCTCGATATAACTAATTAGACATACTATGTGTCCTCATGTTACCCAAGATGCAAGTCATCAGGGATGCTGCGATAGACCCTTAGCTATACAAGTCAAAGTAACAGTGAACAACACATATATCTCTAATAGCATATCGAGATTAAGATCATATCTCTAAATTCCGAGATCTCTAGTTCTTCACCTATTGCTAGGGTCAGTATCAGAAGAACCTTATCTCACTCGATCCTGTCAATACGTTCCACCGTACCAACATAACTAGTGACTGAGACCCGCCACTACCGTTATGTTGCAGTCTAAACCGATAATTTTCCCAAGCTATCTCGACTGTGACACTGTTTATATCTCATAATTATTATCGAAAACTGCGTGATCTCCCTGACACCCGAGCCGTCCACGTGTTCTAAAACATGAGATATAGGGCTTATTCTTATTAATATATTTATTCAGATAGGTGATTGTTACCAGTGAAATACATGTCATATATACTAAAACACGTTTTTGCTTTAGCTATATACAACAACCCCAACAATCTCCCACTTATACTAAAGTAAAAACTTTTAGTATACCCATGTGTCTATCGGAAACTATATGGCATCACTGTATTTCACATCTTCTCCCACTTATACTGAAAGATTTTACCGTGGGAGGATCACTGAGACAATGCCCACCACGTGCTTCCGAGGTGCCGGCATACTCAATTTTGGTGAATAAACCGCCGTATAAACATTCATGCTTTAATGTTCCTTTATACACGCAATATCGCCTTATGGTTACATAAACCAATCGGTACTCCTATGTGTTTTCCCAGTTTGACAAATCCGTAAATCTTGCTTCTGCATTTGAAAACTCATGTGAGATTTCTTGCAAGATAGGATTACTACCATTTCACAAAGTAAAGTTTCCAACCATACAACTGCTTTAGTAGCTCCCACTATAAATTTAGCTTGTCATGAAAGAACTCTCATAAACATTTTACTGTCCCGAGATTCTCCAAGGTATGGTTCTCCTCTCTAAGTGAACACATAGATTTAAGGTCGATTACCTCATTTACCAACATACTCCCCGATTATCCGTGTTCATTAATGAACTATATTTGTTACCTTGCTCGTAGCAAATATCTGACACTTTTCCGATATAATTTATATCGATAACCTAGTCAGAACAGTAACCTACGTAGAATACTTGAATCATGTATACAATCCTTATGGATATACCCTACATTATTCAAATTCTGCGTCTTAAACTGTCCGGATAACCACCATCATTATGTCTGATAATACTTTCACAATGTTGCCAAAGTTAGTGATATTATCACATAATGTACAAGAAAATCACGCCTTTCATCTTTATTACCGTGAGAACTGTAACATTTATTGACATGTTCCATAAAACTTGACTTTATGCATGCCTTTCCATAAATGCTCCCATTATTCGAATTTCCGCAAGAGTTTATCAAGCATTCGGAATAATGTCCTTAATTGATACACATTTGATCCAACATAACCGTTATATCCAAATATTTTCCTGCCAAAAGCCATTGACTTTAAACAGATATTGGATTATAACTTATGAGGTACAAAAAGTGTTAATATAGAAATATAGAAAACTTTTTCTATATTTTTCATATCAACTTTGTTCTTCCATTGCCATTGCACTTTTCATCATGAACCTTGCAAATTAACATGGATCGTATCAATTACTTTAACCTTCTCATTTAAACTTTTCATGTGGTCGTTTCTTTCCTCATGCACATTTTCCAAGAAAACCAATTTCTTGATGTATATGAAAACGATTTAGTGTTTTCTTTCGATAACACTCCCACTACAATAAAGATGACCTTGTGCAGAATACTTGTGACTATTCATTCTTGTACTACTTGGCTTATTGAAATTCCTTGAATGATCCAATCATTTTTGAACATTCGTTCAATAACGATCTTTTTCATCACCTTATCCTTTTAATCTTTTATTGAAACTTTTACTAATCCAACTTATCACCAATCTTAATTCAACTAATTTGCAATATAATACACGCAAATATCCCTTATATCCAACTTGAGTTAAAATCTGTCATAATGCCAATTTATACTCAAATTGTAAGGTAGAATTATAAATACTTGACATAGTTTAGTAATGTTTCAAATCAAGATGAGAAAAGAGGTGAGAAACAAAGAAACAACTACATTTATCTAATCATATTTGAGATATTCCATGTTACTAGATAATTACTTCAACACATGAATGAAAAACATTTAACAACCAGTGTTAAAATCAAATTAACACAAATGTTAAAACCAAAATCATCCATAAACCAATTCAAAACAAATGTACCGCCAAAACTTGACACCAATGTAATGAAAAACAGTAAAGTAATGTATCATCCCAAACATCTATCTCAAAACCAAAAGATAAAACAAAGAACCAGAAGTCTTCGAGTAATCAGCAACCGCATCAACCATCAATGCTCGCTGACACCAGGACTCGAAGCCGCCTCATCATCCTTTGTGGCATCGCCTACAAAGAAATACATGTAACAAACCATAATTAGTATCCACCAGTTCAATCCGTCCAATAAAGGACTAAACCAATGCTAATATGTTTCACCATGTTACATTTAGAGACATACCTTCATCCATCTTTTGTTTCTTATTTCGCCTCGGAGGTTCCTTTTCGGAATCACGAATCGTTTCACTTTTAGCCCTCACCCTATCGTATATCTTCTTTACCTCTCTCGACCACATGACCACCTTCTTTCTCTCATTGTCGACTTCAAGAAGCTCTTCGAAAAGAGTTTCCAAATCAGTATGGTCGACTTGAGATTTTATGATCTCCATGCGAAGAGCAGTAAAAGAAGTCGATAGAGAAGCCAAAACAATGTCACACTTCACTTGTCCAGAAAGTGTGGCGCCATATGTCTCATAAGTCTGAAACAGCTCGTGAAATTCCATGACCTAACGTTCCATGTCATAATTATCCTCATATTTCTTAGAGGATATTTTCCCAAAAATTTTGGAACCTCAGAATGCGGTTTCTTACATCCATAGGAACTATCTTAGAGGAGGTAATGGAATTAAGAACTTGATTGCGAAAAGGATCCATAGACATATCTGAAACCAAATAACATAAGTTGACAGTTAACAACTTATTTAATAAAAATAATTATGTTATCAATGTTATAACCCTTTGACAAAATAACATTGAACCAACAAACGAGTAGCCCAAAAATTTTATACTTGAGTCACGTAGGGCGACCAGGCAAGTATGAAATTTTCGACCATGACTTCTAGAGCCAGTTTATTTCTCTTATCATCACATGGACCCTTGTGAACTAAAGAAATAATAACCCGTACCTTAACCGGACCCTACTATTTTGAGAAGTGACCTCGTAGGGAGGATTCATCAATTAGTAGCTAAGCTTTAACCATATTATTCACCTAACCGAGTTTACCTACAAGATAGCACTATAAACGAGAACTGTGCCGGTATTGTAGACGCCCTCTTAGATTATCTCACTTAAAATTTCCACTAAGGACCGAGTTAGAGCCTGTACGTGCAAGCCACGTAGGGTGGACGTTTACTCGTACAACTCCCACTCTCCTAAAGAATATTCTAAGTTATTGAGAAATTTTACCGACGAATATACGGGCAAGGGGTTCGAGATCGTGTAGGCCACGTAGGTGGACGTCTATTCGATTCTAATCCTTGACTTCGTCTAAAACCAAATATGGAGGTCCCCAATTAATTAATTAAAACTAATTGATTTTACCGCTTAGTCTTTTAATTTTCAAAGGGTTTTATGCGATATACGAAGCACGTTGACAATTAAGTCCTACCGCATGATTTCTAAGCGCAAGTAATAAAACATGCTCGCTTTTGAAATCATAAATCCATGCTATGACACCTTAGGCATGTTCGTTTCTATTATGCATTTAATAAAAGCAATAATAACATGCAAAACATGTTTTCATCACATTGCGTAATTTAAACCATCCATAGCATGCATAATTAATTAAAATAAATAAATAGGCTGCCGACCGGGAAAGATAAAACCTATCTATTACAATTTAATTAATTAAAATCCAAAATAAGCTTCGGTCTTGGAAAGTCTTCACTTGGTCTTCAAGTCCACCTTCCATAATTAGCAATAGCTCGAAATGGAATTAGGGCGCGGAATTCCCTATTTCCAAAATGAGACGAGACGAATGATTTTTGAAATGAATTAGGTTACGAAAACCTAACCGTCAACGATCACACCAAAGTTTCGGAAAACCTTAGCCCTCGTTGAACGACGAGGACCGTTCGTTTAAAAAAACGAACATCCCTCATTCGTTTGCCACGTCACTGACATATGTCACGATGACGTACGCGCGTGCATTGCACGTGCCATCGTCGTACGCGTTAAACAGGCCGGATCGGGTCAGATCGCGTGTGGGCTGGGCGAACGGGCCAGCTGCATCCCTTGCAACCGGGCCCGAGCCCGGCATCCCGGCCCGACCTCCAAAATCACCATCATCATCATCGTCTTCATCTTCATCTTCGAACTTCAGCCGCTGCAGCTCTGCCGACGAACCACCACCGCCGCCGACCGCTCCCACTGGCTCGATGAGCCTCCCAGCACCACAGAGGGTGCCGGGTTTGAGTTGGAAGTCGCAGCAACATCAGCGGACGGAGCAATCGCAGCAGCCGGAGCAGAAACCCTCGACGGCGTGCGTGCAGTGAAAAACCCTATCGCTGCCGCCGTCATCCGCCTCCACCCGCAGCTGCCGCCTCAGCCTTCGTGTACGATCACCGCAGCGCGAGTCCGGCACCGGAGCAGCCGCAGCAGACGATTTAAACACCTGCAGCAGCTGGCGGACAGGACCGCGCACGATAATAATTCGCCGCCGCCCGTCGCCGCTGCTGCCATCGTTTCAGCCGCCGCCTCCAACTTGATCTCGCCTTCGCTACCATCATCAACGAGCTTAGCAGCTCAACACCGATGAATTTTTGTTACAGCAGTAGCAGCCATGGCTGAAACCCTTAGGGTTTCAGCCCCCGCCACCACCGCAGATCGCCGCTGCTCCCGTCACCGCGCCTCCGCTCGTCGATGCTCTGCCGCCGTCCGCGTCTGCCCAGCACTTCGAGGTGCTGGGTACGTCTGCTGTCCGCACCATGCCCCGATTGAACCCGCGAAGCAGCCATGGTCGAAACCCTTAGGGTTTTCGGCCCCCTGCCGCCGTCGCCTTCCGCTCCCGCCGCTCTGCCATTGATCCCGCCACCACCATCCTCGTTCCGGCTCCGTCTTGATCTAGGGTTTAAACCCTAGGTCGACCGCCGTGAATCGACGAGGAGGAAGGCAACGATCATGGCTGAAGATGGTACAGCCACTCGATCGAAGAAGGCGCGTATGCGACACGCGCTTCCATGCGCGTCGCCGCCGCCGTCTCCTCGATTCTCGTGCCTCGTTCTTGAATTTCTTCACTCGATCTCCACCGCACAGAATTTACAAGAAATCGAAATACGAAGAAATTTACAGAAAAACGAATCATATTCTAATCGGTACCTTATTTCTCACCGATTTGAAAAACAACACAAAAAACCTTATAAAACGGGATGAAAAACAACACACGTTGTTCCCGGACAGCAACATGCACAGTTTATAGCATAATCGACTCGAATGCATGAACATACATTTAATCCAATTATCACATAGCCAATTCTAGAACCGTGGCTCTGATACCAGTTGTTGGAACTGCTGCTTGAAAGCATTCCTTTTTCCCACAGGATCTTCGAATTGGATGTGATAATTTAAATGCAACTAAATCATATAATCGAGTTTAGAATGTTATACCTCAGATCTGTGCCGACGGAGTAATCTACAGGTCTAGATTACTGAGGTGTGATCCCTTTCCTCGAAGTTCTTCGACTTTGTGGGCGTCTAGGAACTTTGGAACCAGGAACTTTCCCTCTGATGATGATAGGCGCCGATTCTCAATACTGCAACACTTAGGTTTTTAGAATCTCCTCCTCCTTATTTATAAGGAGAGTAGGCGCCTACTTCCTTGTCCACTAAGTCACGGGCTTTAATTAATTAAAGCCCGGTTTAGTAATTACTGGAACAAATTCTAATATAATTAGAATTAATCCTAATTATTATAAGGAAAATAATATATATAATTATTAAATTAATTATCTAATTCCTTAATTAAGAATAAATCTTAATTAATTATATATTAATTATTCCATAATTATATAATTAACCAAAGTACAATTATTGAGATCAGATGAACATTAGAAGAGGAAACTGGCGTCCCTTACACTACTGTAGGCGCCACATTAATGGGCTCAAGCCCATAATGCCTCTTTTCAGTCCCAAACTGGCCACCTCAGGGATCTATGTACTAGACAGAGTTTAGCCTTACCTAATGAAATAACCATGATCAACCCAGAACATTTATTTCATTAGAGTTGTGATGCATTCCACAAAAGAATCACAACTGAATCACCTCTCTGTCCTAATTTATAGATTGGGCTGATACTTTATTTAGAGTTATCCCCGTGTTTAATGACTCCGATATCCATTAATTAATTAGAGCTCCTCTGACTGCTCATAGTTAATTAACATCTTATTCTCCTCAAGTAGTACCCGTTCACCCCTTATTATTATACCTGAACTTAATCAGCATGCATGACTTGGTATAATAAACCTTGTGAACTCCCTGAGGGGATATCTCTCAACCTAATACGGACACGGTGTCTCGATATAACTAATTAGACATACTATGTGTCCTCATGTTACCCAAGATGCAAGTCATCAGGGATGCTGCGATAGACCCTTAGCTATACAAGTCAAAGTAACAGTGAACAACACATATATCTCTAATAGCATATCGAGATTAAGATCATATCTCTAAATTCCGAGATCTCTAGTTCTTCACCTATTGCTAGGGTCAGTATCAGAAGAACCTTATCTCACTCGATCCTATCAATACATTCCACCATACCAACATAACTAGTGACTGAGACCCGCCACTACCGTTATGTTGCAGTCTAAACCGATAGTTTTCCCAAGCTATCTCGACTGTGACACTGTTTATATCTCATAATTATTGTCGAACGCTGCGTGATCTCCCTGACACCCGAGTTGTCCACGTGTTCTAAAACATGAGATATAGGGCTTATTCTTATTAATATATTTATTCAGATAGGTGCATATATACTAAAACACGTTTTTGCTTTAGCTATATACAACAACCCCAACAGGACTGTGATCGTCGATCTGTTCTGAGTATAACATGCTGTATTGATAGCTTATGCCTAGAACTTCTTGGGAAGTTTGGTCTCATTTAGCATTGTATGAGCTGCTTCCTTTAGCGATCTATTTCTTCGTTCAACGACACCGTTCAACTGCGGTGTGCGTGCTGCTGAAGTTTGATGGTTATGCCTTTCTCTATGCAGTATGTATCGATCATATGGTTGATGAACTTTGTTCCTCGACAACTATTTTGTCCTTCTAGTTGCACAGCTTGCTGAGTAGAGCAGCTAGCTTCTCCAATGTCTCATTTTTCTTATACATGAAAATAACCCAGGTAAATCTAGAAAAATCATCTATAACTACAAGGGTGTATTTTCTACCACTTATACTCAAGGGAGTGACTGATCCAAAGAGGTCCAAATGGAGTAGCTCCAGGATTCGAGTGGATGATTGAGCTGCTACACTAGGAAATGATATTCTGGCTTGCTTCCAGCTTGGCAAGCTTCGCACACATGATCCATCTTGAACACTTGGTCTGGAAGGTTCTCTACCAGCTTGTTTCGAGCTAGTCGGTTGATGGACTTAAAATTCATGTGACTAAGCCTTTTGTGCCACAACCAGCTTGTTTCGGAATTTGCCTTGGATACTAAGCAGGTTTCTTTGAGATTAGTCCATTAGACTATATAAAGCCTATCCTGCTCAATTCCGGTAAAGAGGGTCTCTTCTTCCTCATTTTTCACGAAACATTTGCTAGCTGCAAATTCTACTCGCTTACCATTCGAGTAAAATTGACTCACAAAAAATAAATTATGATTAAGTCCTTCAACATAGGTGACGCCATTAATAGTTGTGTTACCAACTTTCAATTTACCATAACCTCGAGTTTTGCCTTTGTCGTTTCCTCCAAAGGTAACAAGAGATCCATCACTCTCAACATAGTTTGATAGCAGGCTCTTGTTGCATGTCATGTGCTTGGAGCAGCCGCTGTCAATGATCCACACAATTCCACTAGCAGCTTGCTCTCTTTGTTCCTTCTTCTCATCCTACAATTAAACAATTTAGCGACCCACTTGAAATTGGGCGCTTGGTTAGAAGTTTGGGATCCTTTGGAAGCATGAGAAGCCTTCTTCTTTTGAGACTTCTTCTTCTTCTAGGATTGAGGAGCCGGCTTGTACTGTTCTGCTTGCCAATAGGGTTCCTCATAGTAACCATGATGAGCAACTTGATAGTTGAACTGATGAGGCTGCTCATAGTAACCAGGTTGGTACCATTCGTCGGGATACCAGGCCGGTTAGCAGGAGCATGCTGAGTAGTCAGGCTGATAGTACTGTCGTTGAGGGTACCATTGTTCTTAGTAGCCATGGTTCTGATGTTGTGGCCATTCCACATAGTATTATTGATAAGCAGATTGCTTGCGTTGAGATTTTGGAGCGTACTGCTTCTTTTTCTTTTCTAATTGACCCTTTGGATGGAGCAGGTCGATCATTTTTCTTGTGGGGAGCAGCATGCTTGACAGAACGTTGGTTTTTAGAGCTCAATGCTTTGTGCTCTTTGACCAAGATTGCTTGTGGTTGATGTGCTAGATTCTTAAGTTGCACCTTCTTATCTGGCAAAGACTGATGAGGTGGTTTGACCACTTTTGAATTCTCACGAGTCTTGACGAAAGTAATCGCGCAATCATCAGTGCTTTTATCCTTCATTTGTCCAGTAAATCCAATCCAAAACTTGATGATTGGACTTCTCTGCATAGACTGAATTTCATCTAGTTTGTCTTTTCCTTTATTCATTATGTCTACTCTCTGTTATAGATTCGATTCATTCTTGACTAGAATTTCATGTCGAGCTGTCAGATCAGTCAGCTTTGCAGAAAGTGAAAGGATTTCCTTATCCTTTTCTTCTAGCATTTCTTTCAAATGCTCTTTTCTCAAAGTAGATTTCCTCAACTTGTACTTTTAGGGTTTTTTACTTCTTTTTCCTTGTCCGCATCATAGAGAGTGTACTGTTCATTTAACACAAGTTTATACTTCTCGTTCTCTTCTTCCAACCCTTTTCCAACAATGACTAGCTCCTCAAACATTGTTGTGAGCTTCTTGTAGTCTTCCGTCTGCTATTGAAATTCTTCCCAAGACACCATCTCGGGTGGATTTTTGCCTACAAGTTCATCATCAGAAATAATAGAAGGGGTAGGCTGAGAATCTACCTTGGCGTTCTCATTCTGGTTGTCGAGGCCCATGCAGCATTCTTCATCATCTTCATCATAATCTAGCTCGTTAGCTAGGTAGCCTCGTTCAATGACAGAGAGAACGTAATCAAATGATAGAGAGAACGTCATCATCTTCTTCTTCGTCAGTAAGGATTCCTTCATCCGATGACGTGTCGGAGAAGTGAGCTTCATTCTTGCATGTTTCTTCAGCAATCATAGCATATCGCTGTTCCTTGAGTTTGTGATCTCTTTACGCTCAAAGAACATCTCGTTCTTCTTGAGTTAGATCTGGGCATTCTTACTTGTAGTGACCTGGTCTTCCACAGTGAAAGCATCCACCCTCGGGTGTGTTAGAAGAATTGTATTTAAAGGGGCTAGGTTTACCTTCACCATTCTTGTCAGAACGCTCAAGAGCGCGATTGTTGCTGTAACCACGCTTCGTGTCTTTGTAAAATCTTTTATATCTCGTCATGCGAGCTTCTAGGCAATCATTTCTTCGTGCCAGCATGGCAAAGTCTTGGAGCAGCTTCTCCATCCTTGTTAGTTGACTTTGAGTAGGAAGTTTAGCTTCTTTCTCGATCTCAGCATTGAAGGTGACATTTTTCTCTTTCTTCTCAGTTTCGGGCCTTTTCCCGCTGGTGGAAGGTTGTGCTGATCCATGAATGCGAATCATTTCATGTTCGCTTCCAATGAGTAGATCAAATAGTTCTTCAGTAGTGATCTTGTTGAAGTTAGGTCGGTTGGGATGAATAGCAGCATAGACGTGCCAGCTCGCAGGTAGAGAACGTATCACCTTCTGGTTAAGTTCACGTTGAGTGTACTTATCCGGTCTGATGGCAGTAATTTCGAGAGTAATTTCAATGAATATGTTCTTCATTTGCTCTATGGTTTCACCATGTTTCATTTTGAAGTCATCCAGCTTAATCCAAGCTAAAGATAACTTGTTGTCGAGCATTTCTTCAAATCCTTGACTAATGGCCTTGAGAGTATCCCACATCTCTTTGGCAGTATTAAACTTTCTGATCTTGGCGAGATGTACTCCCTTAACAGTATATGAGATAAGTCCTTTAGTGAAGTGATCGAGACCAGTGATCTTCCTATCTTCAGATGTGTAATCTTGAGGATCTTTAGGTTTCTGTGTGTAAGAGGGCTGGCCGGGACTGGTTCCAGTGATCTCGAGCTTCCCACCCAAGATGGGAGATGGTCTGTTCTAGATAATGTCCCACATCAGATAGTGATGAGCTTGAAGGCACATCCGGATCCGAAAGCTTCAGTCCTCATAGCCTTGAATAGAAAAATCCTCGCAAGCACGAACAAGTGATGCTTCCATGATGACAGATAATAAGATGAATGAAAAAGAATTTTCTTGGATCTAGTCCAATTGACCAAAAGTTTTGAAAACAACTTTTAGTATTCAGATGTGATGGTCAAAGAACCACCTCTTTGATACCACTTGTTAGTCCCAGAAAGAGCTAATTGGTGTATTGGGGAAGGTACACCAATATCCAATAGTTTTTTTAATTTTAAACAAACTTGTCAAACTAGCTCGATAAGCAGCACGAGCTCAGAGTGCAATATGTTCTCTTCAGGTTAGCAAGCGTGCTGCTGAACTTATCAAGAGCGTGTTGTGTGCGGAAGTTGGTGGTTTGTTGAAAAGCTCTTAGAAAATTCTTTTAAGTTGTAATACAATTGAGAGCACGATGATATGAATGCTTGATGTATGGTGGTTAGTACAAGTAAAGAGATATTGACTGAAAATAAAGATTGAGAGAGAGATCACGACACAGTCAATTTTATCATGGTTCGGAGAAACTCCTCATACGTCCACATCAGTTTCCATCAAAACTGAAAAATCTCTTTTAACATTTGGATTCACATCTCTCTTGTTTTTACTAGCTGAGTACCAATCTTAAATTTCGTCTATCTTGACGAAATTCAAGCACAAGTTATGGGGTCATGACCCTTACAACCTTCTTCCTAACTTAGCTACTAAAAGCTAACGTGTTCTTCCAATTGCAGAGCTTGAACTTCTCGGCAATGGCAGAGCGACAGAACTTTTTCTTCTTCAATGAACATGAACTGAACTTGAGGAGGGTTGAATTCTGTTGAGTTCTTAAGTAGCAGTAAAAGCTTCAAGAACTCCAATGGTTTCCAGATTCAAAAATCTTGAGTATCAACACTTGGGAACTCTCTAGGATTTTCGAGTGTTGAAGTTGTTGTGAAAGCTTGAGATTTCTATAGAGTTTTGGCTGTTTGATTGAAATTCCCGTGAGGAACAACTCTAAATGGCTGAAGTATTTATAGGCATAGTTTTTGAAAGCCGTTAGAGTACTGACACAGTGGCAGGGAGCCATTGGTGCTGACTCACTTCTAGTCATTGGGATTCGTCACAGTTGGCATCGAGCGTGGCACCAAGACAGAACGTCTCAGCTGTTGTTCCGAATAGCACGTTCTCTCATTAGCAGGTGACCAGCACGATGAATTCTTCAAGGTAGAGCAACTGGTCTTCTACTAGCAGATTGATGAAGGAGCATGATGCCAAATCGATCTTCCTATAGGAGAGCACGCTAACATGTTATTATCTTTTACAAGTGCGATCGATCTGTCTATTACAAGGTGAGCTTATCGATCTGTGCTATATAGGGCAGATCGCTCTTATCAACCTATATTCTAGAAAAGAGTAAAATAAGTCTAAGTGTGGTTTCGAATAACTTCATCAAAATCAACTGCAGAGGGTTCCCAACAATCCTGAACTTTCATCTTTGAGCAAATCTGTCCCAAACTACTAAAAATTACTCAAATCTATCCTCAGACTAAAATTCCGGCTATGAGATGCTGACTAGATCCCGGATAGTTGACTAAAACTTCTTTGGTCGGCTAAGCATTTTTACAAACATCGATAGGCACGAAATACCATCATATTCCTAACAAATTATTTGCACCATCCGATATAACTCAGCAGAGATAGACAAACACAATAGATAATAGATTGCACTTCTGTTATAAATTAGTTTCCAATGCAATAATAAAATATACTTCCTCTGTTTCAAGATTGATGACACGTTTCTTTTTCTTTCTTTTTGGCATGCATTTCCACGCTTCTCGATGATGGGTTTTAAAATAATTTTTTGAAGTATTTTTTTATTTACGGGATACTACGTGTGTCGTAGTATCCCGTAAAAGAAAAGGTACTTCAAAAATTTATTTTAAAACCCATCATCGAAAAAGCGTGGAAATGTGTGCCAAAAGAAAGAAAAAGAAACGTGTCATCAATCTTGAAACAGAGGAAGTATCAAATTGCCAAATGAAATGGTTCTCATGCTCACCGCAAAATAACAATAATTAGTATAAACAACAAATGGAACTTAAGCTTCAAATCTATTAATATAGCTTCAAGTTGTCCTTCTCCCCTATCAAACATAGCTTTATTTTTTCTCACACATCTAACGTCTGGGCTCTTACGATTTCCTCAACTATTTTCATGAATTATTCATCCAGCTCAAAGCACTCGCAATCACCATCTTATTCATATTAGCGAACGCAACCTAAATGGTGGGCTGGTGGCAGCGATGGTCAAGCTGGTTGATTTAATTGCTCACTTCTTTGGAATTTAGTTCAGTCGCTGCCGCCGGTCGTGACCATAGCAACGGTATGGGCGGCGTTTGGGACGAGCTACTTGTTAGGGTGATGACCGCCGAGAGAGTCGACCAACGTTTTCGCCGAGCTTTGGTGGCAAGAAGAATTAGAGTTCGATAAGGAGTGAAGGTAATGATATGTATTTTGTTTAGTAATATTTATTTATTTATTTTGTTAAAATTCACGTCAACTATCTGGCGATCATCTCATAGCCGGAATTTTAATCCGATGATAGATTTAAGTAATTTTGAGTAGTTTGGGATAAATTTGCTCAAAGATGAAAGTTTGGGATAGATTTGCAACAAAAGTCACAATTGGGAATAGATTTGCATATTTGGCCAAATATAATTGACACACTCATCTATTAATGCAGTGCCACTCTTTTTTTTCCCTTTTTTTTTGTAATAATGAAAAAAATATACTCCTCATAAGACAAGACTATTTCAAATAATTATTATGATTATTATTAACTGGGATATTCTGAGTAATTCGTATCTTTTATTTTAGTGATTTTTTATAATAACAAATTATTATTTTTTCTTTTTAATTAATGCAACTGTTAGGCTCACCAAATTTCAAATATATCCATGGCACATTATGTCTTGAAAATATAATTGACTTGCCTCTTATCTATTAATGCACCGCCACTCTTTTTTTTTTTTTGTAGTAATGGAAAAAATATACTCCTCACAAGTACAAACTATTGCAAGTAATTATTATAATTATTATGTACTGGGATATTCTGAGTAATTCATATTTTTTTATTTTAGTGATTTTTTAGAATAACAAAAAAACGAACTTAACTCTACCGTTACTTTATAGTTTTTCTTTTTTCTTTTTGAGAGAGAGAGAGAGTTACATTACATATTCTTAGTTTTTCTCTAAAAAAATAATTCTTCCTCATAATGGTAACTCACCATTATAGCTGCTAATAATGGATGACTTTCATTTATATAAATGTACCAATAAATATACAAAGCCTCATTAATAATCAGAACAAATGTTCCAGAAACCACTATTTATTCTATAAGCTTTCCTGGCCTTTAAAAAAATAATAATAGCCTTCTTAATAATGGCCAACTCTTGAATTTCAAAAAAAAATAATAATGGCTAACTCTTCATTTGCCTTGCTAATCAAAGTGACTCTTCAGTAGCCATCTATTCTTCTTTAGTTGCCGCCCACCATTCACCATTCACCATACTGAAGGAAAAAAAAAAATCAGAAGCAGCTGAAACTCTTCAACTAAACACGCATATAAACATGTATGGAGTACTATATAAGAACTATTGAGGCCCTCCATTTTGCTATCCACTCTTACCAGATTTATTAGCTTCCCAAATCAGTGGCTCGCATTTGTGAAAATGCCTTCAATGTGGACTAACATTCGCGACGTGAAACCCGACTTAGATGACTCGAGATCCAGCTGTGCTTTCAAAGTTCGAATCGTTTGTCTCTATCGAAATACTTCATTCAATAACAGAGAAGAAATTGTTAGTTTGGAATGCATTTTTCATGATTTTGAGGTACATTTTTCTAATATATACTTTAAATTTTCCTCCCATTACTGAGTTCACAGAATTGATTTTTAAGTATACCAATGCATACATGTTGCTGGGAGAAATAATTGAAGCTACAATTCCTAGGAATTTAATTGACAAGTTCTAGAACAATTGGAAGAAGAATTTGTGGATGCAATGAAAAATTTCGAAGTCATACACAACACTAGAAAGTGCATGGTCACTACACATAAGTTTAGGACCATAATGCGTGAAGACACAAAGATAGGTGAACTCTTTGTTAAAAGTTTTCCAATGAGAAGATTCTGCTTCAAATCTTATGATGAGGCTCAAAGAATAATCTATATGAGGGTTCATTATTTGGTAAACTACAAACCTTTAATCATTTTTAATTATCATTTTTACCACATATACTGATGTGTATTTAATGTTTACAGATATCATTGGAGTGTTGGTGCATCGAGGAGATGTGCATAATAAAATCTCACCTAATGGAGATAAGAAAAAACTAATTGAAATTACTATAGACCTTGAGTAAATGATTCTAGATTTTTATATTCAGTGGTTTATATTATTGTGGCCATATTATTGAATATTTATACAACTTGTTGTTATAATGATTATTTAGTGAAATGCAAATTATATTTACAAAATGATTCATGGACAAATTATATTTAACATATATCCATTCATTTACCCCTATAATCATATGATAATATTGATGTATAAAAGAACATGTAAGAGAGAAGTCTCAAAAAAATTAACAAGTTTTAAATATTTTATTACTATTCAACTTAAAGTGGCAAAAATGTACTTATATGTATACTTTGATATATAATTGAACAACAGTTACTCCATAATTATAGCATTGCACCGCGCAAAGCTCGGGTGTAAAACTAGTGAAGTCTTAACCAAGGTTCTTACACTGCATCTAAACTTCTTTTAATTTAAAGACATAATTCCCTATGTCTCTTATGCATAATATAACATAAATCATGGTCACATCTCATAGATGTATTGAAAACCCCTTTAGTATACACTATGTACAGTTACTGAATAAAGGTCTGAAATTTATATAAGGATGTGTTAGATTGCACATCTACTATAAATGACAAATTTATTGTTGCAACTTTAAATTACCTTTTGTTAAAATATAATAATAGTATATTTTTCAAAGTAATTCTATCATATAATTTTTAAAATATCATTTCCTGCATCGCACATAGGGATGGCAGTGGATCCTAGACCCGGTCCAGATCCGGGAGTCCAGATCTATTTTTTAGGATCTGGAGTGCTAAAAATTTTGGACCCGATGGATCCGGGCTGGATTTGAACTTCACTCTTAATTTTCAGATCTGGATTTGGAATTTTATTTTGAGATCCAGATCCGGCCCAAGTACCCGGATATTTTATAATATATATTATTTTATAATATTCTACTAATAAATATCTATATCTACTTAGTTAATCTAATTAAATCTCAAACCCTAATAAGTCTATTTTTAATCTGAAAGTTCGATGCCAAATATGGATATGTTTCATGTTTTTTTTCGGATTTGTTTAAGTGAATGACATTCTTTATTAATAAGTAGATTACTAGTGTGAAAAATTCTTGACAATTAATGTGTGAAAAATTATTTATTTTTGCGCAAATCAATTCATTTATGGTTGAATTTTTTATTCTTTTTCGGTTCTTTTTCTATGACATTTTTTAGGTGATAACTACTGATCTGAGTTAAGACCCAAGATCCGCCAAATCCAATGGATCTGGATTTGGATTCAATTTTTTTAGACCCGATGGATCTGGGCCGGATTTAGACCTCGGCTAAAATTTTGGATCTAGATCTGGACCAAACAAGATCCGGCCATTGCCATCCCTAATCGTACATGTAAAACACTAGTTACGATAAAATAATCTTGCCGGCGATGGGATGCTGACATGTCTTGCCGGAGTTCGAGATGGATTTTTTTATTCAAAATTTTCATTTTTTTCTATAAATGACATTAAGGATGGTGATTTGGGTTTGAGTTTTCAGGTAGGGACAAAAATACCCGATCCCAAACTGATATTTGGGTACCCGAAACCCGAAAAATTTAGGTTCGGAATTGGGGTCGGGCAATGAGATTTGAAAATTTTAGGTATCGGGTATATACCCGAACCCGAAAACAAATTCCAAAATCCCGAAATTTGTATTTAAATTAATTATAAAATAAATAAATAATAGAGTCAATAAATAAAATAATTAATAATGAATAATTAACTTAACAAATTAACACTTAGACTTCATTCCGACTCTCATTTCTCATTTCTTCATTTGATATTTTATCAATTTTACAATTGTATACATAATATCATTATAAAGTATCGATATGCATTATTTAAAATACAAAAAATAAAAATAAATGAAATACATCTTTTTCCTTTTATATTTTGGATTTTTTCGGCTATCCGAATACTCAAATGGGATACCCGAACGGGTATTTAGGTACCCAAAAATATTTTCGGGTTCAAATTCGTATAGTAAATTTTAGGATTTTCGAGTTCGGGTACTCAAAAAATTACCGAATTACCCTCCCTAAATGACATGACAAATTTTGTTGAAAAACAATCCAAAAAATAGGGAATCATGACACCCTTTTCCCCCAATATCCATCTCCGCCTCATTTCTCCACCGGAAGCCTCCACAACTGCTTCCAGTGTCACCGTCTCCCATCTGCCGCTTCAATTCTCCGTCTGCAGCAATCTCAAGCAATAGAAGCCCCATCTGAACATCTAGCCATTAAAAAGAAAAGAAAACAAAGAGAAGTTTGCTAGACTTGATCCCAGTTCTGCTGAAATAGATACGAAACTTCAATTTGAAGAATCCAATCTTTTTGCTCGAATTGGAAAAATGGTAGCTTTTGCCACCGTAGCCAAATCGTTGAAGAATCCAAACCTTCAGAATACTATCACGCATTTGTTCAGATTTCAGAAAGCTCGAACGTTCTTGGTGCAGTCTGCTTCCGAGTCTGTCAAATTGCAGAAACTAACCGATTCTGATTCTGGTATATGTTTCTAATTCATGTTGCTTTGATATTTCCATTTTATTTTCGATTAAGCATTTGATTGTTCTGCATTTTGGGTTTGTGTTATGTTGGACTGGATTTTGATTGCATCAGCAGTAAATTTGAGTGTTCTGCATATTCATTAAGTATATTATGCTTTGGGGCTTTCGTTAAAATGGTGGTTCAGTAGAAATTTGTGCTTGAGCTTGACTTAGTGTTCGTTTGGTTCAAGTTGGGTAACGGAAAGGGAATAAAATTAAGTCAAGTAAGGGAATGGTAATAATAATAGTTAATTTTATTAAGTGTTTGGTTCAATAGCAGAAAATGAGTCACTTGTGAGGGGTTCCCTTTCTCCTTGTTTCCCCTCCTTCTTGAGGGGTAACAATGTAATGGATTGGGTTACCCCAGTAAGGGAAATGGATAACCTATTACTCAAACCAAATAAAATGTAATGAAATTAATTACTTGATTATCTTTCCATACAAAAAAAAACTTGAACCAAACATGGGCTTAGATGGTAATAATGGATTTAGTATAATAGCTAAGTGTGGTTAAAGCAGCACTTTGTTTCTGGAGTAGTTCATTGACATTCAATTGATTATCCAGTCATACTTCGATTTAGACACACTATGCTTGTGCAATATAGTTTTAAGTTATCTAATTTTAAGAATTATTAACTAGCCTTTTCCAATGATCAATTTTTATGATTATAAACATTTGTTTTCTTTTTTCGATTTTGCATTGTTTAAAGTCTCTCTAAGACTATTAGTCAGAAGTGGAGTTGCCTATGCATGCGAGGATGAAAGTTTTACTTTTGTTTTGTCTTTTGCTACTTTTATAGAGAATATACATGTTTGGACCTCGGAGGGTGGAATGGATGGTGGGATTGGGAAGGAACCTTGTAAAGAAATGGGCAAAGTATAATATACGTTTGGTGTTTCTTGGGATATTATAATCAACATTATCGAGGAAGCCTATGCAGAAGGGTGTTAGAAATGATAATTTTTTTTAGTTTATTCGTTAAGTAACATATTTTCCAAAGTATATTTCTTCGGAGTTAGTTTCTTATTTGGTAGTCAGTCATCATTTTAAGTTTCCCTGTTGTGATAAATTATTATCATATCAAGATAAAGAGTTGAAGTTGTAAATTGGATTAGTGTCATAATTCCAGAAAACAGTTAAATCTCTCTTACCTATGAATAGAGTGACTTGATATGTACTGTATAAAAGATCAAGTGGAATGAGTAGAATTCAGATACATCTAAGGATTAGAGCTTCTAAAGTTTTTTGGGCCATGAAGCATCCTTCTCCAAAATGATGTATAATCACTTCTCCAAAATAAAAGAGTGCCTTAGCTGAGGAATATTGTTTTTTAAGTTACAGATGATTTGAGCTAGGGCACTTTTGGTTTGGCTGTTGTTTGAATGCTATCAACTATCTGTTACCTACAGGGATTTGGGAGGTTAAATTGGAAAGACATAGCATGAAAAATGCTATTGGAAGAGATATGCTGAGGGGATTGCAGCATACACTTGAATCTGTTAATAGAGACGAGACGGCAAAGGTTTTGATGATCTGTAGTTCTGTCCCTAAAATATTTTGTGCAGGTGCCGATTTGAAGGTAGAGTACTTGACTTAGACCCATATGATTTTATAAATTCGACAAGATATATCTAGTAAAATTTAATAAATGGCAGAGTTTTAGATAAATTCGAAGTAGACTATGCACTTTCTAGCCACTTTAGAATTAAAAGACTGTTTTTGTTGGTTAATGAACTTAGAAATGAAGTTAAGGTTCATGCTATTTTCTCTTGTTTTATTTCTAGTTTGTTTGCTTGATAATTCACTTCCTTAAAAAAGTGAATTTGTAGGAGAGGAAGACAATGAGTCCATCTGAAGTTCAGGATTTTGTGCACTCACTGCGCTCCACTTTCTCCTACTTAGAGGTGAGCTCATCCTTTCCTTCATGTTCTTTCGTGGCAAGTTAAGCTAATAATACGACATAATCGATTTTTTGTTGTTTTTTTAATTATAAAAAAGAATTGTACTCAAATGAATTCAGGCACTTTATATTCCTACAATAGCTGTCATTGAAGGAGTTGCATTGGGGGGTGGGCTTGAAATGGCTCTATCTTGCGATCTTCGGATTTGTGGTCAGTCCATATCTTTGCTTCCAAACGTAAACTGGTAAAATCTCTTCAATATCTTGATACTTATTTATTGAATCGAACAGGGGAAAATGCTTTGCTAGGATTACCAGAAACAGGACTGGCTATAATTCCCGGGTACAACTCGTATACACATTCTTAGCTGCTACATATTGTGTCTTATCTGTAAGTATCTTCAACCAGTGTCTTAAATGTGAAGAAATATCTCTTTCAGGGCTGGGGGCACGCAACGGCTTCCTAGATTGGTTGGAAAATCAATAGCAAAGGAGCTTATATTTACTGGTAGGAAGATTGATGCAAGAGATGCTTTATCCATGGGTATGTCTGGTCTGAGTACCTTTACTATGGCTTCATACTCAAATGTGTTATCTGAGTTGAGGTTTCGATAGCACCTGTCTCCCTAAACGAGGCATGCTAAGGATAGATTTCGTTGCAGGTCTTGTTAATTATTGTGTCCCTGATGGCGAGGCTCGTTTAAAAGCTCTTGAAATTGCTCGGGATATAAATCATAAGGTAAAGAAACCAATTATTAGTTTATTACTACTTACTAGAAATTACCGTGCAAAAATGCAAATGTTCCAATCATCATTATCGCATGTCTCTTCTATTATCGTAATAGACGTATTAGAAGCGCATTATTATCTCTGAAATTAAAGGAGTATTTACTTTGGGGTGATAAATCAGATATGAGCTCTACTCTAGTATAGGGTGATCTACCAAATAGTTTGATGGATTGAATTAATTTGCGTTTGTTTGATCATGTAATCCTTCAAACACCGAATCATACATATTCTCAATCTAAGCTGTCACCGAAGGTTAGGGGTCGTAAGAGTATTGAGGTTTGTGGATTTTTCCAGATTAACAGTTATATTGGTGCAGGGACCACTGGCAATACGAATGGCAAAACGAGCTATCGATGGAGGATTGGAGGTAGATATGGAGTCAGGTCTGGCTTTGGAGGAAGAGTGCTATGAAGAGCTCTTGCACACAAAAGATCGTTTGGAAGGGTTGGCTGCATTTGCTGAGAGAAGAAAACCTATTTATACAGGTCAGTGAAATGCAGCTTATTATATTTATCAATATTGTATTTGTGAAAACAAATAAAATGCAACCAAATTGACGTTTTAGACTGTTTTTACACTCTGATCAGTTGCATGGCCGATTACAATTGGAGTAGTTCTAACTTCTAAATTAAATTTCTACTTTTGGAAGTTTTGTCCAAATTTCAAATTTAGCTTATGAAATCAAAATATAATAAATCGCTGAACGAGTATATATACATATTGACTGATATCTCAAATCAACACATGCAGCAAAATGATTATACTGATATATACTAGCAGAGATTACAAGCGTTTGCATGTAGATACGATTTTTTATTTATTTATTAATTTTGAAAAATATGTTAGAAATAAATATTTGTTATTAATGTGAGTTTTATGATGTAGCACTCAGGAAAAAATAGATTCTTGAAGAGATTGAATAATGTTTTTGAAAAATTGAGAAGATAAATAAGAGCGGAGAAGTATAATTGTAATTGAAGTAGGAAAAGTTTATATAAATATAATTCAATAATAAAATTACATTCAAAATTACTTTGTTACCCTTAAAATAGATTTATAATAGGGTATATTAGGCAAAATAAAAATTGTAATAATCGGCTCTTATATAGTATATATATATATATATGTGTGTGTGTGAATTCAATGGACTAAGGTTTGACCAACCTAAATTGAACAATCTAGGTTTGACATGGATAACATAAGCTGCCGTCAGTTGAATATTGACCGTCCAAAAGGCTGCATTATACTCCGTACTATACTATGATTGTTGCAAGTCAAAATTAATTTTTTCATTATATTTTATGTATTATAAAATGACAAGAGAAATATGTGACGACAATTGATGATAAAATCGACTCATCTTTTGTGCATGTGTTGGCCTAGTGGTAGGAGGTTAATGCCTGAGACTAAAGGTTCTAAGTTCAAGTCTTCTGTGACGCGACATTTAAATTTCCTATTATCTTTGTTTAAAAAAAATCGATTCATCTTAAACAAATCAACTCATATAAACTTGGAATAATATTGTCTTTTGGGACATTTGCCCTTTTGGCCCGTCATAAACCAATGATGAGACATTTCTTAAAATGGAAAAAAAATATATATATCTTAATTGATACATACTCATATATAATATAAAATATAAACTTTTATTTTATTTTTATTTTTATTTTTATTTTATTTATTATTATTATTTTTTAATAAAACCCATAAAATAAAGTTTATCCATTTTTTTAAATAAACCGCATCAACACCCACCCCAAAACAACCACTCTCTCAGTCTCTTGAACAAATATTTTAAGTCAATAACCTTTCCACAAGGCCTTTTTCCCAGAAACTTCTTAGTTCTTACCCTACATTTCTTCATCAATTAATAATTCAAACCTGCGGTCTTCTACTTGTTTGAAGCTTCAACGAAGAAAGGCTCCATCAAATAATTATATGCATATATAAATATACTTTCATAAAGGATGCATGTGTAGTTTCTTGGTCATAGATTAGTCATGGTAGCTATAGCAAAACTTGTGTCCTATCACAATAAAATTCTTTCCATTCTTTTCCTCAGAATTCTGCCCGAATTCCTCCATCTAGTCATATTAGGCTTATGCGTCCTCTGCAAATACTATCATATTTTCGCAACGAAGCGGAGCTACGCGGCGGCAATCGAGGGCAGCACCTCGAGATTCCACTACCGGAAGAAGAATCCGGTGGCCGACTCCGGCGAGTGCAGCGTCTGCTTGTCGGAGTACGTGGAGGGGGAGGAGTGCTGCCGGCTGGCGGCATGTGGCCATGAGTTCCACCGGCGTTGTGTGGAGAGGTGGCTGAAGGGCTACATGGCGACATGCCCGCTGTGCCGGGCGGAGACGGTGTCGGAGGAGGTAGTGGCGGAGTACCAGCGACTGCAGGCGGAGGAGGAGGATGGGTGGATTGAGAAGGAGTTTGCTCTCGTCTTGTTGAGTGCGTTGGACGGTGGCCGGAGATGTAATTACAGATTTTTTTAGTTTAGTTCAATTATTAATTAGATAATTTGTAGGATATTTTTTAGACTTTAATTTGGTGGGACGTGTTCGGTATTGATAACGAGGGATCACTAAGTACGAAATTCGTTGTTCTCTTTAATTACCGCGTCAATATATTTATATGTATATTATGGAATTAATTATAAGAATGAATTACGTTTTGGTTAGTTAATTAATTAATTATAAGAATAAATTACGTTTTGGTTATGTTAATTAAATTATAACATGTCTTTTAAAAAAACATGCTAATATATTATGTCCTGAAAATGAAGATTCCAATTTCCAACTGAACCGATGACTTTGGGGATATTGAATATAAGTTTAAAGTTTGATTGTAGCCAACCGTTTATTTCCCCAAAAAAAATAGGAGGAAAAAAGAAAAAAAAAAAAAAAAAAAAAGAGAGAAAGAAAGACGTGTTCGAACTTCGTATAAATGTTTTTGGCTGGCGTTTCAAACGTTCCACCTTTGGGGAAAGATAAGGGCCGAATTTATTTTTCATAAGCAGCACATGCACATGCACATCCACATCTAATAAAATAAAAAAAATACATAATAATTTTATTTTTTAGGGTGTGTTCTCTATGATGTAAAATTATTATGGGAAAATGAGAAAAAATAGAATAATCACCTCTTAAATTTCCCATTTTCCCACCTCCTTATTTATGATGAAGAATTTTACTCTTTCTTCAATGGAAAATATTATCCCATCAACATAAAGTGAAAATATTTTCTTCCATTAGAGTGAAAATGAAGGGGAAAAAGGAGTAGAAGGTGGAAAAATGTGGAAAATTTAAAGATTGATTGTTCTCTTTTCCCATAATAATTTTTCATTATAGAGAACACACCGTTAGATTAATTGATGAGAAAAAAATCTACAATCACTATCGACGGACGAGGGGATTGCTTGTAAACCTTACTTGTGCAGGGAAAAAAGAAAAAAAAATATGAAATAATAAAAGAAAAATAATAGTATCAAGAATTGGATCATCTTATTTAGGGATGGCAATGGGCCGGATCTGGGCCAGATCTTGTTTGGTCCAGATCCAGATCCGAAATTTTAACCGAGGTCCAAATCTAGCTCATCGGGTCTAAAAAAATAGAATCCAAATCCAGATCCATTGGATCTGGCGGATCTCGGGTCTAGGCCCAGATCCATAGTTATCACCTAAAAAATGTCATAGAAAAAGAACCAAAAAAGAATAAAAAATTCAACCATAAATGAATAGATTTGCACAAAAATAAATAATTTTTCACACACTAACTGTCAAGAATTTTTTCCACACTAGTAATCTACTTGTTCATAAAGAATGCCATTCACTTAAACATATCCGAAAAAAACATGAAACATATCCATATTTTAGGCATCGAACTTTCAGATTAAAAATAAACTTATTAGGGTTTGAGATTTAATTAGAATAACTAAGTAGATATAGATACTTATTAGTAGAATATTATAAAATAATATATATTATAAAATATCCGGGTCCTTGGGCCGGATCTGGATCTCAAAAATAAAATTCCAGATCTAGATCTGGAAATTAAGAGTGAAGTACGGATCCGGCCGGATCCGGCCCGGATCCATCGAGTCTAAAATTTTAGCACTCCAGATCCTAAAAAATGGATCTGGACTCCCGGATCTAGACCGGGTCTAGGATCCACTGCCATCCCTAATCTTATTTAGATGCTTGTAATTTGTGCCATGAAAATGGTGAAATACAACCAGTTTTCATATCATATACAATGGATGTCAGTCCTTGATATGCAAAGCGACCAATAATGAGCGATTCCTAATCGTCTAAATCTTTCTCTCTACATATATACTCCATCCGTCCCATTTAAACAGTCTTGTTTATTTTCGGCACGAGATTTTAGGAGAGTGTATGTAGAGATAAAGTGTAGTATTTAATATTTTAATGCAAATTTCTTTTTTTAAAAATTAAATCATCATAAATACATAAAAACATATTGATGTATGATCTTAAATGAAAGATCATATCAAGACCTTTAATTTGATATAAAAATCATAAAAATCGGAGAACAAACGAGCAAGTTATGATAGTTTAAACTTTTAGGATTTAAATTATATTGGGATACGTGTTGAGAGGTGAGTGATGATAGGGTGATTAATAATGAATAATTCTTTCCCTTTTAGGAAACATGCCAATTGGTTTGGGATGGCCCCATTAGGAAAACATGCCTATTAAAATGGGACGGAGGGAGTATTATATTACTTATATATATCTATGTTATTATTAGGGTAAAATATTAAAAAAAAAAACTCACTGCCAAAATGTACAATTACCCACTTTTCCTAAACACATGCATAAAATATCAAAAGTTATATTTTTGTCTAATTTCAAGTTTTGATTATTTGTTTGATAAAATAATAATCAGGTCTATCACTCTTTCGTAAAGTATACCAATTTCATATATTTTTTTATTGAATTTCTGCCAGAACCTATTTGCCAGAATTTTACGGACCGCCGTGCAACCACGCAAATAACCGGTGGTTTCCGGTCGCGACAACAAACACCACAACCCTCGGTTGTTATCAATCAGAGCAACTCGCTCGCCAAGAATTGAACCGTGATAACCGCTCGATACTTCGAGCAAGCCGCTCGAGGTTTGTTTGAGAAAATCTCAAATTAAACGGTTGCGAATGCGTATAATATTATTGGTAAATAAGAAAATAAATATGATAGGTGATGAAGAATAAACCTAATTTTTATAAGGGAATTATAGTATTTATTATATAAGCATATCTCTTTTAGGAAGGAGACAATCTTGTTTAACTACCTATGGTAGCAGAATTGAAAATACATATGCACTTAAAATTTGAAACCTATTACAAAGTTTATTTTGGAGAAAACTAAGAAAATTGTCGATGGTCTTTGCTTCCTTCATCTTCTCTTTATAGATGTTTGAGGACATCTTCTACTCTTGAATTATTACATTGGATTCTATTATCCTTTGTCAGCTTGCTCCCATGTGAAGGTTGAGTCATCCACTTTTAATCACCACCGAAAGTAGTTTGGACTATTTTTTGGTGAGTGATCTTTTTATTCTGCCCACTTATGTTATTTTCTTTTTAGGTGAGAATCTTCCAATTGTTTATTATATATTGGATCCCTTTTAAATCATCTGTTTTCTTTAAGCTGGATCACCCAATGGGTGAGTAGTCCTTTTTTTCCCCACTTATGTCGTTTTTCTTTTGGTGGGAATCATCCAGCTTAGAGTCACATGCAATGTCCCGGAGGTCGACCTGGTGAGACCTTCGGGTCACGGGTCAATTGGTTCAACCAGTTGAACCGGGATAGGTCGAACCGTTCATTAATAAATACGGAGTAATAATAATATTATATTAAATATATATAAGATAAATATAAAAATATCAATAACTTCATTTTTATTACATATAAAATGCATCCAACTCATAATTAAGAAATTTGTTCTTATATAAATCCCACCATAGCATCTTATATTTAATATTTGCAACTAGAGCTTCTCTTCTATTTTATTTTTATGTCTATTTTTATCATATATTTTATTTTAAACAAAATATATGCAAACTAATGCAATATTATTTCTTATTAATATTATTGTATTAATATTATATATATATATATATATATATATATATATGAAAAAGTAGTTGAAAATGAATTTCTTGCATATAATAATATAAAATGTTAATCCAAAATTAATTATCTTTTGTAGCACAGTTGGCAAAAGCTTGGGTTGCCAACTAGATTGTGTAGGGTTTGACTCTCACCTACAGCTAGGGGTGAAAACGGATCGGATATTTCCCGACCGATCCAGAACCGTATCCGGTCGGTATCGAATTCGGTATAAAAACTTAGTATCCGGTCGGATACAGATTTAGATACGGATAGTTGACTTCGGATCCGGAATCGGATTCGGAATACATAATATCCGACCGTATCCGAGTTTTATCATATTTTATCGGATATTATCCGGATAATAAATCCGGATATCCGAATTTTTGAATATATTTTATTTTATATTTTATTATATATATATATATATATATATATATATATATATATATATATATATATATGGAGTATATAATATTAGTACTTAATGTAGTAATTTTATTGATAAAAAAGTTGGAAATTAAATAATTCAGCCGCACTTCTTCGCGTTCGTCCATTCACCGGCGCTAGCCGCCGCAAATGGAAGGAGACCCACCGTTGCCGATCAACCTTGCCGTCGGTAGGTGCTCGACGCCACCGATTTTGTCATCAACTCTTCGACGCCCTCTGCCTCATCAGCTTGGCCTCACCTCTCCGACGTTGCCAGAAACCTGCCGGAGCACGACCGCTGCCGCTGCGTCCGGGAGTTCAATTTCGCGTCTTCGCCATCTTCGACTCCGATTCTGACCTCCACAACCCAGAATCGCTCTCCCTCCTCGAGCGCCAGAGGATCGATTTCTCCAAGAACTGCCCGATTCTAGAACCTTCACCGTCACGGGCGTCCGCGACAACCTTCCACAGCGGCAGCCTTCCCCGATTCTACGTGGGGGCTAGTGTGGGCTGAAGCCCCCATGGCGGCAGCCGGAATTTAGGTGTATTGTGTATAATAGCCGGCCGGACAACCTTCCTTTGCCGCACGCAGCCCCTGCAATTCATGTGCTGAAGAAGATGACTATTCCCTCATTTTGGTTTTCATAAAGAGATGAATAAATGTAGTGGGTTCCTTCATTAGTTGGTGGTGGGTCCCTTTAATATATTTTTTTCTTCTTATTCTTTTCCACTTAATTCAATTTTCCAAGGCCCAATTCTTTTCTTAATTTCATAATTCCTCTTCTTCCTAAAAATTGGCTAAATCAAAATTCAAGAAAAAAAATAGTGCAAATATAAACACCAAAGGAAAAAAAAAATAGTGTTAAGTATCACATATTATCACTATTATATAAGTTATTTATACATGTATAGAGAAATAATATACATCCTGATAATTTTCGTATGAAATATATTATCCGAATATATTTATTCGAATCCGGCCCGAATTCGTCCCATATCCGCATACCGAATTTTCCGAATTTGTATCCGAATCCGGCTTTTCCATATCCGATTCCTGAATCCGAGAAAAAAATATGATTTAGGATATGGTATAAGGACTTTCCATCCGTATCCGATCCGTTTCACCCTTACCTACAACACATTTAATTTGGTAAAAAAATAATTAAAATAGAGGTTGGAATGGGACCTGGGCGGTTTTCTAAACCTGCCTCCGAGTCACTGACTCGGCCTGGTCAACCTAGGTCGGACGGGTCAACAACGGGTTTCACTTCAAATGGGTTTTTGGTGCAACCCGGCCCGATTTCAGGTCCGGATCGCGGTCCAACCAGTCCGATCGGCAGCTGGGTCGGGTTTTAAAATATTGGTCACATGACTCTATCTTCCGGTGTCGGGGTTCTACTTTTAAAAATTAAAAATGGAGAATTGGGTGAAATTACATTAAACAAGATGATTTTGAAAAGATATTGTATGTTAATATATTTTGATGGGAATCATCTTAAATAGCATTTTAAGACACTTTGCAATGCCACTATATGTTATTATTCTAGATCTATGTTGCATAGGTGCGGGAGCGATACGATACGGCTACGTGGATATGAATTTTAAATTTTTTTGGGTGCGATTCGTGAAGGATACGTCTATATATTTATATTTTATTATATATATATCACTTATTTTTAAAAATAAAATTTATAAATTATATAAATGTCAGTTAAAATGAAAACTTCAATTAAACTTATAAATTAAAAACTATATTGATTTTGCAGTAAATTTAAATTTTAAGGGAATAAATATTAAAAAAATAGGAAAAAAGCCCAAAAAAATAAAATTATTATAAAAATAACCTCAAACGCACCCTAAACGCACCGATTCTCGTAACGGATGCACCGGATATGCGTATCCAATTTTTTTTTTATTTTTTAGGATTCGCCACGTGGCGAATCCCATGTGTATCCCACGCGAATTGCACCCGCACCCGTATCCTCCGCGTATCCAATACTGCAATGTGTACTTTTTAGAAGAATCCGTGCATTATAGCTCTAGATACTTATAGGTAAACTGAAAGATAATATATCCTTACATTTGACCTATTGTTACATTTACTTTCGAGATTAAATACCGCAATTGGAGTTGGAGCTTGGTTAGAGGCGAAGCAGAACCGAATAGCAGTTTCACGACTTGGAACAAAGCTCGACTGTGTGATTCGTGGTGTAACTCGTAATCTGTTTTGTTCCAGTACCTCTTGTACCCTCTCTTTCTCGTAATAAAATTCTTCTTTTCCGATAAAAATATATATATATTTCTTGTGACGTTTTTGAGTGCCATAATAGGCTGATTTTGTTGTAGTGGCTGTCTTGCATCTATGTACACAAGTTTTTCCAGCCTTGGTCTTCAAGATTGATACACCCTCCGTTCATGATTTACTGGACTATAAATTTGGGCACAGAGTGTAATGTGTTTTGATGATGTATTAATAAATTAAAATGTTAAAGTGGAGTCATCTAATATTTTTAATTGTATTAAAGGTTCAGTAAATCGTGAACGTCCCAATATAGTAATAGTGTCAGTAAATGGTGGACAGAGAGAGCATATTTTAGTTTAGAATATACTAGTGTTCTACCTGCTATGCACGTAAAACCCAGTCCGGCCCGGCCGGTCGGACCGGTCCGACCGCGATCTGGACTTGGACCGGGCCGGGTGTCACCAAAACCCGCCATATTCTAAAACCCGCTTTTGACCTGCTCTACCCGGGTTCACCCAGCCGGATCAATGACCTGGAGGCGTGTTTCAATTCAAGACCCGCCCGGGTCAGCAAAAATGTTGAAAATAGCTTTAAGAGGGATTGAACCTTAGACCTCTAGGAATAAAGGCCAAGAATATACCACTCCACCATATCCTTAATTATTATAATAATAATTTTTAATATAATTATACTCATTTTTAATGCTACGAATCTATATCAAAATTATACATTATCTTTTTTTATTTTTAATTTATTAATTACATGTATGAATATATATAATAATGCGTACATAAATATTTGTTATTATTTTATTATTTAGTTTTATGAAATTTTATTTGATAAGTGATGGAGTTTTGAATCTTTTTATATTATTTTATATATTATTAATATTTTATTTATTTATTTGTTAAATTAATGCTTGTTATGCATCTCAACGTGCATTTGGTATTGTAATGTTGATTTGTTATAAATTACGTGGATTTTCATTTTATAAGTTGTAAGTTGTGAAATGATGAATATTTATATATTTGACATGTATTTTAAAATTATTAATTATTTAATTAATTAAACAGTTCAACCCCGGTTCGACCAATTGAACCGTGATCCGGAGGTTTCGCCGGATCAACCTCCGGGCCGGGTTTTAAAACATTAGTTTTTGAGTGCCATAATAGGCTGATTTTCTTGTAGTGGTTGTATTGCATCTATGTATACAAGTTTTTCCAGCCTTGGTCTTTAATATTGATACTCCATCCATCCATGATTTACTGGACTAAAAATTTGGGCACGAAATTTAATGTATTTTGATGATGTGTTAATAAATTAAAATGTTAAAGTGTTAGAATGGATAAATTGTTTAGCCATCTAATATTTTAATTGTATTAAAGTGTTAAAGTGTTAAAAAATAGAGTGATAAAGTATTAAAATGATTGAGGGGCCTATGTTTCAAAATGAAAAGTTTCAATAAATCATGGACATCCCACTATAATAATAATATCAGTAAATAGTAGACAAAAATGGTATATTTTAGTTTAGAATATAATAGCGTTGTACCTGCTATGCACGGAAAACAATTTTTATTTTAGCATTTAGGGTCTACTTGGTAAGGGCGACTTTATCACTATCATACACTGATGTCAAATTTGTACATTTTTGTTTGTTAAGATTAACCAAGATAAGCCTAGATATCTATCCTAATCCTATTATTTGGTTATATAGATTGTAATCTTGCAAGCCCGAGATTCTAATCAGGCCCGTCAACTTTTTCACTGTTCCCTTTTGGAATAGAAATCGGGCATTGGGGGTCTGATTTCTTTTCTCAGACTTCAACAGTGTCCATCAAATGGCGACGGGTTGAATGTCTCCGCTGGAGATGACGATGGAGAACCGGATTCGTCTCGGTCCCCATCACTATGACCACTACCGACTCGGGAAGAAGAAGCCATAGAAAGAAATAACTTACTTGCTAAACGCGGTGCAAGATTCCGATGAAGAATAAGTGGCGGCGCTGCAAATCGCGAAAGGCGGAGAGAGAGAAAGAAGGCAGAAAGTTGAAAATATTTTTAAATTTTTTTGCTAAGTGGGGAGAGATAGCGTCTCAGAGAAGTTTTATGTAACTTCCACCTATCCACTTTTCTCCCACGTCCAATCAACCCCAACTTTATCGGGAATTCAACTGGTGCATTAATTAAAAGTAACTAACACATCCTGCGCTTAGCCTCGGCATGACGGTACGCATGACACCTCATCAATTTCCTCGTCCTGAACGGACGAATCGAACTCGACTTCGTCGAATTTATTTTTCGACTGGGCAAGTTATTTTTAACCGACCTCGTCTTAATGAGACGGTACAACCTCGACTTCGTCGAATTTATTTTTCGACGGGGCAAGTTATTTTTAACCGACCTCGTCTTAGCGAGGCGGTACAAACTCGACTTCGGCGAATTTATTTTTCGACGGGGCAAGTTATTTTTAACCGACCTCGTCTTAACGAGGTGGCCCTCCTACCTCACCTAATTCCCCTACAATCACAACCTCGCTTCTACATCTTTTTTGAGGGGGGGGGGGATGTGATAGGATATGGCCCAGCACCTAGGCCCAAAGCATCAGGCCCAACATAATTAGGCCCCGACAATTAAGCTCGGCCCAGGTAGCTCGACCAATTGAAGACAAGACTTTATCACCAAGGCAACCAAGACTCCTACATCGACTACAACTCAAGCTCTAAGAGAGATATAGAAGCTCGGTGTTTATCCATAAAGGAGGAGATGAAGCCAAAGAGTCCAAATAGGAGAAGAATTCGTATTATAGTCGAACTCCATATAACTATCTATAAATAGGGGCTTAGAATAGATTGAGAAGGGAGAACAATCTTTGTAAGCAATACACTCATACAAACAATAAAGATTCATACTCTTTCCGCCCGTGGACGTAGATCTATAGATCGAACCACGTAAATCCCTTCGTGTCCTTTTATTTTCGTGTTCATTAATTCTTTGTCTACGTGCATTAATTATCTTACGAAAATAAGATCGATCACCATACCTCCTCAAAAGTTCTATTTTCCCATTTTCTTTTTGTACTTTCTCATTTTTCTGATAATTTTTCTCCCAAATCTGCAAAGAAGAAGAAAACTAACGCCACCTACAGCTTAATTTTCTGTATTCTCTATTGTTTCTCCCCTCATCTTTTATTTACACATAATAATTGTTACAAACATTCAAATTAATTAACAAAATTAATGCCTATCGCAATGATTCGAAAGAATTTGAAAAACGATTAGACGAGATGAAGAAAACCCTCATTTTTTTTGAAAGGTTAAAAAGTATTTTATTTGTTGAGATAATAAAAATAAAATAAATAATAAAAAATATACTAAAAGAAAGTGGAGGGTTAATTTTGACATTAAACATAATAAGTGGCTAAAAAAGTTTACTTTTATGAACATGACTATAAAAGTATTTTTCTTATTTAAAATGGCTATTTTAATTATTACTATCATTCATCAGTTCATATGTCTTGACAATCTTCAATCTTCAACTAGAACTACAATTATCATTTTCTAATTTTTAATTGAGATATGTAACTATTAATCTAACTATTAATCTTATATTAATGATAATAAAGGGACTTATATGAAAGGCATTATTTTTTTTTCCGTTGTGTTATTTTTTTTCCTCCCTAATGTTCGGTAGAATTCACAATCTCTACTCTTTCCTTATAATCTTAACCATTAACTTTTGAATTCAAATTGAAAACATATTTACGTACATCGATTCGCAAAGTTAGGAGTATTTGATTCGGTGGTTTTGGCCAAAATTCAAAGAACAAGAAGAAACAATTGAGAAAATGGAAGGTTTTAAATTGAGGAAGTAACAGCCCCCAGTAAGAAAAAGAAATTGAGATTTGGTGAGGTGAAATTTTGGATTTAATTAATAGAATAGGAATATATGATAAAACAAAAAATAAATAAAAAGGAACCCACTAAAAAGAGCATACTACTTGGGTTTTTTTTTTTTTTTTTTTTTTTTTTTTTTTAAATAACATGCGGCCCACTAACTTAAAACCCAAAATAAAGAAAATTAGAAGCAGCCGTCATCTTCTTCGAGTTTCAACAGAAAAACACGGTTGGCGGCCATTGCAGATGGAGATGGGGGCTAACCACCGACGGTCAATATATCCACATATGGTCCAGCAGCTACCGTGGGGGCTTCAGCCCACACTAGCCCCCACGTAGGTCCGCCCCTGCTCCCACTTCATCTCGAACAAATATTCCTTAAAGAACCTC
The DNA here is from genome assembly GCA_001642375.2 of Mentha longifolia. Taxonomy (NCBI): domain Eukaryota; kingdom Viridiplantae; phylum Streptophyta; class Magnoliopsida; order Lamiales; family Lamiaceae; genus Mentha; species Mentha longifolia. The sequence goes on from CM038114.1 coordinate 35,673,907, forward strand.
GAGTTCGAAGAAGCTAGGAACGGCCCTGATCGAGCCCATGCCTGTGATCGAGCCCATTTCCGTGATCTCTGCAACGGCTCCTTGCAAGCTGATCGCATAGAGCTTGCCTCCACATCGAACTCCGTCCGCGAATTCCATCAACTTCTTCATCGTCCTCTTCGCATTGAACGGATCGGGAACCGGGCACTCGAGCTCGAGGTACCCGAGGAAATGCTCTCGTGGATATGGAGTTGGGTTCTCAAATGGATCGGCGGCGATGCGGCAGAGCTGAGGGCGTTGATGGAGGGCTCTGATGCATCGCTTTGGCATCGGCAGCCATGATTTCGTGACGGCGGGAGCGCTGCTCCGGTAGTTGTTTGGCTGGTGTTTTTGTGGGAAGAGAATGTGGCATTGGATGGAGAAATTGATCGGAGGGAGGGCGGCGAGAAGCTGCCTGAGACGTGTCTCGGTGGCGTTAGGGTGCTTTCTTGTGAGCCATCTATTGTTGTCGACGATTGTCAAGGGTTTTCCTCTTCCTCTTTGCCGTCTATTGCCTGCCATCTGCAGATTAATATAGTAGTCAGGGATGGAGCTAGGAATACGTATATGGTCGGGTGAGATTTCATAAGGGGTAAAACACTCAATTATAAAAGTATTAAAATACAATAATTGGGCGGGCAAAAAATTAGAAAAATAAAAATTAACACTATATATTATTCGTTTTTTTTTTTTACCCGGACGAGCGCCTAATCGAGCCCGATATGTGGCTCCGTCTCTGATAGTAGTAGTATATATTATTATGATGACAAGGGTGGGGTTTGTGTTGCATATATATACATTATGTTTAGGTTGCCATTCTTGGTCTCCAAGATTAATCCATTAATTTTAATTCATAAAAGTATTGCAACTCCAGTCTTAATCTATTATAGAGAGACGACCCTTGCTCTCCAAGTTCTCCATAATAATTAAATAATATTGGAAGGCAAAGTCAATGTTAATTAGAAGTAAGATTTTTAACTAATTAATCATGTGATATAGAATGCTACTGACAACTTAAAAAAACTCAACCAAAAAATTATGTGGTACTGCCACATCAGCGGTGAACACATTAAATGTGCCCACAGTAGGTAGGGGAACGTTTCTCTATATGTAATTTATAATTTTTAGTAAGTTTAGTTTCTAGGGATATATATATATATATATATATATAGTATACTAGAACTTTCGCACCGCGTAAGACGCGGTGTTGCTATAATTGCCCCGCAACTATTGGCAAATCGAATAGCTCTGGTGATTGTGATGGACTACATGAACATTTGAGAATCTTCTTACATATAGAGGCGGAGTTCATGACCAAGCACATAATATAATAAAGAAGACCAAGCAAACACGACGAAACAAAAACAAAACAAGACGATAGACCTTAAATAGTCATATGTTTAGCATTCTTCTTTAAACACCATGGATATTGAGAAAAAAAATCCAAAACAATTTATTCACAAATAGCATCCAAAAAGGAAAAAAGTATTCCATTTTTTTCCTATCATCCCATGTAATGTAAGTTGTAAAGTGAAATTAAACAACATTGGACCATTAAAATTCTTCATAAAAAGGTAAAATTGTTAACAGAACAAGCATCACCAAACAATCCATTGCTTTTAAGCCCCTCTATCCACGACTGGTCAGAGATGACTCTTTAGACAAATGAACATTCACTATGAATGGAGACAACCAGACTCTCATTCTTGTTAGCAACCTGTGATGTCACCAAGAAACATAGTTAGATAAATATTCTCATGACTTGAGAAGTGTCGGGATTTATAAAAAATTTAAAGCCTATTCTGCATAAATATAATATCAAGATTTTCATGAATATTCATATATATATATATATATATATATAGTTGCAATTGCACATAAATAAATTAAATCAATCTAATTCGACTATAATTATTTCATTCGGCTAATTATATCCAAAATAGGTGAACCTATCGCATGATGCTTTGTTATCAACTTCCCAGACCTAAGCTCATAGCAAATAAACTATCTACTCATTATGTACAAAATCAATTCTGCAACCTACTTTATATACAGTAGAAAATAACAAATTATGAAGGCCAGAAATGTAAAAACATCAAATACACACTACTGGTGACAAACAGTAGAGTATTATTTGAATAAAATTTATCTATTCATAATCGTATTATATATTATGTTCTAATTACTAAATTATCATCATAAATGTCTCAAAAAAATCTTTAACTAACTTATATAATAGCTAATTAAAAGGTTTCGATAGCATTCGATAGCATATATGTATGTAGAAATATTGTTTCCTTCAATCCTTCAATGTTGTGATTTTGAGTCTTTGTTTGTATGGACGTGCTTTTGATGCATTAAAGATGTTCGATGAGATTCTTGAAGAGGGGTTAAAACCTTATGAAACTACTCTTTCGGTCTTCTTTGTGCTTGACATGATTCTTCGATACCTAATGACGCATATGAATATTTCAAAATGATGAGAGGGATTTGGGATTCCAATCAAAATCGAGCATTATGCTTACATGATGAAGCTTCTTGGGATAGAAGGAAGGCACTAAAACTTCCGATGTGAGTATTATAAAAACTATTAGTTGATTGAGGTCATAGATAAGAATCTATTAAAAAATAAAACAAATTATCAAAATTAGCACAAGAATGGAAACTAATTTGAAGTTGTAAATTCAAATGAATTTTTGTTCTACTTAAAACAGAATCTTGATCAAGCAAATTTAGAATTTGTTGGTGTGAGCTAATGTTTTCCTGATTATATTTTTTTGTTGACAGAAAAATATATTGCCAAAATATAATGGGCTTATCAAATTTATCATTTTTGTTGATTGAAAAAAAATACGCCAAAATATGATGTGCTAATCAAATTTATCGAGAAACCAACAATGCTCAAACACACATGTGATTTCAGTTTGGATTTTTCTTGTCGTTGAAATTAACCTAATGTTAATAATGTTATGATTATAACCTTCTTAATAACATTTGCAGTTTTTATTGTAATATAAGCATAAGATCGTAATTATTGTACCATAGCAATTGCTAGTTACAACACTCTTCAGAGAGTACACTAATTTATCAGTTTGAAGTGAAGAGCCTAAGTCTCAATTATATTATTGCATTTCAATCATCAAAATTATTCGAAAGAGTATGCAATATTGATGCCACAACAAAATATTCAACTCATTTCCCCACACACCAATCAAGGTTGCATGATAAAAAAGCACTTTTATAACAAAAGTATTAGCGAATCTTGAAAATTCAAACTTGGAGAATTCTCAATCAGATAAAGACATCACTTGATAGTTATATATTATCTGGCTTTAAAATATCTCAATTCAGTCTCAAGAAAAGTTATTCTTTTCACATGTAGCTCAAAGCAACAATCAAAGTAGCAAAACTCACTTTAGATAGAAGTTTAGCTAATCTACGATTTGCTTGAGTGAAATGTAATAACAAATCCGATATCTAAATAATAATACTCCAGTATCCAAACTTAACTATAGCAATCACTGACTTATTGCAATATGGAACAAGCAGCAACTTTTGTTGGGCCAACTGCAACTTTACCAGTTTCTGAAAAAGCACCTAGCAAGTGAAAACAAATTTAGCAAACATGCACTATTATTAAACAGAATAAGTCTCATATAAAATGGAGGCCTACGGTAAAGAAACTAAGTTCAACGGATTTAAGGTTCAGTGGATCTTGTTGGTTCTCAATTCAAATTTAACAACACTTTTGCTGTTATAGATGAGGAAATTGTACCAAGAAGCATGATACACGAATATGGTGATGTAAGATTTAGCTGTGAATTGTGTTGCTCACACATGTAGAATCTACGTGTCATTTGTTTAAATTGTTGTTGTTTTACCAGCTGCCATTAAGGAGAAATATGAAGTTGTAATACATACACAAGAACAAGTTATTAATTCATCTAATAATCTAAAGGAACGACACAGATTTGAACAGTCTCTGTTTTTACTACATTATATATAAAGGGGCAAAATTTAGATCATCAAGCTAAGGATTTGTCATATCAAACAGATCCTGCTACGAAGGCTTCTAGATTGACAACTGAAAATGAGCTTAAGGGTGCTAATAAGTTGATGATCGCTCTCACTTTTAAGGGTAAGAGGATGCAATAAAAATCGATGTGTATAATCGAGTCGAATCCACAGGAAATGCAATGGCGTGAGAATTTCAACTAGTAATCTAGTTATCTAACTACTATCCAAGCTACCAACTAACATGTTTTTGGGTTTTTGTTTAACTAATAACAATAAAAAGTAGGTAACAAACTTTGAAATTAACTAAACACTCAACAAGTATGCAAATGATCAAAATTCAATAAGGGAATGAAAGTGACTCCAATTATACTTCAATTAGGTCTAAGTGATAAGGATGTAACACTCTAACTAGAATTAGCCATTTTAATCCAATTTCATGTGGGAAACCTCCTAAGTATGATTCACTCAACTCTCATTGCAATGAAATCAAGTAGATTAATGAAATGCCTAATTCCTACTAAGATATTAAGCAATTCATTAACTCTCAATATTATGGAGTTCCTTAGCCCTAGTATTCTCTAGCATGCAATTCTCTTGATCCTAGCATCTAATCTAAGCCTCCTAAGCTTTAGATCAAATACTTGGTATGCAACTATGGTGATCAATCACAATTACATAATAAAACATAGCCCCAAGAGAAATGAACATGAAATTAGAAGGTAAATTCATAATTAAAGCTTAATGCCATCACTTATCCCTAATCTACATATAATTGGAATCACAAAGGAGATTAGCTAGGCATGATTAAGGAAATTGAACCATAGAAAATGTATAAAACCATAATCAAAAGATAGAGAATTCAATAAGGAAGAAGAATATGGTCTTGAATTTCAAATCCACCAAGTATAGCTCCAACAATCTTCAAATTACTAAAGTAGAAAGAGGGAAAATGTATTTAGGGTTCTAAGAATATTAAAGTATGAAAAGATACACCAATGGGGGAAGAAATAGGGGTTAAATACATAACAAATCTGATTTGAGTCGAGTTAGGACGAAATGGGGCGAACTGGGATGAGTTCGGGCAAGTTCGGGCGAGCCGAACTCGCCCTTGAGTGAAGTCTCGCACAACCGGCGGCCTGGAGGAGGACCACCGGCGGCCTGTTCGGTCGCCGGTCCAGGTCGCCGTCCTCTCTGTCCCCGGCGGCGGCCCAATGGGTCGCCGGTCTTCCGTGCGTTGACCGGTCCACTAGTTTCTTCATCTTGCGCGACTTTGCCCGTTTTCGCTCGTTCTCTCTCGTCCGAACTCCGATTCTCAATCCGCTTTTTGCTATGGAATCCTATTGAAATTCTCTTCGACATGGAGTAATTTAATTAGCCAAATAAGTTCTTCATTATTCCTGCAAAAAGTATAAAAAGACTCGAGAGAACGAGGAAAACATAAATGAAATCAAACTAGTGAAACCCTAGCTATATAACTTGAAATTCCACATTCTTGAACATAAGTTTCACTCTAATTAAGCTCATTTCTTCCTCGTTTCCGGTCCTCGATCCTTAGCTACTTGAATGCTCTTTCAAATTCTTACAAAAATAGATCGAAAAACGAGAGAAAATGAGAAAAGTATAAAGTATGCTATAAGTTAAAAAACCCTAGCATTTCTAACATTTAAGCACATAAATCAAGACTCAAACACATGCGAAATACACTTGACATGCACATAAAATACGTGTTAATCACTCCCCCAAACTTAAGCCATTGTTCGTCTCGAACAATGAAACGAACAATCAAAACACTTAACAAATATGGGATGTGCATTTTGAGTTCCTCGATGCCTCATATCTCCTTAAAAACCATTTTAGTTCAAGGAAATTCTCAAGTCAAGCCAAACATTCATAAAATCAATCATTATCCTAACTTAGAAGTCAATCACTCAAGCTCATTCAACTCGAGACCTCACAAGAAATGTGTATCTCTCAAGCACTCAATATATAGGAAAGGTAAGCACTCATATAAATCATGCAATACATCACTTTAACCATAAGCTTGCCTATCAACTCAAGTTTCCAATACTACAATGTATGCACAAATTAGGATCAAAAAGGTCTTTCTTAAGCTTGTAATGTAGGGACATTGGTTAAGGTAGGGAATTTTTAGGCTAAGTGACTTAAATTTTCGTCTAAGTTCTTTTACCACCTTTCTTCACCTTTCTAAGTATGAATTTCTTCATCTTCCACCTTATCCAACCCCTTTCTATCAAATGAACCAAGCTTCTACCAAATATCTAAAGAAACACTGATTTATGCTCTTATTCTTTTATTTTTCTTGTAAGAACTTTGTTCTTACCACTCTCTTCTCTTTTTTTTTCTTTTTTTTTTTCAATAAGAACTTTGTTCTTATTCTTTCTTTTTTTAACATTGAGCTTATAGGAGTGTTCTTTCAACTCAAAACCAATCTCAAGACCCTTCACCATCACCCACCATTTTTCATGGACTTTCAACTTTCACATGATTCCCTTAACCATCCTTCACCCCCTATCATCCGGTTTTAGAAGAAAAGGCTCTATAAGGCTCAAAATAGGAAAACAATGGTAATGAAAGATAGGTTAGTGTTTAGGGAAAAATGGGCTACACAGTGATGGCCTAAGATCATCTCCTAATTATACACACAAGTAGTACTTCTAACATGAGTATCAAGGCAAGTTCTAGTAAATAAAATGCAATGCAAGATCAAGCTCACATGAAAGGATATTAACTATGTAAAATGCATAGTTTAAGGCTCAAAATCCTCCCAAGCTTTTTGCCTAGAGTCTAAGTGCTTAAGATCAATCATTCAAAGTTATTCAAGTGAAATGACCTAATCATGCTTGACTTTAACTTGAGAGATTTCAAAAATGTCACTATTTTAGCATCAATCATTGACATCTCACCCAAAAACACTTGAGTAACTAACACGTGCTTTCGCACTCAAGCATGCAAGCATACATTCATTCTTCAATTCAAAACTTTTCACTTTCCAAATATTTTGCATTCAAGCTCAAATCAATCACAAAATCATTCAAACCAAAAATTCTCCATTATGAGCTCACATTCAACAATTCAACAAACAAAAGAAGAATTTTTCATCAATCAAGCTCCTTGACCCAAACTCATCAAAACAAAGATTAACAAGCAATTTTCTTCTATTAACCCCTAATCAACCACAATCATCAAGCAAGCCTAAGCATATAATCAATGAAATCACAATGATACCACATCAAATAAAAACTTGAAAACCCAAGAGTAACGTAATTTAAATTCCTTATCCTACCCCCTCCCCCAAACTTATTTTGGAAAATAAATTTTAAAATGAGTTTGGAGGGAAGAATAATAAGAAATTTAAATTGCACTCACAGAGGTCCAAAACTATGTTGAAGGTGGTTTTGAAAGCCATTCAATCCTTTGCTTGCTTGGTTGGTTTGATTCTATTCCTTCACTCGTTCCCATCACAATTCGACCTCATGCATTGACAATAAAACACATGGAACTTGTGAAGTAGAAATGAACTTAAGAATAGGAAGTATTAGCATAGAGATAAGGAAAAATTAAGAAAAACAACTAAATCAAAAATAAGAAACAAAAACCAAATTCAAACTACAGAAACTAACTAGAATGAAAAATGAAAAGGATAGTTGTTGGGGTGCCTCCCAACTAGCGCTTTGTTTAACGTCGTTAGCTCGATGATACCTCTTTGCCATTTTAAAAAGACTTTGAATGAAGTCCAACCTCGATCAAACACCAACTCATCCTCAAGCTCATCAAACTTCGGTTCATCCATTCTTGACTCCTCCAGATCGTCCAAATCACTCGACATGTGGAATGTTGCCTTCTCTTCATTCATTTGAAGGGTGATACTCCCTTCAAAAACATCAATGAGGGCTCGACTAGTGGCTAAGAAGGACCTTCCAAGAATCATCGGGATATCCCAGGTCTTCCGGGATGTCGAGGACAACAAAATCCACCGGGAAGATGAGTTTTTCAACCCTTATAAGCACATTTTCAACAATACCTCTTAGATAGGAGATTGAACGATCTGCCATTTGGAGAATAAGTGAAGTGGGTTTAAGAGTTCCAATCTTCAAACGATTGAAGATGGAAAGGCGCATCAAATTAATACCCGAGCCCAAATCACACAAAACATTCCTAAAAGTTTGGCCTCCTATCTCACAAGGTAAAGTGAACTTCCCGGGGTCCCCTTCTTTGTTTGGAATCTTCTTTTGTAGATGAGCACTACATTCCTCCGACAACACAACGGTTTCACCCTTATCAAATTTCACCTTCCTATGAATCACATCCTCCAAGAACTTCTCATGATCTGGCATTGCACTCAACAAACAAATCGAAGAGGTATTTATATCTAGTTTCTTGAATGCATCCAACAAATCACTCTTCCTCTCATGCAAATTCTCATCAATCAACTCAAAGGGAGATGCTAGATTATCCAAGCAATTCGGTTCCATATGCTCATGAGAAACTTTAGAAGATGGAGTAGAAGGAGTACCTTTTTGATTCTTCTTGTGAACACTTTCCTTCTCTATAGGTTCTTGGGCACCACGTTTACTCCTCAACTTTGAAGCTTCATAAGCATCCTTCCTTCTTTGTAGATCTTTTAGCGTATCAAGAGAATTGCCTTGGAAATCCTCATTTTTGAATAGTAATCATGAATGTCCCATTTTGTCCAACCTTCTATAGATGGAATAATTGGGCAAAAATCTATGATTCTTGGATCGGACTCATCAAATTCCACAAGATTACTCTTAGCAAGATTCAGAGATTTCCCACAAGGTATATGTGAAGGTGTCGAAGAAACTTCACTCACCACATAAATGGCGTTGCATTGTTGCTTCAGGTTTTCTTGAGCCTTGCTAGAGGATTCTCCGAACTTGTGTTGAGTGGTAGCTTGGTTAGCCATTTGGCTAATTTGGTCTTCCATCATCTTGACTTGCTTTGACAATGAAGTGAGGGAGTTCTCCAAGGCATTGACCTTTTGGCCAGTTTGAGTGATAAAAGCACTTTGTTGATTGGCTATTTGTTGTTGTTGATTTGCCATTTGACCTTGGTTAGCCAACAATTGTTGAAGTAATTGATCCGTTGAAGAGGGGTTCTTCTTGGGCTCTTCAATCATCCCTTGAGAGATGGAAAATCTGTAAGGTGGAACTTGAGCATTGCTAGGATTTCTATGAGAGGGATTGGGACAATTCCTAATGTTGGGATTGTAGACTTGATAGCCTCCTTGTTGACCATATGAATAACCACCTTGTTGATTGCCTTGAAATCCCACTTGGTGTCCTTGAAAAGCTTGCTTGTTGTAATTGCTATAAGGACTTTGATTAACATAACTCACATTTTCATCTCCATTGAACTCCAAGGTCCCTCTAGCATGATCACCATGCATTTGAGCTTTCCTTTCATTTTCATATGTTTTCTTCAAATTGGCAAGCTCCAAGGCTAAAGCATCGTACCTTGCATCCTCAAGAACCGAGTTCACTCTCTTCGTAGGGCCCCTTTCTATTGGCCATTGATAACTATTGGCCCGACATCTCTTCTATAATCCTCAAGGCTTCTTTTGCATTCCGGTTCACAAGACAACCACCGGAAGTCACATCAACTATGCTCCTTGTGTGTGGAGAGAGTCCACTATAGAAGTTCACTATTTGTTGTGCCTCACTAAAACCATGTTAAGGGCACTTGCGTAGCAAATCCCTATACCTCTCTCATGCTTCATAAAGTGTCTCATCACCATGTTGTGAGAAATGAGAAATCTCCGAAATAAGCTTTTGGACATTTGAAGGTGGAAACTACTTGGCAAGGAATGCTTTGCACAACCTCTCCCATGTGGTGATATCGCTCTTATCAAGGCTCTTGAACCATTTTTTAGCTTGATCCCTCAATGAAAGTAAGCTTCATCCTTATAGCATCTTCCGGGACTCCATTATACTTCACCGTATCACATATCTCAAGAAATGTGCTCAAATGAGCATTAGGATCTTCATCGGTCCCCCCCCCCCCAAATTGTTCCGATTGGACCATTTGGATGAAGCTGGTCCTTATCTCAAAATTATTTGCATTGACACGAGGTCCACATGCTCCTCCTTGAAATTGACCCGTGGGAGATTCAAACATTTGGTTGTTGAACTTCTTGAGCCCTCCTTTCTTGCTCCTCTTTCCAAGCTTGCATATCCTCCAATTGCTTCATAAGAGCCTCATAATCTTGATTGTTAGCCATTTCTTGTTCTTCAATAAATTCCTTCTTCTATGCCTTCTTTCGAATTCCAAGATCAAAGGTTGAACTAGTCTTCCCTTGGATCTTGTGTGCATAAACCTACAAAAATAAAAATCAAAAGAAAAACAATGCTTGAATTAGTAACTCAATAACCAAATCGACTATTGAAACTCAAACTAAACATTCCCCGGCAACGGCGCCAAAAATTGGTCGCTCTCACTTTTCAGGGTAAGAGGATGCAATAATAATCGATGTGTATAATCGATTCGAATCCACAGGGAATGCAATGACGTGAGAATTTCAACTAGTAATCTAGTTATGTAACTACTATCCAAGCTACCAACTAACATGTTTTTGGGTTTTTGTTTAACTAATGACAATAAAAAGTAGGTAACAAACTTAGAAATTAACTAAACACTCAACAAGTATGCAAATGGTCAAAATTTAATAAGGGAATGAAAGTGACTCCAATTATACTTCAATTAGGTCTAAGTGATAGGGATGTAACACTCTAACTAGAATTAGCCATTTTAATCCAATTTCATGTGGGAAACCTCCTAAGTATGATTCACTCAACTCTCATTGCAATGAAATCAAGTAGATTAATAAAAGGCCTAATTCCTACTAAGATATTAAGCAATTCATTAACTCCCAATAGATTATGGAGTTCCTTAGCCCTAGTATTCTCTAGCATGCAGTTCTCTTGATCCTAGTATCTAATCTAAGCCTCCTAAGCTTTAGATCAAACACTTGGTATGCAACTATGGTGATCAATCACAATTACATAATAAAACATAGCCCCAAGAGAAATGAACATATTAGAAGGTAAATTCACAATTAAAGCTTAATGCCATCTACTTATCCCTAGTTTCTTCATCTTGCGTGACTTTGCCGTTTTCGCTCGTTCTCTCTCGTCCGAACTCCGATTCTCGATCTGCTTTTTGCTATGGACTCCTAACGAACTTCTCTTCGACATGGAGTAATTCAATTGTCCAAATAAGTTCTTCATTATTCCTGCAAAAGAATAAAAAGACTCGAGAGAACGAGGAAAACATAAATGAAATCAAACTAGTGAAACCTAGCTATATAACTTGAAATTCCACATTCTTGAACATAAGTTTCACTCTAATTAAGCTCATTTTTTCCTTGTATCCGGCCCTCAATCCTTAGCTACTTGAATACTCTTTCAAATTTTTACAAAATAGATCGAAAACCGAGAGAAAACGAGAAAGTATAAAGTATGCTATAAGTTAAAAAACCTAGCATTTCTAACATTTAAGCACATAAATCGAGACTCAAACACATGCGAAATACACTTGACATGCACATAAAATACGTGTTAATCAGTTGATGGATGGGAGAGACAGCAATAGTGTAAGGCAGTGGATGTTGTTTATGTTATGCCTTTGGAGGAAATGGAAATTGTACTTGCACTTCAACTGAGGATTGCTATGGAATCTATGCAAGTGGAAAAAAGAAATTTACCTAATGTTTGGAACATGGGACCGTTGATAGAATGAAAGAGGCCGACATAGTTACAGGTAAAGATTGAGCTTAAGGAAATCTTGAAGCTTCAAGCCGATTCTGCTATTTAAGATCATGTATAGAGTCATGCTATTACTTATGCAAGCCCAACTATAGCAAAGGCAGATGCAGATTAGTATGAAATTTACGCAAACCTGATGCGGTTAAGGTAAAGAGAAGCTACTGCAGGAAGCTGTTGCTGAGGAAGCTTGCTAGCTACTATTACAAAAGCCAACCATTTTCCAACATCTTCTCAAGTTGCCATCGAGTATTATGGGACAAGCTGGGGACATCTCTAACTAGATTGTTGCAGTGTAGCAAATCAATGCTGAATGAGAAAGTTATATATTGTTGTCGTAGTTGATGTCTCGGCGGTTGAGCATAAAGTTACAAGTTCCTCCACAACTAAATTTTGGAAATGAAGATTAAGAAAGGCTACAGCTCCTCCTGCTAGTCTACAATATGTGAAACTACACTAATCTAGGGAATAAAAGCTTTCATGCATGATTTAAGGATGCGAGGGCAGCTGGAGTAATTTCAAATAACTTTATGATTGAGATTAGAACTATAAAAGCTTTAAACCACGTTTATTACTTAATCCATTTGAATTAATTGTGTTTTTACCCTAGATTGATCAGATTGTACTATCCTGGACTCATTTTTTGTTAGCTCTCTTTTTCTTTTATTTATAATAAGGCCTTGTCTGCCTTAAAAGACTACAAAAATTAAAAATGTATACAACAAGTGAGATCATGACTTGTTGGTTACAGAATACTAACACCCGCCCACAACATTACACCCTCTTTCTTTTTTACAAAATCACACCAGAAAATTACAAAGCATATCTAATAAATAAGTAATAAGTAATTCATCACTCAAAAGCATAACAACCTCACAAAATATTACAAAACAATTACCAAGTGTGAGAGTGATCACTCTCACTTTTAAGGGTGAGAGGAGTGCAATAATAATCGATTTAGTATAATCGAGTCGAATCCACAAGGAATGTTTTGTCGTATAAATTTCAAATAGTAACCCAGTTACCTAATCACTATTCAAGCTACCAACTAACATGTTTTTGTGTTTTTGATTTATTGAGAACAATAAAAGTGATTAACTAACTTCAAGTTTAACTAAACAAGTAACAAGTAATTAAATGATAAAAACTCAATAGGAAATGATAGTGACTCCAATTATACTTCAATTAGGATTAGGTGATAGGGATATAGGACTTTAACTAAAATTAGCCATTTTAATCCAATTTTATGGGAGAAACCTCCTAAGTATGATTCACTCAAAATCTCATTGTAATGAAATCAAGTAGATTAATAAAAAGCCTAATTCCTACTAAGATATTAAGCAATTCATTAACTCCCAATAGCTTATGAAGTTCTTTAGCCCTACTATCTCTAGCATGCAAATCTCTTGTTTCCTAGCATCTAATCTAAGTCTCCTAAGCATTAGATCAAACACTTGATATGCAATTATGGTGATCAAGCACAATTACATAATAAAACATGGCACCAAGAGAAATGAACATGAAATTAGAAGGTAAATTCATAGATCAAAGTCTAATCTCATCACTTATCCCTAATCTACATATAATTGGAATCACAAAGGAAATTAGCTAGATATGATTAGAGTAAATGAACCATAAAAAATTTATGAAACCATAATCAAAAGATAGAGAATTCAAAATAGAACAAAATAGTGGAAGGATCTTCAAATCTTCAAAGTAAATCTCCAACAATTGATGAAAATACCAAAGTAGAAAGAGGGAAAATGTAATTAGGGTTCTAGAGAGTGTATTCAAGCTAAAGATACCCAATTGGGGAAGATTTTGGGTTTAAATACATAAAATCTGAGTTTGGAGACGAGTTGGACCGAGTTTGGTCCGACCAAACTCGGTCCTTAAGTGATACAATGCGGCCTGCCGGCGATTTGAATGGAAGGAGAGGCGGCGGTCTGTCAAACCGCCGTGACAGACCGCCAAACATGCTATAGATTGTGGTGGAGAACCAGCAGTTTGAGGAGGGTGGCCGGCAGTCTATCAAACTGCCGTGCAGACCGCCGGTTTCCCTACTTTTGACCGGTCTTCTCCTTCTTTCTTCCTTCTTCCGGTTTTCTTCTTTTTTTCAACCGAACCGGCTTTCCAACTCAAATTCCACCTTCTTAAGCTCGTTTCTTCCTTGTTTCGGCCCTCGATCCTTAGCTATTTAAATGCTCTTCCATATTCCTACAAAAATAGATCGAAAACCGAAAGAAAATGAGAAAAGTATAAGGTATGCTAAAAGTTAAGAAACCCTAGCATTTCTAGCATTTAAACACCTAATTCGAGCCTCCAACATATATAAAATACACTCAACATGCACATAAATACGTGTTAATCAGAGAGGTAGATCAAAAGAGCGTCTCACCGCAGAGCTCATATTACATCCATGAAATCTATTCTTCGTATCAGTTTATGAAACGAACCCTCATATCAAATCAAATTGAAAATGCTTGACACATAATATAATAACAAAGTAGGTGTTTATTGTCTAAACAAACTTATGAAAAAGGTCAGTAATCTTAAGACACCTAAACAAAGATCATGGCACTATTCTACTCTTAAATAAAACAAAATTTGCACAACATAAATAAACACCTCTCAAACGCCTCAGTCAGAAAGGAAGGGCAAGTGGGCATTGATGCCCTTAAATGATTGGCATAAGAGCTGTAGATAGTGGTGATGATAAAAAAAAGCGATTTGAAGTAGTCACGGTGCTACTACATGCACATGATGTGAAACAGATATAAAAAAAATGCGAAACAAATACCTGATGTGTCATCGTAGCACAAGCCAAGGAATATTGCAGAATAAAATTACCATCTACCACATATTTAAATCTCTTGCCACCATTCAGGACTAAAACAAACTCACAACAATAATAAATTAAAGATAAGCACACATTTAAAGATGGAAAAACAAAATAGGAAGAAAGCTCAACAATAAGTAACCTTCAGATGAAAGCACATAATCTTTTTCGAACATAACAAAAGATGTGAAGAGTGTGCTGAAGTCACAAAAGATGTGAAGAGTGTGCTGAATTCACAATGCACGAGTCACTGATTCAGTAAATCAAATGATTCTTGTTTCTTCATAAACCCGGTAATAGAAATCAAATTGTTTCTTTCTCACATCAAGCAATGACTATACGTTGAAACTAAAAAATAAAAGATGAAAGAATATCCCCAAATTATCCTGACACCAACTTATCCTCTAAAAAACTAACAAACAACTCGATTTCTATTGCTCATGCCCCAAACGATGAATAATGAGAATGAAAGGACAAAGTGAGATCAATTACCGCATAATGTTGAAAGCCAGACAACCACAAACTTCAATTGTATCCGTTCTAGGTGCATGCATCAACGGATCTTCACTCATCACACCACAATATCGACCGAATTCGGAGAGGTGGGCGGAATAGGATGACATACAAGCTGAATTTGGATAAGCAATGGTGGAATAATGATCTTGCCACCTCGATTTCCAACATTAGAAAGTGAACTGCATAGATAATAACCAAAAGTTTGAAATTGAAGGGCAAGTCTTGACTTGTTAAGCTCGGTAAATGAAAAATGTAACAACAAACAACATGGATGGAGCAAGATAGACCTTAAAAAACCTAAAGAAAAAAGAAGAAAACCCAGTGCGACCCTAATCCTATAAATCTCAAAGTAAAAGCCAAATTAGCACAAAGACATGATGCTTAACTACAACCAAAGAGCACACCACCATGAAGATGAAATTGCAACAGGCACAAAATAACAGAAAAAATTGAAACAAACCGTTGTGGTATCAAACCAAATTCGGAGAGTTGGATGCATAATAACAAAGCCTATGGTAAGAGGAAGAATGTATTCGAGAGGTTGCCAAACAAATCATCTAGAACTACTCCTATCCGACAACTTTAGCCTACAAGAAACAAAGTTTTGGATCCATTTTTTTCAATTTAAATTTGCTTATAGATTAATTGAACTGTTGTGATTATGTGATATTGGTGGTAGATCTCATCAGCCATCAAGGCAATTCTGGCATGCAAGATAGGCCAAGAACAATTAAAAAGCAAGAGAGTGATAAACACGTATTTTAGATGCATTTATTGTTCATTTGGAGTGGAGTTGATGCATGAATGGGTGCAAATGTGCTTAGGTTTTATAAGGTTTTGTTATTTTTGCTTGCATTCGCGTTTTTCCTCGTTTTCTTGAGTTTTGTTATGCTTTTGCATGAAAAATGAAAGAACATATTTGGCCAATGGAATAAGCTCATGTCGAAGAGCATTTCGATACAAAGCCATAGTAAAAAGCGGATTGAGATTCAGAGTTCAGACGAGGGAGAACGAGTGAAAACCGTGGAACTGCGCAAGACGAAGAGCACGTTGTGGACATCATGGATGGCGGCCTGTTAGGTCGCCGATGGTTTGGCCAGGCTGCCGTTTTCCCTTGTTTCTCCACTTATTCCAATTTTCTCTCCATTTTTGGAAATTATCTTTTGGGTGATGTATTTAGACAAAAATTATCCCCAATTTGGGTATTCTTAACCCCCAAGACAAATCCTAGAACCCTAATTCCATTGTATGCTTTCTACTTTGGTACTTTGAAGATTATTGAAGATTATGTTTGGATATTGAAGATCATTTCCGATTAATCCCTTCGTTTTCTCTTCCTCTATCTATTGATCATGGTTTTCTTTATTTTCTATGGTTTATTTGTCTTAATCATGCTTAGCGAAATCTCTTTGTGATTCCAATTATATGTAGATTAGGATTATGTGATGGGTTTAGGCTTTAATTGTTGAACTTACCTTCTATCTTCATGTTCATTTCTCTTGGGGCTATATTTTATTATGCAAAGATGCTTGATCACCATAGTTGCATATCAAGTGTTTGATCTTATGCCTAGTAAGCTTAGATTAGATGCTAGGAAATAAGAAAATTGTATGCTAAAAATAGTAGGGCTTAAAGAACTCTTGTGCTTTTGGGAGTTAATGATTTGCTTGATGTCTTAGTCGGAATTAAGCCTCTCATTAATCTACTTGTTTTATTTGCAATGAGAATTGATTGAAACATATTTAGGAGGTTTCCCACATGAAGTTAGATTAAAATGGTTAATTCTAGTTAAAGTTCTTTATACCCATTGTCTAAGCCTAGATGAAGTATAATTGGGATCACATTTCTTTAACATTGAATTTGAATCGTTTGCTTTGAGTTTACATTGTTTTACTTTGATTTTCTTTTAGTAATATGAAAACACAAAAACATGTTAAGTTGTGGTTTGGATAGTGAGTATTAGTAGCTAAGTGACTACTTTAAGTTCTTACGCCTTGACAATCATTGTGGTTCGACTCGAATACTACACTCGATTATTATTGCATTTCCACTGACAAAAAGTGGTGATCAATTTTTGGCGCCGTTGCTGGGGATTGTCTAGATTGAATTTCAATAGTCTAATTAGTTATCTTTTGATTTTTCTTGATTTTAGGTCCACACTAGATCCAAGGGAAGACTTGTTTTAACTTTGATCTTGGAGTTTGAAAGAAGGCATAGAAGAGTAAATCGTGAAGATCAAGTTATGGGAACTAATAACCAAGATATGGAAGCTCTTATGATGGAAATGGAAGAATTTCGAGCGTGGAAGGATGAACAAGAGAGAACAGCAAATGAAACACCTCCTCCTCCATTAAATCAAATGTTCGAGGCACCGGTCCAACAATTTCAAGATGGAGGTTGGGGACCTCGAGTCAACGCCAACAACTTTGAGATAAGGACCGGCCTTATCTAAATGGTGCAATCCGAGCAATTTGGAGGGAAGCCCAATGAAGATCCAAATGCTCATTTGAGCACATTCCTTGAGATTTGTGATTCGGTCAAGCACAATGGTGTCCCTGAGGACACCATTTGAATGAAGCTCTTCAACTTTTCATTGAGAGATTGTGCAAAGGAGTGGTTTAAAAACCTTAACAAGAGCGAGATTACCACTTGGGAAAAACTTTACAAAGTCTTCCTAGCCAAGTATTTCCCTCCTTCAAAGGCTCAAAGGTTCATTTTGGAAATCTCTCACTTTTCTCAACATAGTGATAAGACATTATTTGAAGCATGGGAGAGGTATAGGGATTTTCTACACAAATGCCCTCAACATGGTTTTAGCGAAGCTCAACAAATCGTTAACTTCTATAGTGGGCTATCTTCTCACACGAGAAGCATTGTTGATGTTACTTCCGGTGGTTACCTTGTGAACCGGAGTGCTAAGGAAGCTTTCAGGATTATTGAAGAGATATCGGCCAATAGTTATCAATGGCCAATGGAGAGGGCTTCTACAAAGAAGGTGAATTCGATTTTGGAAGAGAGATATGATGAATTAGCTATCCAATACGTCAATCTCAAGAGACAATATGAAGAAGAGAAGAATGTCAAAGTTCAAGTTGTTCAACATCAAGGGAATGAGAGGTTCAACGGATGTGAAGAAGTGAACTACATGAATCAAAAGAGCTATGGAAACTCTAATAGGCAAGGAAATTTTTAAGGGGGGAACTCCTATGGAAATCAAGGTTAAGGTGGAAACCCATCTTACACTCCCAACATTCATCCTAACCTTTCCTATGGGAACTCGAACAATGCTCAAGCTTCACCTTCTGGATTCTCCGTTTCTCAAGAAGTTATTGAAGAGCCTAAGAAGACTCCTTCTTCCACGGACCAATTGCTTCAACAATTGGTGAGCAACCAAAGTCAAATGATGAACCAACAAGGCCAAATGACAAGTCAACAAAGCACTTCATTAGCCAAACCGGAAAAAGTGTTGTAGCATTGGAGAATGCAGGTAACATCGATTACCAATACGGTTGGTGCTCTTGCTAAGCAAGTGAAGATGCTTGAAGGGCAAGTGAGTCAAATAGCCAATCAAGCGGCTTCTTTTCACAAGGAGAATCCTCTAGCAACACCCAAGTGAATCTGAAGCAACAATATAACGTCATTCATGTGGTGAGTGGAGTTCCTTTGAAGCCCTCACATATCCCTCAAGAGAAGAAAAAGCTAAACGAGCCTTTATATATGAGGAAGAAATGGGGTGGTCAAAGTATTCCTCCTTGGGATCCTTCCCATGATTATAGTCTTTATGAGAAAGAAGCTATACCGATGAAGTTTGTGGATGATATATATTTCTTGACTATTCTGGATCATTGACCTCCTTTGGAAGATCCTCAAAGCAAGTCGAAGGAGAAAATTCATGAGTACTATCAAAGAATGAAGCTCAACAATACAATTCCATGTGCGAAGGATGAAGATTCGAAAAATTTGATTTATAGAAGAGAGGGTGCATACTATACCTCTAAGCTAAGGAACTTGATTGGAGATAAGGAGTTAGAAGAGAAGGAGAAATTTTACAAGAAGCCAAAAGGTACTCCTCCTACTTCACCTTCTAAAGTTTCTCCAGGCCATGTTGAGCTAAATAGCATTGATACTATAGCATCCCCCCTTGAGTTTATTGATGAGAATATGAATGAAAGGAAGGGTGATTTGTTGGATGCATTTAAGAAATTGGATATAAATGCTTCTTTGATTGGTTTGTTGAGTGGTATGCCGGATTATAAGAAGTTTTTGGAGGATTTAGTTCAAAAGAAGATGAAATTTGATGAGTTTGAAACCATTGTGTTATCGAAGGAATGTAGTGCTCGTCTAGAAAGGAAGTGATTAACACGTATTTTATGTGCATGTTGAATGTGTTTGAATGTGTTTGAGTCTCGATTTATGTGCTTAAATGTTAGAAATGCTAGGGTTTCTTAACTTGTAGCATACTTTTTACTTTTCTCGTTTCCTGATCACGAAGCAACATGGGCGCGACCCGGCGCGCGACTGCTTCAGGGGCTACCCCCGGTCGCGCGCCAATTAAGGAAATTTGGCCTTAGGCGCGCGACCTCTGGGAGCAGGCGCGCCGTCCAACTTCTTTCCTCCGAAAATTCGATTTTCTCACATTTTCTATATTTTTCTAATTATGTTTTGACCCCCACTCAATGTAATGATATAAATAGGATATTATACTTCATTGGTATTATCTTTAGAACATATTTTATTCTCCCAAGAACCCTAGAACATTTTCCCTCTTTCCTTTTTAGTATTTTGAAGATTGTTGAAGCTACATTGGTTGGATTTGCAATTGGAGACCATTTTCTTCTTCCTCATTAAATTCTCTTTCTTTTAAGCATGATTTCTTCTATTTTCTATGGTTCATTTCCTTTAATTATGTCTAGCTAATTTCCTTTTGGTTCCAATATATGAAGATATGATCTAGAAAATTAGGTTTTGGATTTTGTTGTTGGATTTACCTTCTAATTCATATGTCTTGTGATTTGGGACTTGATTTTATTGCATGAGTGATTGGCCATCATAGAGTGCATACAAGGTGTTTGGTTAAATGCTTAGTAGGCTTTAGTTCATAACACTTGGCATCAAATCACAACATATTAGTAATTCTTGCTAATAGGAGATTCTAGATAATTAATTGAGCTATTTGGAGTTAATTTATGCATCTTGAGACCTAGCGGAGATAGATGTCATAGGTTAATCCACTTATATTGATTGCTTCGAGAGAAGAATTGATGTTTACTATATATAGAACTCCCATATGAATTAGATTAAAATGGCTAATCCATGCAAATCCATAAACCTAGGACTTTTAGTGATTATTGGATTATATTTGGAACCATACTTTCTCTTATCGATTTTATATCATTTGCCACTTGTTACTTGCTTAGTTAAGTTTGAGCTTTGTTAATTACTTTTCAATTGTTTTTACTCAATCAAAAACACAAAAACATGATATATTGTAGCTTGGATAGTAGGTTTAGTAGCTAGGTTACTACTTGAGACTTGAGCGTCCTTACATTCCTTGTGGTTCGACTCGATTACTCAATCAATTATTATTGCTCTCTACCCTCACCCTAAAGTGAGGGCGGACCAATTTTGGCGCCATTGCCGGGGATTGCATAGTTTAAGTTTTAATAGTTGATTTAGTTATTGAATTACTAATTCAAGCATTCTTCTCTTTTGATTTTTGTTTTGTAGGTGTATGTACACAAGGTCTAAAGGAAGACTCGTTCAACCTTTAATCTTGAACTTTGAAAGAAGACATAGAAGACTGGAATTCTATTGAAGAACAAGACATGGCCAACAATCAAGATTATGAGGCTCTTAGGAAGGAACTTGAAGATATGAGAGCATTGGAGAGATGAGGAAGAAAGAAGGGCAAATGAGGCTCCACCACCTCCTCTCAACCATATGTTCCAACCTCCAACAGAACAATTCCAAGGAGGAGAGTGGGGGACGATCAATGTCAACAATTTTGAGCTCAAATCCGGACTTATTCAAATGGTGAAGAGTGAACAATTTGGTGGAAGTCCCATGGAGAATCCAAATGCCCATCTTAGCATGTTTCTTGATATGTGCGATACGGTCAAGCTAAATGGAGTGCCAAGTGATGTTATTCGTATGCGGATGTTTAGGTTTTCTCTACGGGATCGGGCCAAGGATTGGTACAAGGGATTGAATAAGGCCAACATTCATACATGGGATGACTTGTGCAAGGCCTTTCTCTCCAAATACTTTCCACCATCTAAAGCTCAAAAGCTCATCTCTGACATCTCACACTTCTCTCAACAAGGTGACGAGACCTTGTTTGAGGCATGAGAAAGATATAGAGAGTTATTAAGGAAGTGCCCTCAACATGGTTTCAACGAGGGACAACAAATCACCACATTCTATAGTGGCCTCACACCTCACACGAGAAGCATAGTGGATGCTACTTCCGGAGGATGCCTTGTGAATAGAAATGGAAAGGAAACTCTAAGGATTCTTGAGGAAATGGCTTCTAACAGTTATCAATGGCCCATGGAGAGGGCTCCATCAAGAAGAGTTGCTTCTATTGATGATGAGAAGTATGATGCTCTAGCAACGAAGTTGCTAATATGAAGAAGCAATATGAAGAAGAGAGGAAAGCTCAATCTCAAGCTCAAGTTCAAAGTGTTCATCAATATCAAGAGAACATGAAGCTTAGTGGAAGTGAAGACTTGAATTTTGTTAACCAAAGGCAATATGGAAATTTCAACAAATGAGGTTTCCAAGGTCAACAAGGAGGATTTCAAGTAAGGCCACAAGGAGGAAATTCTTATGGATATCAAGGAGGTTACCAATCATACAATCCCAACAATCGACCTCATCCTAACCTCTCTTATGGTAATCCTAACAATGCTCAATTGCCACCTCCCGGATTTTCGGTATCTCAAGGAGTTATTGAAGACCAAAGAAGAATTCTCCATCAATGGAGCAAATGATGCAACAAATGTTGGCAAATCAAGCTCAAATGTCTTCTCAACAAGAAAATTTCATCACACACACCGGGCAAAAGGTGAGTGCCTTGGAAAATTCACTTACCTCTTTAACAAAGCAAGTGAAGATGATGGAGGGCCAAATAAGTCAAATGGCTAACCAAGCCACCACTCAACACACACCGGGAAAGTTTCCAAGCAACACGGAGATGAATCCTAAAGGGTGTAATGCTATCACCTTGAGGAGTGGAAGGGCTTATGAGAATGAAGCTACATCCAAGAGGAAAGAAGAGAAAGTTCTTGTTGAAGACATACCCTATGAAGAGTCTCCAACGATTGATGAAGAATCAAGGAAAGAAGTTCAAGGAGAAGCTCCTAAGGCGGTGCTAGTAGAGGCCCCTCTTCCTACCAAGGATGTTATTACGAACGCTCCATTCCCTCATCGTTTAGCCAAGCATAAGGTTGATGAAAAGTTGATGAGATTCTTGGATTATTTCAATAAAGTGCAAATCAACATTCCCTTGCTTGATGCGCTGCGTGATATGCCCGGCTATGTGAAGTTTTTGAAGGATGTCGTGGCTAAAAAGAGGAAGTTTGGTTCATTTGAAACAATTAGCCTCACGGAGGAAATTAGTGCGGTGATTCAAAGAAAATTGCCTTTGAAGAAGAAGGATCCCGGAAGCTTCACAATAGCATGTGTGATTGGAGGAAAAAAGTTTGGAAATGTCTTATGTGATTTTGGAGCTAGTATCAATTTGATGTCATTGTCTATCTTTAAGAGGATGGATATTGGAGAGATCAAACCTACATCTATTTGTCTTCAAATGGCCGATCGTTCTATATCATATGCTCAAGGAATTGTTGAAGATGTTTTGTTAAAAGTGGAGGGATTCCTATTTCCCACGGATTTCGTAATCTTAGACATGCCGGAGGACAAGGATATGCCTCTCATTCTTGGGGCGTCCTTTCCTAGCAACCGGAAGAGCTCTTATTGATGTACAAGACGGAAATCTCACTTTTAGAGTGAATGGAGAGACCCTCACTCTTTCAATCTTCGATGCAATGAAGCGAGGATATGACTCAACTTATGAGGAGTGCAATGCAATTACCACTTTGCCTACATCTATGGCAAAAGACCTCACGGAGGAAATCATCTCCAATTCTTTCTATTCCTATTCCGATTTAGATGATGCTTGTGATGACTTATTATAGTCCATTGCTTATTTGGAAGCAAATCAAGGATCAATGAAGGATGAGGTTCAATACCTTGACATCAACCAACCGGGGGAGAGTGGGAGTTCAACTAAGGCGGAATCTTCTTCAAGTGCCTCTCAAGAATTGAAACCTCTTCCCGATCATCTAAGGTATGCCTTTCTTGGTGATAATGACTCTTTTCCCGTTATAGTGTCACAACACTTGTCAGAGTCCGAATTGGACAAGTTGTTGAGAGTCCGTAAGGAGTTTAAAGATGTTATTGGTTGGTCTATTGATGATATCAAGGGTATTTGTCCATCTATATGCATGCATCGTATATCGTTAGAGGATGATTGTCGACCTAAGGTTCAACCTCAAAGGAGGTTGAATCCGGTTTTGCAAGAAGTAGTGAGAAAAGAGATGTTGAAGCTATTAGATGCGGGACTGATCTACGCTATCTCGGATAGTGAATGGGTGAGTCCTACCCAAGTGGTTCCGAAGAAAGGAGGGATGACTGTGGTCAAGAATGAGAAGGAAGAGGTTATTGCTACAAGAGTTGCCACCGGATATAGAGTTTGCATTGATTATAGGGCTCTAAATGCGGCAACAAGGAAAGATCACTTCCCTTTGCCCTTTATTGATCAGATGTTGGATCATTTGGCGGGTTATGAGTACTATTGTTTTCTTGATGGGTATTCCGGATACATTCAAATTGCCATAGCCTCGGAGGATCAACACAAGACGGCCTTTACATGCCCCTATGGAGTATTTGCCTATAGGAGGATGCCTTTCGGGTTGTGTAATGCTCCGGCCACGTTCCAAAGGTGCATGATGTCTATATTTGGAGGTTTGATTAAAAATACTATGGAGGTATTCATGGATGACTTCTCGGTCTTCGGGGAGAGTTTTGATTCTTGTTTGGATAACCTCACAAAAGTGTTGCAAAGGTGTAAGGACACTTCTCTTGTCTTGAATTGGGAGAAGTGTCACTTCATGGTTAAAGATGGAATTGTGCTTGGGCACAAGGTGTCTAGAGATGTGGTTTGGAAGTTGATAGAGCCAAAATTGTCGCCATAGAGAAGCTTCCGCCTCCAACAAATGTGAAATCAATCTGAAGCTTCCTTGATCATGCGGGGTTCTATAGAAGATTCATTGAAGGTTTTTCAAAGATTACCAAGCCACTTTGTGATCTCTTGCAAAATGATGTTAAGTTTATCTTTGATGAAGAATGTTTGAAAGCTTTTGAGACATTGAAGAAAGCCCTCATTTCTACTCCTATTCTCATCAAGCCCAATTGGAGTGAATCTTTCATATTGAAGTGTGATGCAAGTGATTATGCTTTAGGAGTGGTTTTGGGGCAAATGAGAGATAAAGTGTTTCGGGTCATTCATTATGCTAGTAGAACCTTGGATGGTGCTCAAAGAACTACACAACAACCGAGAAGGAATCATACCATTGTCTATTGCCTTTGACAAATTTCGGTCATATCTTGTTGGGAATCATACCATTGTCTATTCGGATCATATGGCTATACGACATCTCATGGCCAAGAAGGATGCAAAGCCTCGTTTGATTCGTTGGGTTCTCCTTCTCCAAGAATTCGACATGGAGATTCGTGATAGAAGAGGAGTTGATAATGTGCTAGCCGATCACATGTCAAGGCTTGAAAAGCCGATTGAAGGTGAAGATTTGAGATTGTGTATCAATGAGTGTTTTCCGGATGAGAGAATCATGGTCTTGAAATGCAAGGATTCTTGGTTTGCCGATTTTGCTAATTATCTTGTGCTTCGAGAGTTGCCACCAAATCTCTCGGATTATCAAAAGGCTAAGTTCCTTAGAGATGTGAAGTTCTACTATTGGCAAGATCCATATTTATGGAGAAGATGTGCCGATGGTCTTATTAGAAGTTGTGTTATGGATGGTGAATGGCTCAAGATTATTGAAGATTGTCATGAGGGACCAAATGGGAGTCATTTTGGGGCAAATCGTACGGCTTGGAAGGTTTTTCAAAGTGGATTCTATTGGCCTTCGATTTTTAGGGATTGCCAATCATTTGTGAAGAATTGTGATAGGTGTCAAAGGATGGGAAATATCACAAAAAGGGATGAGATGCCTCAAAACATCATGGTCGAGGTTGAATTGTTTGATGTTTGGGGGATAGACTTCATGGGACCATTCCCTAATTCTTGTGGTTTTTCTTATATTCTTCTTGCCATTGAGTATGTTTCAAGATGAGTCAAAGCCATTCCAACTTCGACTAGTGATTCCAAGATTGTCATCAAGTTTTTGAAGAAGAAAATATTTACTCGGTTTGGAACTCCAAGGGCATTGCTTAGTGATGGGGGTCTCACTTCAATAATAAGTGGTTGGGAAGTGTTCTTTCTAAATATGGAGTAAAGCACGAGATTACCTCTCCTTATCATCCTCAAGCCAATGGTCAAGCGGAGCTTGCAAACTAGGAGATCAAGCAAATCTTGGAGAAGATAATCACTACTCGGAAGGATTGGGCTAAAAAACTTGATGATGCTTTGTGGGCCTCTCGAACCGTCTATAATACCCCCATTGGTATGTCTCCGTATCAACTTGTCTTTGGAAAGTCTTGTCACTTGCCTTTGGAAATTGAGCATAAGGCATTTTGGGCTATAAAGAGGATTAATCTTGAGTTTAAGGATGCCGGAGTGAATAGGAAGAATCATCTTGTGGAATTGGATGAATGGAGAAACGAGACTTATGAAAATTCTCGGATTTATAAGGAAAGAGCCAAGAAGTTTCATGATTTGGAGATTCGAAGCAAGGTGATCATTCCGGGTGACGAGGTTCTTCTCTTTAACTCTCATCTTCGTCTTTTCCCCGAAAAACTCAAATCAAGGTGGACCGGTCCTTACATTGTGAGTAAGAGTTTCAAGAATGCTACATTCGAACTTCTCAAGAATGATGGTTCTACCTTTGCTGTTAATGGACATCGACTCAAGCTCTATTTCAATTCGAAGAAGTTTAAAGAGGAGTCGACCATTCTTCTTAATGATACTTGATCTTGGAGACTATGTCGAGCTAACGACGTTAAACAAAGCGCTAGTTGAGAGGCACCTCAACACGTATCCTTTTCTTTTTCGTTTTTGTGAGTTTTTATTTCATTTTTGTTTTTTGAGTTTGTTGCAATTTTCGTTCCATTTTTGAAAAAAAAAAAAATAGAAAATGTTGAAAAAGAAGGTTGAAAAATGCTTAGGAAGAAGCAAGAGAATAGAAGATCTACTTGAGAGCTTTAGGGAGTATCAAATTGGCCAAGGTACCACTTGGCCAAGACCGCCCCCGAAGTAGCTCGGAGAGTTTGTAAGTGTAATTTAAATCCATTATTTATCTTTCCCTCCAAACTCACATTAGAATTCATTTTCTAAAATAAGTTTGGGGGAGGGGGTATGATAATGAATTTAAATTACTTACATTTCATGTTTTT
This sequence comes from Mentha longifolia, assembly GCA_001642375.2. NCBI lineage: Eukaryota > Viridiplantae > Streptophyta > Magnoliopsida > Lamiales > Lamiaceae > Mentha > Mentha longifolia. Next base: position 35,700,730 of record CM038114.1, read on the forward strand.
AAGTTCCTTTTAAATTTGTTTGACTTTTGTTTCTTTGCTTCTTGAGTTGTTTATTGTATCTCTTGGTGCCTATAATGTGACTTGGTGATATCTATGTGCTCTATTTGTCATTGATGGGGTGATGAATTGGATTTGTTAGTTTTGATTGAGTGAATGGAGTTTGTTGAATTTTTGGTGAGAAGTTTGGTTTGGAGGTGGTTCTTGGGTTTGTTGTGAAAATGTTTGGTCATTGTTGGTTTATCTTGTGGCTTTATGGTGTGAATTTGTTCAAAGTTTGTTGATTTGTTTTGTAGCATTTAGGGATGAATAGGGATTGAGTGAATTTTTTTGGGATTCATGAAGTTTGTGTCGAGTTTGGTGGTGTGATGTGCGAAAATTGTGAAAATTGAAAAATTTTTGAATGGAAAAAATGCATGTATGCTTGCATGTGTCAATGCGAAAGCACGTGTTTAATTGCTCATGTGCATTAGAGTGAGATGCCAATGATTAATGCTAAATGGTGATATTTCTGAAATTTCTCAAGTTTAAGTCAAGCATGATTAGGGTTTTTTCACTTGAATGGCTTGGGATGATTGAACTTAAGTACTTAGGCTCTAGGCACAAAGCTTGAGAGGATTTTTGAGCCTAAAACTATGCATTTTACATAGTAATATCCTTTCTTGAGAGATTGATCTTGCATTGCATATTCTTTACTAGAACTTGCCTTGATACTCTAGTTAGAAATATTACATGTTTGCATGATTAGGAGATGATCTTAGGCCATCATTGCATAGCCCAATTTCTCTAAACACTAACCTATCTTTCATTACCATTGTCGTCCCATTTTGAGCCTTGAATAGAGCCTTTTCTTCTTGAACCGGATGATAGGGGGTGGAGGATGGTTAAGGGAACCTTGGTGAAAGTTTAAAATGCATGAAAAATGGTGGGTGATGGTGAAGGGTCTAGAGATTGATTGTGAAATGACAAGACACTCCTATAAGCTCTATGTTAGAAGAGAAAAGAATAAGAACGAAGTTCTTATTGAAAAAAAAAAAAAACGTAAGAACAAAGTTCTTACAAGAAAAGAGAGGAAGAAGAGCATAAAGAAGTGTTTCTTTAGATATTTGGCAGAAGCTTGGGTTCATTTGATTAAAAGGGGTTGGACAAGATGGAAGATGAAGAAATTCATACTTAGAAAAGTGAAGAAAGGGGGGTAAGGGTACTTGAATAAAAATTGAAGTCACTTAACCTAAAATTCCCTACCTTAACTAATGTCCCTACATTACAAGCTTAATAAAAACCTTTTTTATCATAATTTGTGCATGCATTGTAGTATTGGGAACTTGAGTTGATAGGCAAGCTTATGGTTAAAGATGTGTATTGCATGATTTCGATGAGTGTTTACCATTTCCATATATTGAGGGATCGAGTGATACACATGTTCCTTGAGAGGTCTAGAGTTTAAGATGCTTGAGTGATTGAATTCTAAGTTAGGATAGTGGTTGATCTTATGAATGTTTGGTTTGACTTGAGAATTTCTTTGAATAAAAATGGTGTTTGAGGTGATATGAGGTATCGAGGAACTCAAAATGCACACTCCATACGTGTTAAATGTTTTGATTGTTTGTTTCATTATTCGGGACGAACAATGGCTTAAGTTTGGGGGAGTGATTAACACGTATTTTATGTGCATGTTGAATGTGTTGGAATGTGTTTGAGTCTCGATTTATGTGCTTAAATGTTAGAAATGCTAGGGTTTTTTAACTTGTAGCATTTTGGTTTTTGATCCATTTTTGTAAGAATTGGAAAGAGTATTCATGTGGCTAAGGATCGAAGGCTAGAAACAAGGAAGAATCGAGCTTGATTAGAGTAAAACCTAGGGTTAGAAATGAGGAATTTCAAGTTATAAAGCTAGGGTTTCATTAGTTTTACTTCATTTATGTTTTTCTCGTTCTCTCGAGTCTTTTCACGCTTTTTTGCAGGATAATAAAGAACTCATTTGGCCAATTTGATCATTCCATGTCTAAGAGGAGTTCGTTAGGAGTCCGTAGCAAAAAACGGTTCGCAAATCGAAGTTCGGATGAGGGAGAACAAGCCGAAACAAAATTGTTGCGTAGCGGAAGCAACATGGACCCGGCGCGCGACTGCTTCAGGGGCTACCCCCGGTCGTGCGCCAATGAAGGAAATTTGGCCTTAGGCGCGCGACCTCTGGGAGCGGGCGCGCCGCCCAACTTCTTTCCTCTGAAAATTCGATTTTCTCCCATTTTCTATATTTTTCTAATTATGTTTTGACCCCCACTCAATGTAATGATATAAATAGGATATTATACTTCATTGGTATTATCTTTAGAACATATTTTATTCTCCTAAGAACCCTAGAACATTTTCCCTCTTTCCTTTTTAGTATTTTGAAGATTGTTGAAGCTATATTGGTTGCATGTGCAATTGGAGACCATTTTCTTCTTCCTCATTAAATTCTCTTTCTTTTAAGCATGATTTCTTCTATTCTCTATGGTTCATTTCCTTTAATTATGTCTAGCTAATTTCCTTTTGGTTCCAATATATGAAGATATGATCTAGAAAATTAGGTTTTTGGATTTTGTTGTTGGATTTACCTTCTAATTCATATGTCTTGTGATTTGGGACTTGATTTTATTGCATGAGTGATTGGCCATCATAGAGTGCATACAAGGTGTTTGGTTAAATGCTTAGTAGGCTTTAGTTCATAACACTTGGCATCAAATCACAACATATTAGTAATTCTTGCTAATAGGAGATTCTAGATAATGAATTGAGCTATTTGGAGTTAATTTATGCATCTTGAGACCTAGCGGAGATAGATGTCATAGGTTAATCCACTTATATTGATTGCTTCGAGAGAAGAATTGATGTTTACTATATATAGAACTCCCATATGAATTAGATTAAAATGGCTAATCCATGCAAATCTATAAACCTAGGCTTTTAGTGATTATTGGATTATATTTGGAACCATACTTTCTCTTATCGATTTTATATCATTTGCCACTTGTTACTTGCTTAGTTAAGTTTGAGCTTTGTTAATTACTTTTCAATTGTTTTTACTCAATCAAAAACACAAAAACATGATATATTGTAGCTTGGATAGTAGGTTTAGTAGCTAGGTTACTACTTGAGACTTGAGCGTCCTTGCATTCCTTGTGGTTCGACTCGATTACTCAATCGATTATTATTGCTCTCTACCCTCACCCTAAAGTGAGGGCGGACCAATTTTTGGCGCCGTTGCCGGGGATTGCATAGTTTAAGTTTCAATAGTTGATTTGGTTATTGAATTACTAATTCAAGCATTCTTCTCTTTTGATTTTTGTTTTGTAGGTGTATGCACACAAGGTCTAAAGGAAGACTCGTTCAACCTTTAATCTTGAACTTTGAAAGAAGACATAGAAGACGAAATTCTATTGAAGAACAAGACATGGCCAACAATTAAGATTATGAGGCTCTTAGGAAGGAACTTGAAGATATGAGAGCTTGGAGAGATGAGAAAGAAAGAAGGGCAAATGAGGCTCCACCACCTCCTCTCACCCATATGTTCCAACCTCCAACGGAACAATTCCAAGGAGGAGAGTGGGGGACGATCAATGCCAACAATTTTGAGCTCAAATCCGGACTTATTCAAATGGTGAAGAGTGAACAATTTGGTGGAAGTCCCATGGAGGATCCAAATGCCCATCTTAGCATGTTTCTTGATATGTGCGATACGGTCAAGCTAAATGGAGTGCCAAGTGATGTTATTCGTATGCGGATGTTTGGGTTTTCTCTACGGGATCGGGCCAAGGATTGGTACAAGGGATTGAACAAGGCCAACATTCATACATGGGATGACTTGTGCAAGGCCTTTCTCTCCAAATACTTTCAACCATCTAAAGCTCAAAAGCTCATCTCCGACATCTCACACTTCTCTCAACAAGGTGACGAGACCTTGTTTGAGGCATGGGAAAGATATAGAGAGTTATTAAGGAAGTGCCCTCAACATGGTTTCAACGAGGGACAACAAATCACCACATTCTATAGTGGCCTCACACCTCACACGAGAAGCATAGTGGATGCTACTTCCGGAGGATGCCTTGTGAATAGAAATGGAAAGGAAGCTCTAAGGATTCTTGAGGAAATGGTTTCTAACAGTTATCAATGGCCCATGGAGAGGGCTCCATCACGAAGAGTTGCTTCTATTGATGATGAGAAGTATGATGCTCTAGCAATGGAAGTTGCTAATATGAAGAAGCAATATGAAGAAGAGAGGAAAGCTCAATCTCAAGCTCAAGTTCAAAGTGTTCATCAATATGAAGAGAACATGGAGCTTAGTGGAAGTGAAGACTTGAATTTTGTTAACCAAAGGCAATATGGAAATTTCAACAAAGGAGGTTTCCAAGGTCAACAAGGAGGATTTCAAGTAAGGCCACAAGGAGGAAATTCTTATGGATATCAAGGAGGTTACCAATCATACAATCCCAACAATCGACCTCATCCTAACCTCTCTTATGGTAATCCTAACAATGCTCAATTGCCACCTCCCGGATTTTCGGTATCTCAAGGAGTTATTGAAGAACCAAAGAAGAATTCTCCATCAATGGAGCAAATGATGCAACAAATGTTGACAAATCAAGCTCAAATGTCTTCTCATCAAGGAAATTTCATCACACAAACCGGGCAAAAGGTGAGTGCCTTGGAGAATTCACTTACCTCTTTAACAAAGCAAGTGAAGATGATGGAGGGCCAAATAAGTCAAATGGCTAACCAAGCCACCACTCAACACACACCGGGAAAGTTTCCAAGCAACACGGAGATGAATCCTAAAGGGTGTAATGCTATCACCTTGAGGAGTGGAAGGGCTTATGAGAATGAAGCTACATCCAAGAGGAAAGAAGAGAAAGTTCTTGTTGAAGACATACCCTATGAAGAGTCTCCAACGATTGATGAAGAATCAAGGAAAGAAGTTCAAGGAGAAGCTCCTAAGGCGGTGCTAGTAGAGGCCCCTCTTCCTACCAAGGATGTTATTACGAACGCTCCATTCCCTCATCGTTTAGCCAAGCATAAGGTTGATGAAAAGTTGATGAGATTCTTGGATTATTTCAATAAAGTGCAAATCAACATTCCCTTGCTTGATGCGCTGCGTGATATGCCCGGCTATGTGAAGTTTTTGAAGGATGCCGTGGCTAAAAAGAGGAAGTTTGGTTCATTTGAAACAATTAGCCTCACGGAGGAAATTAGTGCGGTGATTCAAAGAAAATTGCCTTTGAAGAAGAAGGATCCCGGAAGCTTCACAATAGCATGTGTGATTGGAGGAAAAAAGTTTGGAAATGTCTTATGTGATCTTGGAGCTAGTATCAATTTGATGTCATTGTCTATCTTTAAGAGGATGGATATTGGAGAGATCAAAGCTACATCTATTTGTCTTCAAATGGCCGATCGTTCTATATCATATGCTCAAGGAATTGTTGAAGATGTTTTGTTAAAAGTGGAGGGATTCCTATTTCCCACGGATTTCGTAATCTTAGACATGCCGGAGGACAAGGATATGCCTCTCATTCTTGGGGCGTCCTTTCCTAGCAACCGGAAGAGCTCTTATTGATGTACAAGACGGAAATCTCACTTTTAGAGTGAATGGAGAGACCCTCACTCTTTCAATCTTCGATGCAATGAAGCGAGGAGATGACTCAACTTATGAGGAGTGCAATGCAATTACCACTTTGCCTACATCTATGGCAAAAGACCTCACGGAGGAAATCATCTCCAATTCTTTCTATTCCTATTCCGATTTAGATGATGCTTGTGATGACTTATTATAGTCCATTGCTTATTTGGAAGCAAATCAAGGATCAATGAAGGATGAGGTTCAATACCTTGACATCAACCAACCGGGGGAGAGTGGGAGTTCAACTAAGGCGGAATCTTCTTCAAGTGCCTCTCAAGAATTGAAACCTCTTCCCGATCATTTAAGGTATGCCTTTCTTGGTGATAATGACTCTTTTCCCGTTATAGTGTCACAACACTTGTCAGAGTCCGAATTGGACAAGTTGTTGAGAGTCTTAAGGAGTTTAAAGATGTTATTGGTTGGTCTATTGATGATATCAAGGGTATTTGTCCATCTATATGCATGCATCGTATATTGTTAGAGGATGATTGTCGACCTAAGGTTCAACCTCAAAGGAGGTTGAATCCGGTTTTGCAAGAAGTAGTGAGAAAAGAGGTGTTGAAGCTATTAGATGCGGGACTGATCTACGCTATCTCGGATAGTGAATGGGTGAGTCCTACCCAAGTGGTTCCGAAGAAAGGAGGGATGACTGTGGTCAAGAATGAGAAGGAAGAGGTTATTGCTACAAGAGTTGCCACCGGATATAGAGTTTGCATTGATTATAGGGCTCTAAATGCGGCAACAAGGAAAGATCACTTCCCTTTGCCCTTTATTGATCAGATGTTGGATCATTTGGCGGGTTATGAGTACTATTGTTTTCTTGATGGGTATTCCGGATACATTCAAATTTCCATAGCCTCGGAGGATCAACACAAGACGGCCTTTACATGCCCCTATGGAGTATTTGCCTATAGGAGGATGCCTTTCGGGTTGTGTAATGCTCCGGCCACGTTCCAAAGGTGCATGATGTCTATATTTGGAGGTTTGATTGAAAATACTATGGAGGTATTCATGGATGACTTCTCGGTCTTCGGGGAGAGTTTTGATTCTTGTTTGGATAACCTCACAAAAGTGTTGCAAAGGTGTAAGGACACTTCTCTTGTCTTGAATTGGGAGAAGTGCCACTTCATGGTTAAAGATGGAATTGTGCTTGGGCACAAGGTGTCTAGAGATGTGGTTTGGAAGTTGATAGAGCCAAAATTGTCGCCATAGAGAAGCTTCCGCCTCCAACAAATGTGAAATCAATCTGAAGCTTCCTTGATCATGCGGGGTTCTATAGAAGATTCATTGAAGGTTTTTCAAAGATTACCAAGCCACTTTGTGATCTCTTGCAAAACGATGTTAAGTTTATCTTTGATGAAGAATGTTTGAAAGCTTTTGAGACATTGAAGAAAGCCCTCATTTCTACTCCTATTCTCATCAAGCCCAATTAGAGTGAATCTTTCATATTGAAGTGTGATGCAAGTGATTATGCTTTAGGAGTGGTTTTGGGGCAAATGAGAGATAAAGTGTTTCGGGTCATTCATTATGCTAGTAGAACCTTGGATGGTGCTCAAAGGAACTACACAACAACCGAGAAGGAATCATACCATTGTCTATTGCCTTTGACAAATTTCGGTCATATCTTGTTGGGAATCATACCATTGTCTATTCGGATCATATGGCTATACGACATCTCATGGCCAAGAAGGATGCAAAGCCTCGTTTGATTCGTTGGGTTCTCCTTCTACAAGAATTCGACATGTAGATTCGTGATAGAAGAGGAGTTGATAATGTGCTAGCCGATCACATGTCAAGGCTTGAAAATCTGATTGAAGGTGAAGATTTGAGATTGTGTATCAATGAGTGTTTTCCGGATGAGAGAATCATGGTCTTGAAATGCAAGGATTCTTGGTTTGCCGATTTTGCTAATTATCTTGTGCTTCGAGAGTTGCCACCAAATATCTCGGATTATCAAAGGCCAGTTCCTTAGAGATGTGAAGTTCTACTATTGGCAAGATCCATATTTATGGAGAAGATGTGCCGATTGTCTTATTAGAAGATGTCTTATGGATGGTGAATGGCTCAAGATTATTGAAGATTGTCATGAGGGACCAAATGGTGGTCATTTTGGGGCAAATCGTACGGCTTGGAAGGTTTTTCAAAGTGGATTCTATTGGCCTTCGATTTTTAGGGATTGTCAATCATTTGTGAAGAATTGTGATAGGTGTCAAAGGATGGGAAATATCACAAAAAGGGATGAGATGCCTCAAAACATCATGGTCGAGGTTGAATTGTTTGATGTTTGGGGGATAGACTTCATGGGACCATTCCCTAATTCTTGTGGTTTTTCTTATATTCTTCTTGCCATTGAGTATGTTTCAAGATGGGTCGAAGCCATTCCAACTTCGACTAGTGATTCCAAGGTTGTGATCAAGTTTTTAAAGAAGAAAATATTAACTCGGTTTGGAACTCCAAGGGCATTGCTTAGTCATGGGGGGTCTCACTTCAATAATAAGTGGTTGGGAAGTGTTCTTTCTAAATATGGAGTAAAGCACAAGATTACCTCTCCTTATCATCCTCAAGCCAACGGTCAAGCGGAGCTTGCAAACCGGGAGATCAAGCAAATCTTGGAGAAGATAATCACTACTCGGAAGGATTGGGCTAAGAAACTTGATGATGCTTTGTGGGCCTATCGAACCGCCTATAAAACCCCCATTGGTATGTCTCCGTATCAACTTGTCTTTGGAAAGTCTTGTCACTTGCCTTTGGAAATTGAGCATAAGACATTTTAGGCTATAAAGAGGATTAATCTTGAGTTTTAAGGATGCCGGAGTGAATAGGAAGAATCATCTTGTGGAATTGGATGAATGGAGAAACGAGGCTTATGAAAATTCTCGGATTTATAAGGAAAGAGCCAAGAAGTTTCATGATTTGGAGATTCGAAGCAAGGTGATCATTCCGGGTGATGAGGTTCTTCTCTTTAACTCTCGTCTTCGTCTTTTACCCGGAAAACTTAAATCAAGGTGGACCGGTCCTTACATTGTGAGTAAGAGTTTCAAGAATGGTACATTCGAACTTCTCAAGAATGATGGTTCTACCTTTGTTGTTAATGGACATCGACTCAAGCTCTATTTCAATTCGAAGAATTTTAAGGAGGAGTCGACCATTCTTCTTAATGATACTTGATCTTGGAGACTATGTCGAGCTAACAACGTTAAACAAATCGCTAGTTGAGAGGCACCTCAACACGTATCCTTTTCTTTTTCGTTTTTGTGAGTTTTTATTTCATTTTTCGATTTTTGAGTTTGTTGCAATTTTCGTTCCATTTTTGAAAAGAAAAAAAAACCATAAAAAAAATAGAAAATGTTGAAAAAGAAGGTTGAAAAATGCTTAGGAAGAGGCAAGAAGAAGCGAGAGAATAGAAGATCTACTTGAGAGCTTTAGGGAGTATCAAATTGGCCAAGGTACCACTTGGCCAAGACCACCCCCGAAGTAGCTCGGAGAGTTTGTAAGTGTAATTTAAATCCATTATTTATCTTTCCCTCCAAACTCATTTTAGAATTCATTTTCTAAAATAAGTTTGGGGGAGGGGGTATGATAATGAATTTAAATTACTTACATTTCATATTTTTAAGTTCCTTTTAAATTTGTTTGACTTTTGTTTCTTTGCTTCTTGAGTTGTTTATTGTATCTCTTGGTGCCTATAATGTGACTTGGTGATATCTATGTGCTCTATTTATCATTGATGGGGTGATGATGTCACATCCCGATTTTCGTGATCTTAAATTAGTGGAATCGAGATGCGACTGGGGTAGGGTAGAAAGGATAATGAAGGGCTTTACAGAGTTAATTAAGTCCAATCCAGTGATACTAACTCGAAATGAATCGAGAAGCACCATTATTCACCCAAGGATACCTTCGTAGTAATATCGAAAGCCTCTTAACACTTAGCCAATTCTTTTACGAGTTTTAATTGAGTCCAAAGCTTATAAATAAAGCGATAAAGACCGTGGCGGACCACACCGCACTACAATCGAACATAAAGCAAGTACCAAAATTAATAACCGAAGCGGACCAGACCGCACTACAGTTGTGCTTGAAGTGTTTAAAATTAAAAGAATTGGTGTTTAGTTAATTTTGAAAATATATAAGTTTTTATTTAATAAAAACGTGTAAGTATATTAGTGTATTTTCGAAAATGTCATTTTATAAGATTAAGCATAATTCTGGAAAGGACAAGTATAATTTAAAAAGGTTTTTGAGCGATTGGCGGAAGCGAATTAAAGTATAAGTATAGCATGCGATAGTATAATTATAGCATATGATAGTACGAGTTTAGCATGTGATAGTACATATATAGTATTTGATAGTCCAAGGTCATCATATGATAATATAAATAAGGCATGCAATATTATACGTATAGTAGTATAAGTATAGCATGCAAAAATATAAGTATAGTATATATAGCATGCGAGAAACGTACGAAAGAAGATAAATAAATAAATAGCGGAAGCGTACGAGATAAGTTATCATGAATCGTATCGAATAAGTTTTAGGTTATCGAATTATTAAAGCTTATTATCTTGGAGTATTTTATTAGACGAGGGAGGAATGAGTGTTACGTCAAAATGACGATGATGAATATCGAATATAATTCGAAGGAGATAAAGCATAACCAAAAGTCCACGGCCTCATCGGCATCTCCTCGTCGTCCTCTCTCTTCTCTCGAGCCTCGATCATGCCCCCAGCTCCGATTCAAATTCTGCAAAACAAAGGAAGTTTCACAGGGGCTGAGTACAAACCGTTTATACCCAGTGGTGATAGTTGCACCGCAAAAAGAAAGCAGGATTCAGGGAAAAAGGGGAGGGAGAAAGGAAGGAAGTTTGGAGCCATTGCTCAAGTTTCGGTACCGATTGGACATTACTCAAAATAGAAGTAGAAGAAGAAGTAGTAGTAGTAGTAGTAGTAGTAGTAGCAGTAGCCCTTCTGGGAATGTGCGCCTAGAAAAGTGAAGTAGACCACTTTGGTCGAAGTAGACCATTTAGGCCGAAGTAGACCGCTTGGGCCGAAGTAGACCATTTAGGCCGAAGTAGACCGCTTGGGCCGAAGTAGACCATTTAGGCCGAAGTAGACCGTTTAGGCCGAAGTAGACCATTTAGGCCGAAGTAGACCGTTTAGGCCGAAGTAGACCATTTAGGCCGAAGTAGACCGCTTGGGTCGATGTAGACCGTTTAGGCCGAAGTAGACCACTCAGGTCGAAGTAGACCATTTAGGCCGAAGTAGACCGTTTAGGCTGAAGTAGACCGCTCGGGTCGAAGTAGACCATTTAGGCCGAAGTAGACCGTTTAGGCTGAAGTAGACCGCTCGGGTCGAAGTAGACCATTTAGGCCGAAGTAGACCGCTCGGGTCGAAGTAGACCATTTAGGCCGAAGTAGACCGCTTGGGTCGAAGTAAATAAAGGCCGAATAAGCTATAATGAACTCGCTTAACATATGTTGCTAAGCCCATTCATCGAGGTGAAAACCACCTCTCTAGGGGTACCAGTAAAGTAAAAATAAATCAAGTGTTTCCCTGAATATCGAGCCTGCGAAAGAAAGTGAGCTTACTAGCTCGAGAATAGTATATATATATATATAGAATGAAGAATCGCCCACCTTTACCGAATACTCTCGTTCAAGATTCCTTGGGTAATATTCCTACAACAATTTATAGGACAGTAAGGTATATACACACTTTCTATTTTGATATACTCGAACTTAGACAACTTTCTATTTTAGGACAATTATTCTTATATCGTTTCAATTATTAAACTCCTATTTCGGACGTTCGCATGGATTTGACATAAGAAGAAAAGTTGTTTCAAATATTTATTAGAGCAATATTAATTAAAGAAATTAGCCATGCAAGGTGGTGAAAGAAAAATAGGACATTAAAACTTAAGTCGGCGACGGCTTTTAAAAGAAAATAGGTTTTTATAAAATATCAACTTTCGATAGCTTTCGAGGCGTCGAATCAAAAAGCGATAGAAGGGAAAAATGATCGTAGCTTCGACGTGGACTCAAAACAACAAACGGTTTTAAGATCGGATAAGTTTAGACATATTAAAGCATGCTTCTTCGAAAATTCATATAAAATCATATAAGCATAATCGATGCAAATAAACTTCATAATAATGATGCATGCAAGACCATGAACATGAGGACACTAACTAGACTTAGAATGGAGGTCGGGAAGAAGGTCGACGGCGGCGGCGGCCATGGTTTCCGGCGTGTACCTTGCTTGATCTCCGGTGTAGAACTTCGAATAACTTGAACTTGATTTCGGCGAGTATGGAGGCTATATCTAGTGGGTTGAGCTAAGATGGGAAGTATATAGGAGAGGGGAAGTGTTTGTGATGATGGTGGTGATCGGCGAAGAAGAAAGAAAGAAGGAAGAAGAAGATGACGGAGGAGGTGATCGGTGGCTATGGAGTTTGGACGACGGCGGCCATGATGATGGCGAGAAGAAGAAGATGATGAAGAAGACAAAGAAGAGAGGAAGAGGGGGCTGTTTCTTTGAAGTAGAGAGGGACTGATGATGAGCGAGTGAAGAAGAAGAGCAAGGGGGCTATTTATAGAAGAGGAGGCGGAGAAGTTGATGAAGAAAAGGGGGCTATGTTCGGTTGATGATTGAGGAGAGGGGACAAGTGGAATGTTTGCATTGATGAGGGAATATTATTGGAAATGGGGGCTATGGTCGTAGGTTGTAGGAGGGATAAGGTAGGCTATGTATATGCATACATGCATATCAAATATGGGGGTGTTGATTGGAGGAAATGGGCGGCTATGTTCTAGAATGAAATGGGGGCTATGTATCCATCATCATAAAATATATTATAGTATAGGTTATATAATATATTAATGCATTATTGGAGGCAAGTGGGTTAACTTGGGGGCTAAGTTTGATCGAGAAATGAAGACGAGAGAGAGAGAGTGTTGATCGCGAGAAGAGAGGGAGAGATAGATATATTTTGAGTTCCGGTAGTGTATTCGATCCCCGATTAAAATAATACTCGACATGCAAATGAACTCCGTTTTAAGAAATAAAAACGGCGACAGGTTTGAAATAATTTACTCGATACTACTATGTTTTAAATGACTCGAGAAAAATAGTAGAAATATTTTTAGGAATTTTTTGAAAGTCGAAACGAAGATAAATAAAAAGGAATCTTTTGCAAAACAAGTCCGAAAAATGTCTAGTTTCTTTTATTAGGCTTCTATGGTATTTCTAGACTCAAGGAAATTAGTCTAATATTTTTAGGAATTTTTATAAATCCTAATTCGATTTTACGGGTCGTTACAGATGAATTGGATTTGTTGGTTTTGATTGAGTGAATGGAGTTTGTTGAATTTTTGGTGAGAAGTTTGGTTTGGAGGTGGTTCTTGGGTTTGTTGTGAAAATGTTTGGTCATTGTTGGTTTATCTTGTGGCTTTATGGTGTGAATTTGTTCAAAGTTTTTTGATTTGTTTTGTAGCATTTAGGGATGAATAGGGATTGAGTGATTTTTTTTAGGATTCATGAAGTTTATGTCGAGTTTGGTGGTGTGATGTGCGAAATTGTGAAAATTGAAAAATTTTGAATGGAAAAAATGCATGTATGCTTGCATGTGTGAATGCGAAAGCACGTGTTTAATTGCTCATGTGCATTAGAGTGAGATGCCAATGATTAATGCTAAATGGTGATATTTCTGAAATTTCTCAAGTTTAAGTCAAGCATGATTAGGGTTATTTCATCTGAATGGCTTGGGATGATTGAACTTAAGTACTTAGGCTCTAGGCACAAAGCTTGAGAGGATTTTTAAGCCTAAAACTATGCATTTTACATAGTAATATCCTTTCTTGAGAGCTTGATCTTGCATTGCATATTCTTTACTAGAACTTGCCTTGATACTCTAGTTAGAAATATTACATGTTTGCATGATTAGGAGATGATCTTAGGCCATCATTGCATAGCCCAATTTCCCTAAACACTAACCTATCTTTCATTACCATTGTCGTCCCATTTTGAGCCTTGAATAGAGCCTTTCTTCTTGAACCGGATGATAGGGGGTGGAGGATGGTTAAGGGAACCTTGGTGAAAGTTTAAAATGCATGAAAAATGGTGGGTGATGGTGAAGGGTCTAGAGATTGATTGTGAAATGAAAAGACACTCCTATAAGCTCTATGTTAGAAGAGAAAAGAATAAGAACGAAGTTGTAATTGGAAAAAAAAATAAAAAAATCATACTTTAGAAAGGTGAAGAAAGGGTGTAAGGGTACTTGAATAAAAATTGAAGTCACTTAACCTAAAATTCCCTACCTTAACCAATGTCCCTACATTACAAGCTTAATAAAGACCTTTTTGATCCTAATTTGTGCATGCATTGTAGTATTGGGAACTTGAGTTGATAGGCAAGCTTATGGTTAAAGATGTGTATTGCATGATTTCGATGAGTGTTTACTATTTCCATATATTGAGGGATCGAGTGATACACATGTTCCTTGAGAGGTCTAGAGTTTAAGATGCTTGAGTGATTGAATTCTAAGTTAGGATAGTGGTTGATCTTATGAATGTTCGGTTTGACTTGAGAATTTCTTTGAATAAAAATGGTGTCTGAGGTGATATGAGGCATCGAGGAACTCAAAATGCACACTCCATACGTTTTAAGTGTTTTGATTGTTCGTTTCATTGTTCGGGACGAACAATGGCTTAAGTTTGGGGGAGTGATTAACACGTATTTTATGTACATGTTGAATGTGTTTGAATGTGTTTGAGTCTCGATTTATGTGCTTAAATGTTAGAAATGCTAGGGTTTCTTAACTTGTAGCATACTTTTTACTTTTCTCATTTCCTTTCGGTTTTTGATCCATTTTTGTAAGAATTGGAAAGAGTATTCATGTGGCTAAGGATCGAAGGCTAGAAACGAGGAAGAATCGAGCTTGATTAGAGTAAAACCTATGGTTAGAAATGAGGAATTTCAAGTTATAAAGCTAGGGTTTCATTAGTTTTACTTCATTTATGTTTTTCTCATTCTCTCGAGTCTTTTCATGCTTTTTTACAGGATAATGAAGAACTCATTTGGCCAATTTGATCATTCCATGTCTAAGAGGAGTTCGTTAGGAGTCCGTAGCAAAAAATGATTCGCAAATCGAAGTTCGGATGAGGGAGAACGAGCCGAAACAAAATTGTTGCGCAACGGAAGCAACATGGGCGCGACCCGGCGCGCGACTGCTTCAGTGGCTACCCCCGGTCGCGCGCCAATTAAGGAAATTTGGCCTTAGGCGCGCGACCTCTGGGAGCAGGCGCGCCGCCCAACTTCTTTCCTCCGAAAATTCGATTTTCTCCCATTTTCTATATTTTTCTAATTATGTTTTGACCCCCACTCAATGTAATGATATAAATAGGATATTATACTTCATTGGTATTATCTTTAGAACATATTTTATTCTCCCAAGAACCCTAGAACATTTTCCCTCTTTCCTTTTTAGTATTTTGAAGATTGTTGGAGCTACATTGGTTGGATTTGCAATTGGAGACCATTTTCTTCTTCCTAATTAAATTTTCTTTCTTTTAAGCATGATTTCTTCTATTCTCTATGGTTCATTTCCTTTAATTATGTCTAGCTAATTTCCTTTTGGTTCCAATATATGAAGATATGATCTAGAAAATTAGGTTTTTGGATTTTGTTGTTGGATTTACCTTCTAATTCATATGTCTTGTGATTTGGGACTTGATTTTATTGCATGAGTGGTTGGCCATCATAGAGTGCATACAAAGTGTTTGGTTAAATGCTTAGTAGGCTTTAGTTCATAACACTTGGCATCAAATCACAATATATTAGTAATTCTTGCTAATAGGAGATTCTAGATAATTAATTGAGCTATTTGGAGTTAATTTATGCATCTTGAGACCTAGCGGAGATAGATGTCATAGGTTAATCTACTAATATATTGATATTTACTATATATAGAACTCCCATATGAATTAGATTAAAATGGCTAATCCATGCAAATCCATAAACCTAGGCTTTTAGTGATTATTGGATTATATTTGGAACCATACTTTCTCTTATCGATTTTATATCATTTGCCACTTGTTACTTGCTTAGTTAAGTTTGAGCTTTGTTAATTACTTTTCAATTGTTTTTACTCAATCAAAAACACAAAAACATGATATATTGTAGCTTGGATAATAGGTTTAGTAGCTAGGTTACTACTTGAGACTTGAGCGTCCTTGCATTCCTTGTGGTTCGACTCGATTACTCAATCGACTATTATTGCTCTCTACCCTCACCCTAAAGTAAGGGCGGACCAGGAAGCTCCCAAATAAGAAGGATGATCCCGGAAAGTTTACTTTACCGTGCAAGATTGGTGGCCATTTGTTCCAAAAAGTCTTATGTGATTTAGGTTCGGGTGTGAATTTGATGCCTCTTTCCATCTTCAATCGTTTGAAGATTGGAACTCTTAAGTCCACCTTACTTTTTCTCCAAATGCGGATCGTTCAAAGTCCTATCCAAGAGGTATTGTTGAAGATGTGCTTATAAAGGTTGGAAAATTCATATTCCCGGTGGATTTTATCGTTCTCGACATGCCAGAGGACCGGGATATCCCGATGATACTTGGAAGGCCTTTTTTGGCCACAAGTCGAGCTTTAGTTAATGTTTTCAAAGGGAGTCTTACTCTTCGAGTGAATGAAGAAAATGCGACATTCTATATGTCAAATGGTTCAAATGATTCGGAGAAGGCAAGTAAGGATGAAGTTGTTGAAGAGATGGTGCTCGATCGAGGTTGGACCTTGTTTCAAGTCCCTTAAAAGACAATGAGGTATCGTCAGACGTTAAAAATAAGCGCTTGTTGGGAGGCACCCCAACAAATATCCTTTTCTTTCTTGTTTTACTTAGTTTTATTTCGATTTCGGTTTTTGTTCCTTATTTTCCCTTTTTCCCCTATTTTTCCCATTTCTCCTATTTTCTCCTAATTTCTTTTCCTATATTTCTATGCTAATACTTCTTATTTTTAATTTCATTTCTAATTCACAAGTTTCATTTGTTTCATTGTCAATGCACGAGGTTGAATCGTGATTGGAATGAGTGAAGGAAGAAAATCAAACCGATCAAGCAAGTAATGGATTGAATGGCTTTCAAAACCACTTTCAACATAGCTTGGACCTTTGTAAGTGTAATATAAATTTCTTATTATTTTTCCCTCCAAACTCATTTTAGACTTGATTTTCTAAAATAAGTTTGGGAGATGGGGGTAGGATAAGGAATTTAAATTACTTTACTCTAGGTTTTTCAATTTCTTATGTAATGTGGTATCATTGTGATTTCATTGATTATATGCTCAGGCATGCTTGATGATTTTGGTTGATACTGGTCATCATTGAAGGAAATTGGAGATTTTGTGGTTTGATTTAGTCATTTGAAAGTGAATTGGTGATTTATGTGATTTTGTGCTTAAATGTGGACTTGAAATTTTTTTAAATTTTTTTAAGAAAAATCACTTGATTTTGTGGAATTGAATGATATGCATGTGTGTGTGCGAAATTAGATGTGTTTTCACTCTTTATGCTTTTGAGAGAGATGTCGATGATAAAAAAGGAAAAATGACATCATTTTTGAAATTCTTTGAGTTTAAGTTGAGCATGAATTGGTATATCACATGATTAGTTAAGAATGATTGATCTTGGGCAAATTGAATTCTAAACAAAAGCTTGTGAGGATTTAAGCCCAAACTATGCATTGACATGTAGTTTCTTCCTTTCATTAAGAGCTTCTCATGCATTGCATTCACACTTCTAGAACTTGTCTTGGTTTTCTTGGTTGAGGTTGCTATATATGTGCATAGGATTGAGAGATGATTTTGGTAGCTCATTTTTCCTAAACACTAACCTATATTCATTACCTTTGTGGTCCCTGTTTGAGCCTAAAAAGCCTTTAATTCTAAAACCGGATGATAGGGGGTGATGGTTGGTTAAGGGAATCTTGTGAAGAGTTGAAAACTTGCTATAGATGATGGGTGAAGGTGAAAGTCTTTGTGAATTGGTTTGTCTTGAAAAAATTGCTCCTATAAGCTCATGTCTTGAAAAGAAAAAGTTAAGAACAAAGTTCTTATAAAGAAAAAGAAAGAAAAGAGAAAAAGAAAAGAAAAAAGAATAAAGAAAGTTGTTGAATAAATAGCATAATGGGGTATTTCTTATTATATGAAGTGTTTCAATAGAAGCTTAAGTTGTCATTGTTGAATGGGGTTGAATTAGGATGATATAAGGCAAAAGCATTTGAATGAGAATTTGAGTCACTTAGTGTAATATCCCACTTATTTCAATGTTGGTACATGAGATGAGCCCATAAATTTTGGATTATTAAGGTATTATTAAGCCCGTAAAGAATTAACGAAGCTTCGACCCGTTTAGCTAACCGGAGTCGGTCTCGAAAATTTATTTGGGTCAAGCCCAACTAGTATTAAATTAATTGCTACTGGGCCAAGCCCACCAAATAAAAGAAATAAGAATAGAAGAGATAAAGTGGGCCAAGCCCATATCTACATTTCCCATCAAGGCCCAATAGCCGATTCAAAATTCTGAATCCAAACAAATACAAGAAAATCAGTAAATAAATAAATACATTAAAATTTCATTCCTTCCTACACTAAATTGAATAAAAATGAAAATGTCTAGTAGTTTAAATAAGACAACAACCAAATAGTGCATTAATTAAAATTTACAGTCATGATTACAATTACATGGGAAAATTAAAAAGAAGTATGCACAGCCTATCTTCTTCTTGCTTCCTGAAGTAAACCTATTCTGCTCTCTTGAAAGAAAACCCAACACCCAATCCTTGCCTTTCTTTTCCCCTCAATGTAATGATGAGAGTTCAAAGTCCACCCTCTTAATCTCTAAACCCCCATTCTGCAGAACACAAGCACATATTCAACCACACAAACTCAGAGCATAGAGAGTAGAGAACAATAGAGTAGAGAACAATAGAGTAGAGAGGGAGCAAAGAGAAAGAAGAAGGTAGAGGAAGAAGAAGGACTGTACCTGCAGCCATTCCAGCCTTTCTTTCAGCCTCTCAAGCACCAAAAACATCCATTCTCTTTCAAGGTAAAACCCCAACACAACAAATTCTTGAACATGCCACTCCCATTTTCCTTTCAATAATAAACATGCTCACCCTAGTATCTTATCCCACATGCAAGATCAAACACGCACACATTCGGGAAATCGAAACTCGAGATTGAGCAGTCGAGAGATCTAAGGAAGAAGGAGACAGAGAGTAGCCATAACAGCCCTCTTTTCAAGCCTTTCAAGCACTTGAATCCCCTTTTCTTTTAAGGTATCAACCCAACTCCTTCTATACAAAGATTTAGCCTACTATAACATATCTAAATCACTCAAAACAATAGATAGCATGCTGAAAAATAAAACATAGGCTGAGTTCAAGCAAAGAGAGAAAAGCAAGCAAAGAAAAGAGGGAGGACTAAAGTTGCAGCCCAACAACCCCTCTTCAAGCTTTCCAAACACCCAAAAGTTCCACTTTTCTTTTAAGGTAACAATCTAAATACCTCTCTAGCTAAAGTATAGTTACCAAAGCATGAATAAATCACATAAACCAAGTGAATAATAGAGTAAAACAAAGAACCTAGACAGATTCTGAGCATTAAACTTGGAAGCATGATTACCTTGTTTCAAACCCAAGTTATGAACACTTAAACCTGTTCTATGCTTAACCTAGTAGCCCTTCTAAGCATGCAATGAATATTTTCAAGAAATAAGCCAAGTATACAGCCCAAGTTCATAAGCATGCTGCCATCACTTTGAACTTCAACAAAAACAATTAGAAATCAAAGCACAAGTATGTTGATGTTTTACCACATAGAGCTTATTAAATTTCAACTAGAACACACACAAACATGCTCACACATACACTACCAAGCCTTCAATCTATTGCATGCAGCCATACAAGCCTAATCACAGTTTTAATAAGTACAGAAGCTAGAAGCAGGATTCCTAATGAAAGTCTCTAAACACTCACAAAGCAAGAACACAATAACATCAAAACCTATACTTCTATTTTCTGAAATCTACAAGCATTCAAGTAAATAACGAGAGGGAGAAATCGCAAGTTCAGAGAAGAGGGGGAGGGACGTCGTGTGTCGAATTGAAGAAGAAGAGAGGGCTGGGACTGGTTTTGTTTGACCCGGGCTGGGTCGGGTTGGGGTCGGATACGGGTCGTAGGCCGGGCTGAAGAACTGGGCTGAAGCTTGGGCCAAAAGAGCTGGGCCGGGAACGATATCCAGTGGGCCGCGAATTAATTAATTTCGGGCCTAATTTATTTAATTATTTCTCATAACCTAACAACAAATTAAATAGAACCAATTACCATTAATTAAATTATAGTTTATGTCGAGATTACTCACCCGAGTAATTAATAAAAAATTTATAATTTAATCAAGAGTTAAATTATTTCCCAAGTTAATTGATTAAGATAATCAATTTATTAATTGAGAAGAACTCTCAATTAAATTTATAAAAAGAACCTCCTCAACAATTATTAAGAAAATTCTTAATAAGTTAAGCAGAAATAGTAATGCGCTCCAGTTAAGTCGATGCTAATTATCGACCGAATCAAGAATCTCATTTCGATTCTTTGAATAAAAGTCAAGCGAAGGGAGAATGTAGCGGAGGAAGCACTTCAACTGAGTGACCAGAAGAAAAGCTATTAAGGTGGGCTTTCTAAAATAAACAAGTTTTATTAGCTGATATTAGTTCTCTTAAAGAATTGTCATGCCATAAAGTTTTTCAAGTTTTTTGTATGATGTCTATCTGTTTTGGCTTTGCCAATTTATAGAATCAAATTCGGGTCCTTGTAAGGCGGCGGTCTTATCTGGATTATGTGCACGCAGTGGCAGGGCACCCTGTTTAGGGTGTGCCGGTCCGGCATCCGTGGAAGGTGTACAACTTCCTGGGTGCAATTAGCTTAGATATGGCTAAGTACTAAAGAACACAGACTGCAGTCGCTTCAAGTTTCAAGTGTTTTAAGTACACATAGACCTTTTTCACAAAAACCCTATGTGATACTCTTGCATGGCTGACAATTAAAGCAAATATTTTGGCAACGTGTCCACTGGGTACTTAGAGTACTCAGCCCTGTACATATTTCACATGTGCAGGTTGAGCTAATTGGAGTGAAGTGGCCGGTGGAGCTTTTGTCGAATTTACAAAGTCGAAGTCTCTTGGTGGTGCATGTCCTCATACATGCATCCGTTTCCGCTATGCACACTCGATTAATTCAAAATTTATTTTGCTTTGGTTGTAATTTGATGACATCATCATTGCACTTCGTACAATTTCCCATTTCTTGTGATCCGATGTTGGTTCTTGAACTTCTTTTGACATGATCGAGTCGAGTTATTAATTTTCTTTTTTGTCATTAATTTCTTAAATCTTCGTTTCATTCCTTAAGTCATGAATTACCGAGCTAAGCTATCATTAGCAAAGCGCAGTCATGACACTTAGCCTATAAATTCCTTACCTTAACCATTGTCTTTACATTACAAGATTGAACAAAGACCTAATTGATCTTGATTTGTGCATATAATGAAGCAATGAAGACCTTAGACAAGAGGCAAGCATATGGTAAGTGTGTTGCATGCATGAATTCGTTGAGTGTTTAACCCTTTATACACTTGAGCGTTTGAGTGATACACATTCTTGTGAGGTTTAGAGTTTGATTGGCCTAAGTGATTGAATTCTTGGTTATGATTATTGATTGATTTTAGGAGTGCTTGATTTATTTTGAAGGTTTCGTTGAAAGAAAATGATTTTTGGAGTTGAGTTTCGGAGATATTGTTGATCGCGATTGCATGCCCATACGTGTTTAAGTATTTTGATTGTTTGTTCCATCATTCGGGACGAACAATGGCTTAAGTTTGGGGGAGTTGATAAACACGTATTTTAGATGCATTTCGAGTTTATTTGGAGTGGAGTTGATGCTTGAATGGGTGCAAATGTGCTTAGATTTTATAAGGATTTGTTATTTTTGCTTGCATTCTTATTTTCCTTATTTTCTCGAGTTTTGTTATGCTTTTGCAGAAAAAATGAAGAAAATATTTGTCCAATGGAATGAGCTCATGTCGAAGAGCATTTCGATACAAAGCCATAGCAAAAAACGGATCGACATTCAGAATTCGGACGAGGGAGAACGAGCGAAAACCATGGAACTGCGCAAGACAAAGAGCACGCTGCGGACAGCATGGACGGCGGCCTGTTTCGGCAGCCTGTTAGGTCGCCGACGGTTTGGCCAGGCCGCCGTCTTCCCTTGTTTCCCCACTTATTCTAATTTTCTCTCCATTTTTGGGAATTATCTTTTGGGTGATGTATTTAGACGAAAATTATCCCCAATTTGGGAATTCTTAACCCCCAAGACAAATCCTAGAACCCTAATTTTATTATATGCTTTCTACTTTGGTACTTTGAAGATTATTGAAGATTATGCTTGGATATTGAAGATCATTTCCGATTAATCCCTTCGTTTTCTCTTCCTCTATCTATTGATCATGGTTTTCTTTATTTTCTATGTTTATTTGTCTTAATCATGCTTAGCTAAATCTCTTTGTGATTCCAATTATATGTAGATTAGGATTATGAAATGGGTTTAGGCTTTAATTGTTGAATTTACCTTCTATCTTCATGTTCATTTCGCTTGGGGCTATGTTTTATTATGCAAAGATGCTTGATCATCGTAGTTGCATATCAAGTGTTTGATCTAATGCCTAGTAAGCTTAGATTAGATGCTAGGAAACAAGAGAATTGTATGCTAGAGATAATAGGGCTTAAAGAACTCTTGTGCTTTTGGGAGTTAATAATTTGCTTGTTGTCTTAGTCGGAATTAAGCCTCTCATTAATCTACTTGTTTTATTTGCAATGAGAATTGATTGAAACATATTTAGGAGGTTTCCCACATGAAGTTAGATTAAAATGGTTAATTCTAGTTAGAGTTCTTTATACCCATCGCCTAAGCCTAGTTGAAGTATAATTGGGATCGCCTTTATTTATCATTGAATTTGAATCGTTTGCTTGTTAGTTTGATCGTTTGCTTTGAGTTTACATTGTTTTACTTTGATTTTCTTTTAGTAATATGAAAACACAAAAACATGTTAAGTTGTGGCTTGGATAGTGAGTATTAGTAGCTAAGTGACTACTTGAAGTTCTTACGCCTTGACAATCCTTGTGGTTCGACTCGAATACTACATTCGATTATTATTGTATTTCCATTGATAAAAAGTGGTGATCAGAGAGCAGCCCTGCATATATCAGAAGATTCAGAACATAAAGAATAGAAATAAGTTTGCAGAAATTTAATAAATATTCTTGAAAATTCTTATTTCTAATTTTTTGCAATGGTAAGAATTTGAATACACCAGATAGAGCTAATATTCTCCATGTCACAACTGATCCAACAATATATGCGGTTGATGCTCCACACACAATCATTAGCTGAAAATGTCATTAAAAAAAAAAAAAAAAAAAACAAAAAGAAAACTTCTTGAACATATGGTTTCCTCTCAACATAAACAAATTTAAGGCCTTTCTCTTACCTGATTCAATGTTGCAAGACCTCCACGGAGATTTTTTGGCGCGATTTTAGCAATAAAAATAGGAACCTGTTGCATATATAGTTGTTTTCATGTGATTAAAAGTGTAGGTTTTTTTTTTTAATAAAGACATTATAATTTATGAGATCAAGACAAGAAAAGCGCCATGTAAGAGAATATTCCTATTCCATAGCCAGTGCAAAATCTCCCAACATCAAGAAACAGATCTTCCTGCAATACTACATAATTTTTTTTATTTTTATTTTTATTTTTTTATTTTTTTTTTCTGATAAAAAAAAAAAACATAATTTCTGAATCCAGAGCTTCTTTGATTCGATCGATCAAAGTATCCAAAGTGTCAAAGGACAAATTTCTGAATAAAACATGACTTTTACCTTATTCCAAAACTTTTCAATAATACCGTCACACTTTTCTTGAATAGAAAACAGAGATACTTAACATGAACTAAGACAGTACATTCAAAGCGAAGAAACTTACTTACAAAATGGCCCTCAAGCTTCATGTCCGGAGACTCCACCTCCGTAGGGATGGTTCGGAACCTCCAAATTGCTAAATCCTCAATTTGGTTTCACAAACCTACCACCATTCTACAATCAAGCACCCAACAAAATCAAAAAAACCCACCGTGATTCTACAATCAAACCCCAAATAAAATCAAAAAGAAAACTAAACATCAGAAACATAAATGTACCAAGCGCCTTACCCGTGTCGGAATCAGAAATCGTTCCCTTGTAGCATAAATCCAGGGCAAAAACCACGAACCATTTTCGTGGAGGAGCGATGGAATTTTCAGCAGAGATAGTCAAAGAAATGAAATCGATTTGTTGGAGTAGAGACTGAAATGTGAGGCCATGGAGGAGTTAGCTTGTGTAGGTGGAGAAAGCGCATCCCTTCTATGATCAGGCAAAACAAATTCTTTGGTTAGATTTGGTGCCTCTATTTCCAGATTCAGGAAAGAGAATTGCCCAAAAACCTCCAAAAGCCATAAAAAAATACCCAAAATACCATTAATACTATTCCTTCTATAGTGAATTTGGATGAAAAATTCAGACGGGAACGACTTATTTAGCCTTTGGACACTATTCCTCCACACAATAGCACCACTTCTCACTTATTAAGATTGGTAAATATTTATAGTAGATTTCTAAATACATGAGTACATCATACAGTTAGTAGGGGAGAATTCATGTGAGAACTAAAAATATGAAACTAGTGTTGGTTCATTTTTTATTATATTTTTTTTATCACACACACGCACCTGAGTTGACTTGAACCCTAGACCTCTTAGTTAGAGGGGAAACGTCTTATCAACTTAGTTGTGCTTCGTCATCACGTTGGTTCATCATCCCTATGCAATTCTATATCTTAACTTTAATTAATTTGATACTCTTTATGTTCCATTAATTAGTTATGGACGGCTGACATTGATTCTAAGTAAATAAATGAATTGTTTATAATAAGATTAACAAATGAGTATTTTATTGAGGGGTACTATAATTTTGTTAAAACTTATAAGTATGAAAGATAAATTACGGATAAATTTGAGTAATTTTTCGATAGACTACAATCACGTATTGTGTAAATTAAAACAATTTTGAGAATATTTGTTTTATTTAACGTGTTAATATATTTTTATTTTAGGTCCGAACTAAACTAGTAGGATGTCCAAATATGGTAACCGAGAATAAATTTGTGAGAGGAAGAATATTTTTTAATTCCAATTCTATATATTCTTTTATTTTCTTTAATTTAAGGGCATGTTTGGTTGGCAAGGATTATGCTCTGGGAAAGTAATTTGATTTAAAATTATTAAATTCCGGTATTTGGTGTTGTAGGGAAAGCAGTGTTCTAAAAGACGCTAAACGCTAGTAGGGCGGCGGGGTGAGGATTAGCGTCTAAGCGGCTAGGCGGGCTTCTAAGCGGTTTCTAGGCGGGCTAGGCGGATAAGAATTATAATGTACTATTTTTACATTATGTTCTATAATACAAACAATATAAAAAAAGTTTAAAATATATAATATGCTAATTAATAGTTCAAATTCTACAAACCTAATAATCTTTCACATAAACATCAAAGTCTAGGTCAAATTTTCATATATTTAAACATGATATACATAAGTTAGAGTATAAAATTCATAATTTTTCAAATATAATTTAATCTTACAGCCCTTCCGGCCCCGATTAGCCCACCTAAATCCTCCTAGGTCTACCTATACATGCTTAGGACCACTAGGCACCTGCCTATATGCCGATTAATTCGCTGCCGCCTAGAGAAAACCGTCTTGCCATTAATCGGGACGGTTCAGCACCTTCTAGCGCCTAGACGCCTTCTAGGCGGCCAAGTTGGTCTTCTTTTAGAACACTGAGGGAAAGTAATCAGAATTCATATATTTAAAATCCTGTGTTTGTTTGAATTTTAATAAAATTAGGGAAAGTAATATGATTCCTAAAATCAAGGAAAGTAGCTTAAAATTCCTGAATTCTTATTATCTATTCTAACCTATGTATTTTATTTCCTCATTTTAACTCATTCGACCAAAACAAAGATACGCCTCCATTCTGAAAGTCTCAAAACAAAGAAACTCTCTCTCATCTCTTCCTTCACGGTACGTCTCTCCATCTTCCTTCAGTATTGACTTATTGGTGATCTGACACACACACACATATATATATAGGGAACGGTTCGTGTGTTAATAAATCTTGATGCGTTAAAGTGTTAAAAATACTTAAAGGTATACAAAATTATGCTTAAACGTGCATAAAATTATGCTTATTATATAATTATGTTTTTAAATGTATCAATTCATGCTTAAATGAAATCATGCTTATTGTACCTTGAAACCATGCTTAAATCAATGACAACCATTAATTTGATTAAGATCAATAGTCCAGATTCATTCCTATTTAACACACCAGGATTTATTAACATATGAACCAAATTATATATATATGCTACTTTTTTAGTATTTGGTATAGATATTTGCGTGCTTATGTATTTGATGTTTTGATAATAGTGCTTCCCAATGAAATTGAATGTTTTGATTTTTTTTTTTGTACATGATACTGTAGCCTTCTGCTTATCGTATCATGAATTGTATAGAATTGTTGGAAATTTGGTTTTTGACCAAATAAATAATAACAAATATTTAATTTATTACATAAATTAAATATTAGATTATTGTTCTACTCGCGGAGTAGATGAGCGTGGTATATTTATAGGCTCAAAACCGATTTCCGGTGAGTGAGATATAAATGTTCAAAGTTTGGTGGAGAGTTACTTCATTAGTTAATGAAGTGTAAGTTATACCACATTGATTAAATATTAATGTGGTGTGCTGTTTAAAAGTGTTTAAACATGTGGGCTTAATAACAAGTGGACCAAGTAAGTGGATAAGTGTGTGGTTGGACTCTCGCGTGAGCACACACTCGATCCGACCCCGCCGTCCGTGCCGGACGGCACGGACGGCTCGGGCTCGGGCTCGGGCCTCGGGTTCGGGTTCGGGTTCGGGTTTCGTGGCCGTGGACTTGGATCTTGGATCTTGGCAATTGGTCCTTTGGGTGGTCCTTTGGGCCTTTGGCTTGGGCTTTGGGTGGTCCTTTGGGCCATGTGGAAGCCCAATTGCCCAGCCCAATTCTAATGAGGCCTACCCGTCCAGCCCAATTCGTGGCCCATCCGGAAGAAGACTCTGGAAGGTGTCTCTTCAGCTGAACAGTCTGGAAGGTGTCTCTTCAGCTGAACAGTCAGCCTCTTCCACTCCACCACTAACCCACTACCTTAGTGGCTGTTAATGCCTTTATGGCATTGATGTCCCTACTGAATGAGCAGCCTATAAATAGAAGGCTCTGCAGGCCATTCTAGGACACACAACTCAAAGCATTTGCATCATCTCTTCTACAGCATTTAGTTTTTGAGCTCAGTTCCTTCGCCTTTTATTTCCAGTTCGCCGGAGCTTCTTAGTTTGCGGTGCTGCTACTAAGAAGACGAGAAGTCATTTTATCTTTGGGGACGAAGCGCCAAATCCGTGAGCACTACCAGGGGCGTAATTCGTCTTGCGGAAAGAGGGTTTCCTCGACTCGACTTCAAATTTCATTTTGTTTGTAGTTTTACTCATTTCACTTGTAATCTTCGATTATTCTATTGTAATTGTACGCCCGGCAAGTTCTACATTTCCAACAATTGTATAGATATACACACGTATTACAGCTTTATAGTAGTATAAATTTTAGTAAATCATGTTTGATTCATGTGCTTCTTTTAAATTTTATATTCGTTCATTGTGGATATTAATGGTCTAATGGGAGCACTAGTATTTGATCAGCTCAATTATTAGCAAATTTTGTCCTATGTTGTTTTGATATCAGAAAAACCATAACAACAATTATTATTGTATAAAGTTGATAATTTCTTTATAGTGATAAGGAAATTCATTGTCTTAGATGGCTCGTGGTAAAGGGGCTAATCATGTATGGTCTGTTGAAGAAGATAAGCAGCCGGTAGAATCAATTATTGAGTTGAAAAAAAGTGGGAAATGGGATAGTGAAGGTGGAATTGGCTTGAAAAAAGGTTATCAAAAAGAGTTGGAAAGAATGTTACAATAAAAGTTACCAGGCCATCACCTCAAAGAAAAACCACATATTGAATCCCGTTGTAAATTATTGAAAAAACAATATCATGCTATCTATGATGTGCGGACTAATGGAGAATTAAGTGGCTTTGGTTGGGATGATGATACAAAATGTGTTACAGCAAGTCCGGACGTGTGGGGAGCTTATTTGAAGGTAAAAGTTATGATATTTTCCATTGAATTTTATTTCACTAGCTATTTCTTACTTAATATTTATGGTGTTATATGAAATTATATGTTATATTTTGTTGTAGAGCCATCCAGATTGCACTTTCATGAAGAACAAGTCTTTTTTCACACTGACAAATTAGCGCTTGTTTGGGGCAAGGATAGAGCTGATGGACTAAATTCTGAAGCTACAGCAGATGTGGTTGAAGACCTAGATCAAGGAAATGAAGAATCTGATGAAGACAATGTTCAAACTATACCACCAAAAGTTGCTACTTATCGGGGTGAAGGTAGTTCAAAAATATCTGATCGAAAAAGGAAGAGAAGTACGGATGGTCTAGTTGTAAGTTTGGAGCGTATGACTAATGCACTTACTGCTCTCATGGAGAAGTCTGATGATCAAATGACTAAGTTTGTGGAAAGTTTTGCTGGAGTTGATCAACAGAAGATGGAGAATCGTGATAAGCTTAACATGGAATTACGAAAAATTGATGTGTTAACTCGTATAGAGAATATGATGTAGAATAAATATCATTGATTGATTAATATGTGATTACAAGGATGCGTTTATATAGAGAGAAACATCTCTACAGAATAGGAAAAGATATACACGAAATATATACGAGATATACATGCTAAATATATGATAAATATACAAGGAAGAGATTTATTTCCTAACACGCCCCCGCAAGATGGAGGATCCGTCAGAGATACCCAGCTTGGTACGAAAATGACGAAAGGAGGTTGAGCCCAATGGCTTCGTAAGAGCATCAGCGATTTGAGCAGCTGCAGGAATATGAGTAACACGAAGTTGGCCAGCTTCAACTTCTTCACGAACAAAGAAATAATCGAGTGCCAAGTGTTTCATTCTTGAATGAAAGATGGGATGACGAGAAACAAACGTGGCACCTACATTATCACACAGGATGTTAGGCGGCGAAGGAAGAGAGAAACCGATCTCACGAAGTAGGTGTCGGATCCAGATGACTTCAGCGGCTGCATGAGCTATGGCACGATATTCTGCCTCAGTAGAAGAACGAGAGACACTCCGCTGCTTAACAGACTTCCAAGAGACAAGATTCTTGCCAAAATAAATGGCGTAGCCAGTAGTAGAACGACCATCATCAAGTGAGCCACCCCAATCCGCATCAGAGAAAACAGTAAGAGAAGGAGTTGTCGTGTGATGGAGAAAGAGACCATGATCAAGTGTACCTTTGAGATAGCGTAGAACACGCTTAAGAGCTTCCCAGTGAGTGTCACATGGAGAGTGAAGAAATTGAGACAGCTTGTTAACAGCAAACGCGATATCCGGTCGAGTAAGACATAAATATTGGAGAAGACCAAGTGCTCGACGGTAGGCAGAGAGATCGAGTAAGGGTTTCCCACTTGATTTGGAAAGTTTCTCGGATGACGACATGGGAGTAGAACAAGGTTTCACACCATCCATGTGAAAACGAGAAAGAATATCCACCAAGTAAGATCGCTGAGACAAGAATACACCAGTAGAAGTTGGAAGAACTTCGACTCCAAGAAAATGACTCAGGGAACCAAGCTCTTTAAGAGAGAATTCCTGCGAGAGCTTTGACACAAACTGAGATAAAATCGCAGCATTGTTACCAGTGAGCACAATATCATCAACATAAACAAGAAAGAACATGATAATACCGCCACGATTATAGTAGAAAAGAGAGGTGTCGGCAAGAGACCGACGAAAACCGAACTTGAGAAGAAATGATGAGAGCGCAAGGTACCATGCACGTGGAGCCTGCTTGAGACCATAAAGTGCCTTACGGAGACGACATACATGAGTAGGGCGATCAGGATCACGATAGCCAGTCGGTTGTTCCATATACACTTCGTCAGTGAGCATACCATTAAGGAAGGCATTATTGACGTCGAGCTGCTGTAGAGGCCACTTATGTGCAAGAGCAATGGATAGAATGAGTTGAATAGTAACCGGCTTGATGACGGGACTGAACGTATCATGGTAGTCACGACCAGCTCGTTGTAGAAAACCACGAACGACTAAGCGGGCCTTGTAGCGTTCGACTGAGCCATCAGCTCGGCGTTTGACGCGAAACACCCATTTGCAGGAAATTGGTGTGCGACTGCTGGGAGGTACAAGATCCCAAGTGCGATTGCGAGTGAGGGCATGAAACTCATCATCCATGGCAGACTTCCAGAGGGGATCACGAAGGGCTTCCTTAACAGTGGCAGGTTCAAGAGAGGCAGGAATGGGATGTAGAGTAGTGTGATTGACAAAAGAAGAGTTGTAGTATCGAGGGTTTTGGCGATGTACACGAGTAGGGCGAGAGGAGGTGTTGGACTGAGATGAGGGAGAGGGTGGAGGAGAAACATGGTCGGTTGGTGGAGGATCAGCGAGAGGAGGGGTGGGAACGGTAGGTGGCTGCGTTGGGGGGGAAGCAGGCGGTGAAGGTGGCAGTGATATTTGAGGAGGATAAGGAGACGAGGCCATGGAAGGAACAAGATGAGAGGGAGGAAAAGTAGACGGCAGAGATGAGCGAAATGGAAATTCGTCCTCAACAAACCGAACATGACGCGAGAGATAGAGACGATGGGACGAGAGATCAAGACACATGTAGGCGGATTTAGAGATGGAGTAACCTAAGAAGACACAGGGAGAGGACTTGGGTGCAAGTTTGGTAGAGTGATACGGCCGCAGCCAGGGAAAACACAAACATCCGAACGGCTTGAGTTTGGTGTAGGAGGGTGACTCGTGATGAAGAACTTCATACGGAGATCGGTGGTGAAGAAGAGGAGTGGGGAGCCGATTTATAAGATAAACGGCTGTGGCAAAAGCAAATGACCAATACGCGACAGGAATGGAAGCAAAGTGAAGAAGAGAGAGACCGGTATCGACGATATGGCGATGACGCCGTTCGGCGGTGCCATTGTGTTCGGGTGTATGAGGTGGTGTGGTGAAGTGAGATATCCCAGAGTGATTGAGAAGAGGTATGAGTTTTTGGAATTCACCCCCATTGTCAGAGTAGAGCGAGACGAGTTTTGTATTGAAATAAGTTTCTACGAGTCTTCGAAATTGAGGAAAAAGGGTAAACACTTCAGACTTTCTTTTGAGAGGATACCACCAGATATATTTTGAGAAGTGATCAACAAAGACAAGATAGTATGAGTAACCATCAATGGACGTTGTGGATGTGCTCCAAACATCAGTGTAGACAAGTTCTAGAGGTTTAGTACTAAAGAGCGAGTTTTCATGAAATGGAAGTTTGTGACTTTTATTGATAAGGCAAGAATGACAATGAAAAGAATTCGAATACGACATTGGAAATTTAAGAATACTAGCTAGATACTTAGTGATCTTGATAGAGGGATGGCCGAGCTTGTGATGCCAGTTGGAGGTGGAGGCAGCTGCAAAGTGGACCCTTGGTAGTGGTGAGTGATAGAGATGATTAGTGTTTCGCCCCCGAAGTAGAGGATTCCCCGTTTTGAGGTCCTTAACAAGAAAATGATCGGAAAAGAATTCCACGGAAACACGGTTAGTATGACGCAATTGAGAAACAGAGATGAGGTTACATTTAAGGGTAGGAACATAGAGAACCGGGGACAAGGAAAGAGGTCGAGCATTAGTACGAAGGGAGGAGATGCCAAGTTTTGAGATAGGTAAGGTCTTACCATTGCCAAGGTGGAGCTCTTCGGGACCCCCAAAGTCGGAGAACGTCTGCATGGAGTGAGGAGTATTCGTCACATGGTGAGAAGCTCCCGAGTCAAATAGCCAAGAGGATTGAGTGCCGCCATGCATGGTGGTGGAATTGACGTTGGGAATGGCAGATGGGTGTGTGACGTCAATATTGTGGTTGCGAAGAAACCGTGCCAACTTGCGACAATCACGAGTATTGTGACCGGGAATACTGCAGAATTCACAAAAGGATGGGTTAGAATTAGCACCATGTGGAGACCAAGAGGAGGGTCCACGGCCACCAAAAGTAGATCGGCCATTGAAGCGGCCTCCTCGCCCTCTGCCGCGAGAGCCACGACCACGACCGCCATCAGGAGGAGAAGACGACCGAGCCTGAGTGGTGTTGGCCGTAGGGATCAAAGGATTGGCATCCGGAGTAGGAGTAAGAGATCTCTTAATATCGAGGAGTATGTCGGAGAGATCGGCCATGGAGACGGCTGTTTCACGAACGCGAAGAGCAGAGTACACATGGCGATAATCATCCCCGAGTTGATTGATGACTGCGGCGACGTGATCAGTGTCCGAAACAGATTGCCCAGCTAGAGCGAGAGAATCAGCGATGGACTGCATTTCTTTGATATAGTCAGAGATAGAGCGAGAGCCACGTGGATTAGTGGCAAGCTTGGACTTGAGAGAAAGAATGCGGCCAGGCGTGGTGCTGGCATATGTAGAGTGGAGACGATCCCAAGCATCTTTTGCAGACGTGGCTGTGGAGATGATGGGCTGAATAGAGTCGGAGCAGCTTCCGAGAAGAGCGCTGACCAAGATTTGATCTTGGCGATGCCAGATGTTGTAGAGAGGGTTCGGTGATTGATCGGAACCCGTGGATTTGGAGGGGATGACGAGAGTGCCATCAATATAATCGATGAGATCGAGCCCGATGAGGGTCGATGTGACCTGACGACTCCAGACAGAGAAGTTCGTCGTGGTAAGTTTGATAGGAAAATGAGTCGGCGCTTGTAGCTGCACGACGGTGGTTGATGGGTGCCATAGATGGCATGTAGGAGGCGACGAGAAGAAGACTAAAAAAAACTGTATAGGAGAGGAACTTAGGCTCTTGATACCATATAGAGAATATGATGTAGAATAAATATCATTGATTGATTAATATGTGATTACAAGGATGCGTTTATATAGAGAGGAACATCTCTACAGAATAGGAAAAGATATACACGAAATATATACGAGATATACATGTTAAATATATGATAAATATACAAGGAAGAGATTTATTTCCTAACAACTCGTTCACAGAGACAAGTGGCTGCAATGAAACTTGTTGGAGATCCGGATTTATTGGCCTATTTTTTTACCTTGGAAGATGATGCTGAGAAAGAGACGTTCCTAGCAAAATTAATTGGATAAATTAGTTTTAGATCATTCATGTGAAACCAATTATTTAAGAATATTTGTTGCTTAGGTTTTGTTCATTTCTTTTTTATATTAACTGCTTGGATAGTTAAATACTATTATTGTCTTCATGTTGCTTTTCATTGAGAAAAATTATGGTTCCTTTTAAATTTATTGTGTTGTATTTCTTTATTTTTCAATCTTTATATATGATATGAGTTTTTAAGTTTAATCCAAATAATATTAGTAAACATTATTGATATAAGAAAATCGACAAAATATATATTTTTATTAATTATATTAATAACTTAATTACATTTTTAGTTGAATAAAAAATTCAAAATTTTAATTATTTTCCTGGTAGTTTCCAAACACTGGCCGGATTTTAAATATGTTAGGATTCAGATTTTGAATAATTATATTCTACAAAATCACATTCCTTATAACTTTACTTTCCCTATTTCACATTCCTCAAAATCATACTTCCTGACAATTTTACTTTTCTGCCAACCAAACGAGCCATAAATGTATTGTGATTCAATTTTACTTTAAAATCAATAATTACGATTAATGATTAATCCAATTAGAAATTATATTTAATTATAGTAATTAGTTTGATTAGTTAAGAAATGCTTGTTAAGGTGGATTATAATTTGTGTATGTGATTTACCCTAAATGGTTATGTTGAATAATTTATGCCAAAAAAAAAAAAGAGAGAGAGAGAGACAATTCGAACTCTTTATTTTAGTATAGAACACTAAGACACTCACACCAACCTATTGGCATTAGACTGCACTTTGGTGTCACTCGAATTCTATACGGTGAAAAAGGAGGGGGAAAAAAATCGTACCATTTTCTCCCATTTACCCATGTTCTTATGAAGGATAATTTTTTCGGTTAGGAAAAAAAACTTTCCTTTATTATTATTATTATTATTATTATTATTATTATTATTATTATTATTATTATTATTTTCACATTTTCACTTCAAATTATGATTATACATCCATTTATAGTGATAATATTTTCCCACAGTTATCTATTTTAGAGAACATATACAAATATTCAAGTGTGAAAGGAGGAAAAAGAAATATTACTATCTCCGTTGTACTTTGATGGATAATTTTATCCATGGAAAAAAAATTATTTTCTTCCATCATTTTTTTCCCATTATATCTTCATATACGATATGATCATAAAACAGACGAAATCAAACACTTTTTCAAATCATAAACCCGCCATTTATTTTCCTTTCCTCTGGCGAAGAATACGCAATTATCGCTACACCCAAAATTCCGCAGAATTCACCCAATCACAAGTCACACCTCAACTTCAAGAACATCGTCTTCCCCCGAAGCCTCTCCGCCTTGATCAAATCCAACGTATCCAAATCGAGGCGAAAAACCTCAACATAATCCACAACTTCAACAGATTCATAATGAATCAAGTAAACCGGCAACATCTCCCCCTCCATCTGAACCCAAATATTCCTCGAAAAACCTAGATCTTGACCAAGGAACGTGATCTTGAGGCGCGTGTCAATCACCTCCATCACCGCCACCGCTCCTTGTAAACTAATCGCGTAGAACTTTCCTCCGTAGCGAACCGCGTTCGCGAATTCCATCAATTTCCTCCTCGCATCGAACGGATCTGATGGAAACTCGCCTGTATGTTAATGTTGTCCAACGTTGACTGAGACTGGTGCTGTGATAGACTATGTAGTTGGCCGTGAGGCCCGAGGTCGGAGCGTTCGGGCCGAGATCCATGCCGTTCAGCTGCAACTTCGGGAGGACCAGATCAGACGATTGGAAAGGAACCGGGAGCGGCAGCTCGTTTAGATGTTGTCGTAAACGTTTCTCCAATATGCATGCTAGTTTTCATATTGTAATGAGTTGAGTATTGTCGTGTTCGAGCTTTGACAGCTTAGTGTAGCTAACGAGTTATGGCTATCTAATTGTTGGGAATGATACTATAGCAAATTTGTGAATATACAGTGAAAATTAAGGATGGTGTTATACTCTATACTATTATAAATAGGTTGCTGGCCTTGCTGTACTAGTTAGTTCAATTTTAATTTTTAAAAAAAGGTGCAGGTCGTCCCATGTTACCAAGAGAATTAATTAATCAAGTTAGCTTAGTCAAACGTAAGCTTTCAATTATATATTAGTGAGTTTAATTAATTTTAAAAAGTCCGTCTCTCTCCTTTCCAAAAAAAAAAAAAAAAAAAAAAGTCCGTCTCTCTCGCATGTACACGCTATGCTGGAGTTGACATTTTATTTATTTTTGTTTGTGAATTGAAATTGCTCGAGTTGCACTGCATTATTCTAAAGGATATATTAAGGGTGTTTGATTAAGTTTATAATTACTGAAAAAGTGTTTGACAAAATAAGCTCTCAAAAGTTTTTAAACTCTAAAAATAAGTTGTAAGAACTTATAAACTACTTAAAAATAAGCTTCATCGTCTTAACTTATTTTAATATCGAATAAGCTTTTTAAAGATTTTATAATTTTTTAGTGGTAAGCTCTCTCAAATAAGTTTAGCTAAACAGTAAACTCCCCTAATTGAAGATATCAAACTTATTATTAGTTGCTTTATTATTAGTTGTGGTTTAGGGTCATAAGTTTAATTTTATCTATGTAAACTTGTTGTGGCGATGCGCCATTGGACTGGAATATCATTTGTTGCTGCATCCTAAAAGGTGTTGGTCTTTCAATATAATGTTCAAAAGATGGATCGATATAGAAAATATGCATTTATATTAGTATGTTTTTGGAATTTTGATAGTGATTCCTATCATAAATTCTGGTCTCATAATTTTCCAATTAAAGTATTAAACAGACGAAATGCGACACTTTTTCAAATCATAAACCCTCCACTTATTTTCCTTACCCTCAGTGAAGAACACACAATTATCCCTACACCCGAATTCAGCAGATTCCACCCACTCACACTTTAATTCCTTCAAGAACATCGTCTTCCCTCGAAGCCTCTCCACCTTAACCCACTCGAGCTTATCCAAATCGAGTCGGAAAACCTCCACGTTATCCACAACTTCAAGAGACTTCTCATGAATCAAGTAAACCATCAAGATCTCCCCCTTCATCTCCACCAAATATTCCTTGAAAAACCTCGATCTCGACATCGGAAGGGCTCTAGTCGAACCGACGGCCGTGATGTGGAGGCGCGTACCGAACACCTCCATCACCGCCACAGCTCCTTGCAAGGTGATCGCGTAGAACTTGCCTGCGCAGCGTACCACGCTCGTGAATTCCATCGGTTTCTTCTTCGCATCGAACGGATCCAGAACCGCGCATTCGTACCTGATCGGAAGATGCCTATACATTCACCAACATGTACTACTCACGCCGTAATCTGGTAGTGCTGAGTAGAAGGCCGTGAGGCCCGAACAAGGAGCATTCGGGCCGACAGTGACGCGGGCCAGCTTCATTCTAGGGCCAATACCATCGGAAGAAATCCTACGGGATCCGGAGT
Source organism: Mentha longifolia (assembly GCA_001642375.2). NCBI lineage: Eukaryota > Viridiplantae > Streptophyta > Magnoliopsida > Lamiales > Lamiaceae > Mentha > Mentha longifolia. The sequence continues at coordinate 35,737,351 of CM038114.1, forward strand.
ATTCGAGGAGGCACCAATGCGAGGCGCCGCCGTCTTCCATCTCGAACGCGGCCACGAGAGCGCTGCAGCTTGGGTCGCCGAGGAAATGATTGTGCGGATGCGCAATAGGGCTCTCGGGCGGGCCCGCAGCGACGTGGCGGAGCTGGGGCCGTCCGTGGGCCCTGCCGCACCGTGTGGCCATCGGTAGCCACGATTTGGCCACGGCGGTGCAGCCGCCGCAGCGGATCTCGGGCCACGGACGATCTCTCTCGATATCGCGTGGTCGGAGTGAAAAATTAATTGGAGGAAGCCCAGACAGGAGCTGCTGCAGACGCTTCTCCATCATGCTCGAGTGTGTTGATTTATGCCATGAAAAACCTCCCCTTCCCATTGTTGTTGGAAATGATCACTAGCAAATTTGTAAATTATGATGATTTGAAAATGGTGGTGTGTTGTATTGTAGTAGTATATATGGGTACATGTTTTGCTAGCCTTGGTCTTCAAGTCCAAAGTGTGATCTATTTTAATTTAAAATATATATGTTGCATGTTCATTGTTATGATGATGTTATGGAGAGTCATGATTTATTAATTATAGTGAATATAATAAGTGGGAATCATACCCTTGCCTTCCAAGTTCTCTATCTTCAAATTAAAGAAATATAACAAGTGGTGAATAATTGGACTTTGGTGAAATATTAATGTAAAGCATGATTTAAAATTTTCTTACTCAAGCTTTTACTTAATAAAAGACCTTGATAATACATAACCATGGGAGACGGATATTATGTGATCGTCGAGTTATATTGTGTTACTTTTACCAATTAGTATTATTTCATTATTACTAATTCACATTTTTTTGTATTATATATATAGTATGCATACATTTTACATTTTTCTTTTTTTTTTGGAAATGAAATGGAGTAACATTTTATAGCAAAGAACAAGAACAAGGTAAAGTGAGGGGTCCATCCACAAAATCTGCAGGTTCCCACTCGTGAGGGTTCAAAAAAATTGGATTCGGTTTTGGCTCTTTGCTAGATTAAAACATTCTGTTATAACTCTCCGAATCAATAAATCATCACCCCTTTTAATTTATTTGTAGTTTACATTTTTATTTATTTACTTTTGTATGTGAACTTCTAAATATGGCCGAGTTGCATCCTTATATATTAAAATAATTTCTTAGTACAAGAATTGGATTCTTCATTTTGTCACATTTTCATAAATAAATAAAAAAGGATACAAAAATACAGCTGCGTTCAAGTACTCCTTTTGCAACAATGTAGAGAAAGTAACAAAAAAGTGAAAATATACAAACACATACTGTCAATAAAATCGATCTCATCGTAATTAATTACACCACAAGTCTTATTTTAGTTAGTTTTCCTATAAAACCGATGAAATTGAACGCCTTTTGAAATCATAAACCCTCCACTTATTCTCCTTCCCCTCGGTGAAGAACACGCAATCATCCCTACACCCAAATTCAGCAGATTCCACCCAATCACACCTTAATTCCTTCAAGAACACCGTCTTCCCTCGAAGCCTCTCCACCTTAACCCAATCGAGCCTATCAGAATCGAGTCGGAAAACCTCCACGTCATCAACTACTTCTACAGATTCGTAATGAATCAAGAAAATCAACAGGATCTCCTCCATCATCTCAAACAAATACTCCGTAAAAAACCTCGATCTCGAAAGAGGAACAGCTCTGATCGAACCTACCGCCATGATCCAGAGGCGCGTGTCGTTCACTTGCATCACGGCAACCGCTCCTTGTAAGGTTATCGCGTAGAATTTGCCTTTGCAGTGAACTATGCTCATGAACTCCATCGATTTCTTCTTCGAATCAAAAGGGTCAGCCATTATGCTTTCGTGCCTGATCGAAATTTCTTTATACCAAAAGGAACATGGACTGATGTCGATCACATGTTATTTTAGACCGTAGATCACAGTGATCAACCGTCCAGATCTCTTATCATTTCTTACCGTAAATCCGGGTAAACTGCAAGTTGCTACCCTATGTTTTGAAAAACCTACACGAAATTCCCCTGTGTTTTCTAATTTGCATAAAACACCAATGTGTTTTCATAAACCCTGCTCGTTATACCCAAACCGTGAACACCTATTGCCGTTTGCTCACTTTACCATTATTTTGTTCGATTTTTTCGATTGTTTTATATCCTAATACTTCAGAAATTAATATTGAAATCATTAAACATATGAAATATATAATAACCAACGTTCGATTTTTATTTTTCCATCAAACTTCAAAAAATGAATAATATGACAAATCGAATGTCGATTATTATATATTTCGTAAGTTTAATGATTTCAATATTAATCTCTAAGGTGCTAAGATATAAAACAATCGAAAAAATCAAACAAAATAATGCTAAAGTGAGCAAACAGCGATAGGTGCTCACGGTTTGGATATAACGAGCAGAGTTTATGAAAATACATGAGTGTTTTATGCAAATTAGAAAACACATGAGAATTTCGTGTAGGTTTTCCAAAATATAGGATAGTAACTTGCTATTTCCCCGTATACACATATATGTGGTCAACTTTTCCAAATACGATATAATATAATTGTGCCTTCATGAGCACCGTTAATGTTTAGTTTACGTAAATATTATTCTTTTTTATGTTATTTTGTTATTTTAAGGTTTATGAAATTTACAAATTAATTACATAAAATCCCTTAACTTCAAATAAATGAATAAATACAACAGCATTTCGATCGATCTCATGGTAATTAATTTAGTTATTTTTTTCAGTTATTTTTTCCTATAACAGGGACCAAATTAATCACTTTTTCATATCATAAACCCTCCACTGATTCTCCTTGCCTTGTGTGAAGAACACACAATCATCCCTGCACCCGAATTCAGAAGATTCCACCCAATCACACCTCTCCTTCAAGAACACCGTCTTCCCTATAAGCCTCTCCACCTTAATCAAATTTAGCTTATCCAAATCCAGTCGAAAAACCTCCACATCATCCACTACTTCAACAGATTCGTGATGAATCAAGTAAACCAGCAAGATCTCCCCCTTCATCTCAACCAGATATTCCTTGAAAAACCTCGATCTCGACGTTGGAATGGCTCTGGTCGGGCCTACCGCCGTAATCCGGAGGCGCGTGTCGATCACCTCCATGGCTGCAACCGCTCCTTGCATGGTGATTGCGTAGAATTTGCCTCCGCAGCGAATCACGTGCGCGAATTCCATCGGTTTCCTCTTCGAATCGAAGGGATCTGAAACCGCGCATTCCCACCTGATCGATGCTCATCTCCACGTGGTCCAACGCGAACCGAGACTGCCACTGGTGTTGTAATTTGCTAGCGAATACGAGACCGTGAGGCCCGAACAAGGAGCGTCCGGGCCGAGACTGACGCATCCCAGCTCCAGTTTCGGGCCGATATGATCGGACGGAGGCGGATCTAATTGGGGCTTCTTCTTCTTCTTCTTCTTCTTCTTCTTCTTCTTGGCATCGGAATATTCGAGAAGGCACCACCAATGCGAGGCCTCGAGCATTTCGAACGGGGTTTCGAGGAAGTCGTCGGGGTCGCCGAGGAAACGACGATTGTCACGTTGGCGCGGCGGGGCAGGGCTCTCGGGTGCTCCCGTGCTGACGTGGCGGAGGCGGTCGGTGGGGCCCACCGCACCGCGTAGCCGTCGGGAGCCATGACCTGGTGACGGGGGCGCCGCCGACGTGGACCTCAGGCCACGGACGATGATTTTCGAGATCGCGTGGTTGGATGGAGAAATTGGTGGGAGGAAGGCCCGAGAGGAGCTGCCGACGACACCTCTCCATCATGCTCGAGTGTCTTGATTTATGCCATGAAAAGCCTCCCCTTCCCATTGTTGGAGCCGAGCTAGGTGACTACGTACCAATTAAATTTGTAATTACCAATTACTAATGTTGGTATTATATATTGTATCATGTAGGAGTATGTAGGCTTTGCTAGCCTTGGTCTTCACGATTAAATTTACTTTAGTTTATAATATAGTGCTAGTAAACTATTTTGCAGAGACCTAATTAGTTTATTAATTAGTTTGAACGGCGATGAGGAAGATGGTGTGTCAATTAATTAATTGTATAGGTAGGAAAACCCTTGTTCTCCAAGTTCTCTATCTTCAATTAAAGAATATAAAACTGGAGAACATAATCAACTGGATATTATATTAATATGAGTGATGCTCTCCTACCATTAAATAAGTTCTTATCTATAATAGACGCAGATTCTTCTATAAGTGTGGGTGCGACTTGCATGAGATACGCACTAAATTTTTTTTGGATAAATGTATCGATTGTGTCTAAATCGCAAATCGGGTGCGTCTAGGATGCGTTTGTGGTTGTTTTTACAATAACTTTATTTTTAGGGTTTTTTTTTTTTTTGAATTTTTTTTCCTTAAAATCTAAATTTATTACAAAATCAATGTCAAATTTTATTTATAGGGTTTATTTGCAATATAGTATTTAATTTATGAATTATATATATATATATATATATATATATATATATAGGGATGAGATCCCGTACAAAAGAGATTTTCCGTAAAAATAAAAAATGATGCATCTTATGCACAAGTATAATGCACGATATGTACAACTGTAATGCATCTTGCATCATAATGTATTGTCTATACAATCATAATTCACCGGTCATCATAATGCAGTTTTAGTATAATCATTATGCACCAGTCAATATTGATTATAGATCACACTAAGATCAATGGTTCAGATCAATTCTCATTTCTTATGAAACATGTCTTTTGTATGTGATCTCTCAAATATATATATGAGACAAAGTGAGTATTTAAATTTTTTCTTAAAAAAACATAATTTATGCAAGTATTCTAATCTACCCTTATTTATTGCATTAATACTACCATCTAAATTTAAAGATAATATAAAATTGTGAATTTCAACAAACACTAGATAAGGTTATGTTGGTAAAAAAGTTTAATGCAATTCTAATTTAGAAAGTGAATTATATAATGAGACATCCAACAAGTAAAATAAAAAATAAATAATAATAATAATAATAATAATAATAATAATAATAATAATAATAATAATAATAATAATAATAATAATAATAATAATAATAATAATACAAAAGTCCGTGTTTTGATAAGAAAGTTAAATTATTTCACACAAATAGAAGATAAATTCTTGGATTAAAACATGTACTTCGAAGGGGTCTAAGACTCTACACACACATTAAACCAATAAGTCATCCATTATCACTCCTTAAGGATTTATTTGTATAGTTAATTACTTTTGCACGTTAATTTTGAAGTAGGGCCGAGTTCCATCATTTACAAAAACACATTCCATGTAAAATGAAAACACTACTAACCGATAATTAAGTTAGAAGTTTTGATCAATACATACATTCAAGTAGTGAATTTATGAATTAAAATGATTGGTTGATTACCTAAGATTCCCAAACACTGAAAAGATGGATCTAAAAAACTTTTGAATCAAACTTTAAAAGCACCAAAATTTGTGATTGCATGCAAATATGCAATATTTGAAATTAATGACTCGTGGGAGAGAGTTATATATATACATATTCACAGCCAATGTATATTTACTTAAAAGAATTGGAAGTTGAAGAACAATAATCGATCGATATAATCAAACAAACGAAATGCACCGAGTTTTGAAATCATAAACCCTCCACTTATTCTCCTTTCCCTCAGTGAAGAACACACAATCATCCCTACACCCAAATACTGCAGATTCCACCTAATCACACCTTAATTCCTTCAAGAACATCGTCTTCCCTCGAAGCCTCTCCACCTTAACCCAATCGAGCTGATAGGATATGGCCCAGCTACTAGGCCCAAGCACCAGCCCAATATAATTGGACCTCGGCAAATAAGCTCGGCCTAGATGAGCTCGGCCCACTGAAAGGCCCAAAAGACACTTCGGCCCAATCCAGCAGCGCAGCCCAAGAGCATAGAAGCTCGGCCGACCCACGATCTCCAACCCACGATCTCTAACCCACGATTGCTGATGTGGCACCCCACGACCTCGGCTGTAACTGCTGCTGGACGCCTATAAATAGTGATGCTAGGATAGATTGAAACACACATTCTGTAACTCGAGAGTATTAATACAAGAAACTCTTTTCTCCGTGGACGTAGATCAAATCAAAGATCAAACCACGTAAACTCTTGCGTTCTTTATTTTCCCTTCGTACAAATCACTCTAAAATTCCATGATCGATCACTGGCGCCGTCTTTGGGAACTCGGAATTCTTTTTGTTAAATCGATCAACATTTTTTGAGTGAAGAAATGATGGTGAAACCAACCCGCTCCAACACCGCCGCTGTTGCCGCTGCTGCTGCCAAGGCAAAGCAGAGCCAAGCTGGCCTGCCCACCAATCCACCTCACACGCTGGCTAATGAGGAGGAAGCCGACGTAAGCCAATTTCGGCAAACTGCTTCCCAAGTCCGACGTGACCAGCAGCCCATAATCCACCAAACTCCGGAAGGCCACCTGGAGGATGTGTCACCAGGCCAGTCAGGTGACTCAGCTAGTGGCAGTGAGCCAGGCCAGGGCGGCCACCGACCCAGAAACGCCGCACCCAACCCGAGCTTGGAGATGCACTAAAGGCGTACTTGGACCTCCACGAACAAGATTTCCTTAAGTTTGTCGATCAACATCGACAACAGAGTCGAGGTGGAGAAGACGGAGTCGAACCGTCACAGCAGCGATCCCCAAGTCTCCAGATCATTGGAGACAGGGTTGCCAAACTTCCTCGAAGGCGACGAGCAACAATCACCGTGGGAACAACGACTGCGCTTCACCTCGGCGCGGTTCAACGTCACCTCATCAAAATGTCGTTCCACTTCGGCGTGACAAAGGAAACCCTTACCAGGGAAGATTCACCGTTTACGGTCAAATCTCCACTCCCTTCACCAATAGGATACTCTATACTCCCCTCCCGTCGACGTATAGAGTACCTCCTATCCCGTCCTATAATGGGTCACACGACCCTAACAACTTCTTATCACGGTTCCAGTACAACATGATGAACCAAGGACTCGCCGAAGACGTTTACATGTGTAAAGTCTTCCCCGAGCTGCTGGTGGACAACGCCAGAAGCTGGTTCGACAGCCTACCTAACGGCAGCATAGGGTCGTATGCCGACCTACTCGATGCCTTCGAGCGTCGTTTCTTCCAGAAAGCTGAGGTGAAAATTAGCCTGGCCCAGCTCCTCACCTTAAGGCAGGGGCGAGGGGAAACGATCAACGACTTCCTGGCCCGTTTCTATAATGAGAGCCTTAAAGTCGATCGTCTCTCCGATGACGTTCTCATTTCGGCATTTCAAAACGCCATTCAGTCCGGGACTCTCTTCAGATAGCTCGTGAAAGCATGTCCAACGACCTCCAGGCAGCTATGGAGGATTGCTGATACGTTCGTGGAGGCGGACAAGGCTGATCGGAAAAAACGGGCAGCAGATCGGCCCGAAAACAATGAGAAGAAGAAGAAAGAGGAGCGTACCGACCATGGGCAAGGTTGCCGAAGTTCCCTCGAAAGGTTACAGCGAGGACCCCTTGAGTCTCGCCTAGGACCTCGGCCTAACCAAGACCGAAGTCAGTACACACCGCTGACGAAGTCCAAGGCCGAAATATACGAGCTTCATGCGAACTTGTTCGAGAAGCCACCATCCTTGTCCCGAGGTGGATTGAAATGACGATCCAAAGAGAAGTACTGCAAGTTCCATGAAGATTATGGTCATGACACCGAGGACTGCCGAGATCTCACCTCGGAAGTCGAACACCTGGTGCACGACGGTATCCTGGGGAAATACCAAAGTCGCAACCAGCAAGAAACCCGACCTCGAGGGAAAGGCAAGAGGAAAAAGAATAGGGGAGGGAACAACTGCGCCCCCCATCACGACAAGAAGTCAAGGCATGATGACGAGGACGAGGACGAAGACCATCCTCAATATGATGCAGTCATCACTGCCATCACCGGGCTGCCTCAAAGCGCGACGAAGTCATCGTTGAGAGCCGAGGCCCGAAGTCAACAGCGGGAAGAACCTGCCCAGAAAAGGTTCAAGAAGGATGAGGTCGTCACCTTTTCCGGCGATGACCCAGTCCCCCATGCCGTACCTCTTCAAGATGCCACCATAATCGAGGCCGTGGTAGCCAACAAGTTGGTCCACTGAATATTCATTGTCAGTGGAGCCTCTGTGAGTGTGATTTTCAAAGACTGCTTCGATAAGCTCGATATCGAAGAAGCACGTCTAAAGCCGGCACCCATGCCGCTGAACAACTTCACACAGCAAGAAACGGCGACGGAAGGCATCATTTCACTCCCCGTGACCGTTGGGAAGAGCCCGTTATCTACTACGAAGATAATCCACTTCTTCGTCGTAAAAGCCAACTCCCCCTATAACATCATCTTGGGGAGAGATTGGCTAATACGACGAAGGCGATCTGCTCGGCCTACCAACTGACGATCAAAATTCTGTCTAAAAATAGAGTGATCACGCTTCGGGAAAACCAGCTGCAGGCCAAGGAGTGCATGCAGGTCGCACTCCGAGGTGCTGGGAATCAGCACCCTCAAGCATAGCAACTACAGAACCCTGAAGAGGTGGAGCCGATGTTGCCTCCATCTGTCGAGCCGGTCGAAGACATCGCATTATACGAAGATGACCCTGCCAAGGTCGTCAAAGTAAGGTTTGTCGGAGAGTACGAGCTCCGAGGTCAAATTATACAGCTACTTCGGGAGTACAGAGATGTCTTCGCTTGGTCGCCCCTAGACATGACTGGGGTGGCACCAAGCGTCATCACTCATCTCCTCAACATTGATCCCGAGGTGAAACCAATTAGGCAGAAGCAGCGAGCCTTCGCAGCCGAAAGAAATCAAGTGATCCATGACGAGGTCCGCCAACTACAAAAGGCCGATATTTTATTCGAGGTGAAATATCCGACCTGGTTGGCCAACTCCATAATGGCAAAAAAGCAGGGAGGGGGATGGCGGATGTGCATAGACTACACCGATCTCAACAAGCACTGCCCAAAAGACTGCTACCCCCTTCCCAACATTGACAAGAAGGTCGAAGCTCTTATTGGCCACAAAATGTTCAGCTTCTTAGACCTATACAAGGGGTATCACCAAGTCCTCATGAGCACCGAGGACGCGCCGAAGACCGCCTTCATCATGGACTTCGGTATCTATGCATATGAAAAGATGCCTTTCGGACTGAAGAACGCTGGAGCTTGGTCCGCCCTCACTTTAGGGTGAGGGTAGAGAGCAATAATAATCGATTAAGTAATCGAGTCGAACCACAAGGAATGCAAGGACGCTCAAGTCTCAAGTAGTAACCTAGCTATTAAACCTACTATTCAAGCTACCAACAAGTATGTTTTTGTGTTTTTGATTAACTAATGACACCAAAAAGTAATTATCAACTTCAAACTTAACTAAACAAGCAACAAATGAGCAAAGGATATAAAATTAATAGAAAATAAACGTGATTCCAATTATACTTCGATTAGGCTCAAGTGATGGGTGATTAGAACTCTAACTATAATTAACCAATTTAATCCAATTTCATGTGGGAAACCTCCTAACTATGGTTCACTCAATTCTCATTGCAATGAAGACAAGTAGATTAATGAAAGGCCTAATTCCGACCAAGACATCAAGCAATTCATTAACTCCCAATAGCTCATGGAGTTCCTTAACCCTACTATACTCTAGCATGCAAATCTCTTGATCCTAGCATCTAATCTAAGCCTCCTAAGCATTAGATCAAACACTTGGTATGCAACTATGGTGATCAATCACAATTACATAATAAAACATAGCCCCAAGAGAAATGAACATGAAATTAGAAGGTAAATTCACAATTAAAGTCTAAACCCAATCACTTAATCCTAATCTACATATAATTAAAATCACAAAGAGAACTAGCTAGACATAATTAAGGAAAATAAACCATAAAAAGTAATTGAAATCATGCTTAAAAGAAAGAGAATTCAATAAGGAAGAAGAATATGGCCTCCAATTGCAAATCCAACCAATGTAGCTTCTACAGGGGACGTGAAGACAATAGTAGCTGACTTTGTCGGCTATTATTCGGATTTATTTGGCAAAAAAGTCCCCCGTTCCCCGGTTGATTGGAGTGTCATGGGAGCAGGTTACAGACTTTCTCCGGATGAACAGATGGAACTGATCTGTCCCGTTTCTCTGGGAGAAATCCGGACTGCCCTCTTTGATATTGGAGATGATAAAGCTCCTGGACCTGATGGTTACACTTCGGCGTTCTTCAAGAAGAATTGGGACTTACTGAATGATGATGTGGTAGCGGCTGTGGATGAGTTCTTTTCCAAAGGACTCATCCTTAGGAAGCTCAACCACACCGTTGTGTCACTTATCCCGAAGACGTCTCATGACCCCGGTGTCTCGGATTTCAGACCCATTGCTTGTACTAATGTGGTTTATAAAATAATTACAAAAATTCTCTCTTCTCGTATGGCACCTCTTTTGCAAAGACTCATCTCCCCTTCATTAAAGGCCGGAACATCATGGATAACTTTTATCTTGCCGAGGAGTTGATCAAGACTTATGAGAGGAAACGGGGTATTACAGCGCGCTGTATGGTGAAGATCGACCTGAGGAAAGCCTATGATTGTATATCGTGGGATTTTCTTAGAGATGTACTTTACGGACTTAATTTCCACCCTTGCTTAATCCATTGGATCCTCACATGTGTTACCTCTGCCACTTTCTCCATTGCCATCAATGGGGGAAGTCATGGGTTTGTTAGGGGACAAAGGGGATTGCGTCAGGGCGATCCGATGTCTCCGACTCTATTTCTCTTTTGCATGGATTATCTATCTCGCCTTCTTCATGCTCGCACACACGCTTCCACTTTTATTCATCATCCTAAGTGTGACACTACTGACATCACTCATTTGGCATTTGCAGATGACTTGCTGCTCTTTGGGCGTGGTGATCCGGACTCTATGCGAGTGCTCCGAGATACCTTGGAAGAGTTCACCGTGACTTCTGGACTTGCTATAAATAAGTCCAAATCGCATATCTTCCTTGGTGGTGTTCGGTCGTACGAGAAGCAAGAAATCTTGGAACTGTTTGGTTTTCCCGAGAGCACCCTCCCGGTTAAATACCTGGGATTGCCCTTGGCTTCAAAATCTCTTACTACACCTGATTATGCTCCTCTTATTACTCAGATTTTGAATTTTATTCACAGGTGGTCTTATTCGAATTTATCTCGTGCAGGTCGGTTGGAGCTTATTCAATCGGTTCTGCAAGGGGTGGAATGTTACTGGCTCCAGGCTCTGCCTCTGCCTGGCACAGTGATTAACAGAATCACGAAGTTGATCAGGAAGTTTTTGTGGGGGTGCTCATATTGCCCTGTCTCTTGGAAAAAGGTGTGCCTCCCACGAAAAGAAGGGGGTTTGGGTCTTCGTGACCTAGTTGTATGGAACAAAGCGCTTCATTCGAAGACCTTGTGGAACATACATGCTAAAACAGACACCCTTTAGATCAAGTGGATACATGCTGAGTACCTCCGAGGACAGGACATTTGGGAATTTCCTTTTCCCAAACGGGATGCACCCCATATTACAAACATTTTACGCATTCGTGATCGGTTGGTTCTTGATTATGGGGGAAACCTCAATAATGTTAAAACTAAACTTGTTGGCTGGTTTACAGGTAAGGGAACCTCCGAGGCGTATGAGCACTTTCGTACCAAAGGCGAGAAGAAATTCTGGCACAAGGCGATTTGGCGCTCCTACATCCCTCCTAAGTTCTCCGTGACCCTGTGGCTTGCTCTGCAAGGAAGGTTGAAGACATTGGACCGGTTGATGCATTCTGATATCGCCCGAGGCTGTGTCTTGTGTGATAGTTCTGATGAGACCCATGATCATTTGTTCTTCACTTGTGAGAAGTCTTTGGCTGTGTGGTCGAGTATTTGTTCGTGGTTGCGGTGCAGGAATCAGATGATTACCATTCCTAGTGTTGTTCGACGCTTTCAGAGAGAGAAAGCTAGTTCGGGGATCATTCGGAAAGCGAAATGGGTGGCCCTTGGTGCTACTGTTCAGTACTTGTGGCAAGCGCGTAACCTCAAATATGTGGCGAAGAAACCGTTCGAGGTAAGCCACATCATTAAGGAGATTAAGCTGGATGTCTACCGTTTTCTCTACTCCCTCTTTCCGGCTGATGCTGTGATGTCCCACATGGACATTAACACTACTTAGGGCTGTTTTTATTTTATTCTTATTCTTATTTTTTATTTTCCTTACTCCCGGCACTTGTCGGGTACCTATTGTATGACTCTCCTACTAGTGTATGGTTATGGTGGGTGTGTGGAGGGACTGTTATAGGTTTTACGTACACGGTGCACCTCATTCTCTCTCTCCCCTAGGATTGACATATGTTCATTGATAGCTCACGGGCCCGCTGGTCATGGGAGTGGCCTATCCATGTAACATATGTTCGGTTCTTTCTGGGTGTGTTTTATTTATCGCTTTCTGCACGTTATTTTCCGGAGCCTACGTGTTTTGGCAGGGTCAGAACTTGTGTATTTCTCTTTTATATTTATGCAATAACCTTTTTCTGCTAAAAAGGAAAGAGGGAAATATTTCTAGGGTTCTTGGGGAATTAAAAATATGAAAAGATACACAAATGGGGTGAATTCTAGAATTAAATACATAGAAAATCAAGTTTGGGTCGAGTTGGACGAGCTAACTCGGTCAATAAGTGAAGGGGGAAGGGCCGACGGCGGTCTGGCCGGCGGTCTGGCAAGCCGCCAGTCAAGCTGCCATCCAGGCTGCCGTTTATGCTACAGCTCAGCCACCTGGCCGGCAGTCTGGCCAGGCCACCGTCCAGGCCGCCGGCGATCCTCTCCGTGCGCAGCCCTACGGTTTCGCCTCGTTCTCCCTCGTCCGAGCTCCGATTCTCGATCCGCTTTTTGCTATGGCTTCGTATCGAACTCCTTTTCGGCATGGAATGAACAAATCAGCCAATTAAGTTCTCCATTCTTCCTGCAAAAAGCATAAAGAGACTCGAGAGAACGAGGAAAGCATAAATGAAAGCAACTAGTGAAACCCTAACTGTACAACTTGAAATTCCATATGTAAGAACACAAGTTTCACTCCAATTGAGCTCGATTCTCCCTCGTTTCCGGTCTTTGATCCTTAACTACTTGAATGCTCTTTTAACATTCTCACAAAAATAGATCGAAAACCGAGAAAAACGAGAAAAGTGTAAAGTATGCTAAGAGTTAAGAAACCCTAGCATTTCTAACATTTAAGCACATATATCGAGACTCAAACACATTCCAAAACACTCAACATGCACATAAAATACGTATTAATCAGTGCTACATACCAAAGGATGGTCGACAAAATATTCGAGACCCACATCGGTAGAATTGTCGAAGTATATGTAGACGACATAGTCGTTAAAAGCAAGGAAATTGCCACTTGTGTAAATGACCTCAAAATTGTTCTTAGCCTACTTCGTGAAGTAAATTTAAAGTTAAACCCAGAAAAGTGTACTTTTATGGTCCTATCTGGAAAATTTCTAGGGTGCTGGGTTTCACACGAAGGTTTAAAGGCTAACCCATCAAAAGTCTGAGCCATCCAAGAAATGCAAGTGCCGAAGTCAATCCATGATGTGCACAGGCTGACGGGCTGCCTAGCTGCACTAAGTCGTTTCCTGTCTAAGGCCGCCGAAAAATAACTCTTGTTCTTCAAGATACTAAAGAAGGTGCCGAACTTTGAGTGGAACGACGAGCACAGAAAATCTTTCGACGACCTAACGAGGTACCTCGCAAACCTCCCTACTTTATCTGTACCAAAAGAGGGCAAGGTCCTTACCCTATACCTCACCGCTTTGGACGAGGCAATCAATACGGTCCTGGTAAGATAAGAGAAACGTCGTCAACTACCCATCTATTTCATAAGCCGAGCCCTCAAAGGACCGGAGATGAGGTACCAACCTTTGGAAAAGGTCGCACTAGCATTGGTAAATGCAGCAAGGAGACTTCGACCGTACTTCCACGCGCATCCAATACAAGTGCTGACCGATCTCCCACTTCGGCAAGTGCTCACAAAACCAGAAGCATCCGGGCGAATCGCCAAATAGGCTGTAGAACTCGGCGAGCACGCGATTTCCTTTGTACCTCGTCAGGCCGTTAAAGGGCAAGCCTTGGCCGATTTCCTAGTAGAAGCCAAGTTCACGGAGGTGCAGAAGCCCGCCGGACCTGCCGAAGACAAATCAAAGGCCGAAGCACCAAACCAACCGCCGCAAGACCGTTGGAAGGTCTACGTGGATGGAACATCCGGCAACAAAGGAAGCGGAGCCGGGATCCTACTCATCAGCCCGGAAGGGAAGGAGACTACCTATGCACTCCGGTTCAACTTCCCAACCACAAATAATGAAGTGGAGTACGAAGCTCTAATCGCTGGACTTCGTCTAGCCCAAGCTCTCCAAGTACAAGCCATTCAAGTTCACAGCGACTCTCAAGTCGTAGTGAGCCATATGCTAGGCAAGTACGAGGCCAAAGGTGAACGAATGAAGAAATACCTCCATAAGGCCAAGATCCTACAATAGAGCTTCTCATACTTCAAGTTGGTGCGAATCCCAAGAGGAGACAACGATCGAGCTGACGCACTGAACAAACTTGTGTCGTCCTCAACGACCTCTCTGGTGGAAGAAGTACAACTCCGAAGTATTGATGAAGCTGAAGTTAATGTAGTAACCGAAGATGGAACGAACTGGATGACTCCATTTCGCAACTATTTAGGAAAAGGCGAACTCCCAACTGATAAGGTCGAGGCTAGGAAGCTCCTGGCTAAATCCACCAAGTACGTCCTTGAACAGGGAGTACTGTATAGAAAATCCTACCTCCAGCCTCTCCTAAGATGTGTGGGGCCCAACCAAGCGAACTACGCATTGCGCGAAGTCCACGAAGGGTCCTGTGGCAGTCACATCGGAGCTCGCGCCCTATCCAAAAAGATCATGAGATCGGGATACTATTGGCCCACCATGTTACAGGATGCTATCGACCTCGTCAAACAGTGTCCGAAGTGCCAAATCCATGCGACGGTTCCAAGGTTGCCACAGACCGAACTGGCCAGCATGCAAAGCCCTTGGCCGTTCTTGCAGTGGGGAATAGATATCGTCGGCCCATTCGAAAAAGCTCCCGACCAACTACAATTCCTCATTGTAGCTATCGACTACTTTACGAAGTGGGTGGAAGCCGAACCTCTGGCACGGATCACAAGCAAAAAATTCTAAACTTCATTTGGAAGAACATAGTTTGTTGTTTCGGCATACCTCATGTCCTCGTCTCAGATAATGGAACCCAGTTCACAGACAGGACGTTCAGAGAATGCTGTGATGAACTCCATATCCAACAAAAGTTCACCTCGGTAGCTCACCCTCAAATGAATGGCCACACCGAGGTTACGAACCGAACAATAGTCAAAGGGTTAAAAACCTGACTCGATAAGGCCAAAGGAGATTGGGTGGCAAACTTGCCCCAAGTTCTATGGTCTTACCGGACTATTCCCTGAACCTCACATGGTGAAACACCATATAGTTTGGTATACGGAACTGAAGCAGTGATCCCGGTAGAGATCGGCTTGCCGAGCCCCTAAACGCCTAACTTCACAGCCCAGAACAACGAAGAGAAACTTCGAACTGACCTGGATTTGCTAGAAAAAAAGTGGGAACAAGCCTATATACAGGAAGCTCGATACAAACAGCAAGTAGCTCGGTACTATAACAACCTGGTGAAGCACCAGCAATTCCAAATAGGCGACTTCGTGCTTCGGAATAACGAGGTCAGTAAGGCGGAGAAGCTCGGCAAGCTAGAAGCCACTTGGGAAGGCCCATACCGAGTTCAAGAAGTCCTCGGCAAAGGGTCATACAAGCTCGCCTATTTATCTGGTGAGCCAATACCCCGATCTTGGCATATTTCTCATTTGAAGAGATACTATCTATAAGTGGAAGCAGGTGTGTGTAAATAGCTTGTTTGGTTGATTGTGTCCATCTTTTTAAAAAGTGTCTTATTTTTATCAATAAAGTTCGAGTCTTGCATATTTTAGCGTTGCATGTTTCTTCCACTTGTACATTTTATCTCGAAACTCACAAACTAAATTCCTGACGAGGAATACAAAAACAAACCAAAACTCCAACTTCGGAGTAGCATTTAAACGTGCGTAGGGAGACCACTCCTATCGATAAATTCGACAAATAAGGAACCCATATAATCTTAACCTCATTTTATGACGAGGACGGGTTGTATAAAGGTCAAACTTCATCTTATGACGAAGAACGTCACTTAAGGCCAAACTTCGTCTTATGACGAAGTGCGCCACTTGAGGCCAAACTTCGTCTTATGACGAAGTGAGCCACTTTAGGCCAAACTTCGTCTTATGACGAAGTACGCCACTTCAGGCCAAACTTCGTCTTATGACGAAGTACGCCACTTCAGGCCAAACTTCGTCTTATGACGAAGTGTGCCACTTAAGGCAAAATTCGTCTTATGACGAAGTGAGCCACTTCAGGCCAAACTTCATCTTATGACAAAGTAACCCACTTAAGGCCGAACTTTATTTCATGGCGAAGTAAGCTGCCTTCGTTTCAAATAGGGGAATCTACCTTAGTTAAAAATGAGGATAAAAAGCTGAAATAAAAGTGCAAAATTTCCGTTTTATTTCATGTAAATGGAAAATGTACAAGTATTACGAGGAACCCGGAGGCCTAGGCTCACTAAAGCTAAGCCAATCTCTAGCAAAGTCCCTACCAGAGTTAAAGTTCAAAATATCGTCTACACTAAGCCTGCCTCTACCTCGTCCGATAGCTGAGCTTCGACCTCTACCTCGGCCACTCTGAGTTCCACGACCTCAGACACTTTGGCTTGCTTGACCTCGACCTCGTCCAGGCGCCAACCGTCGCTCTTGACTGTAAAATTCTTGAGAGTGGCGTGCGACAATCCTAGGATCAGGGTTGGCCGAACTTGAAGTTTCACCTTCCAAGAATTCCCGAGAAGTGCGGTCAAGGTGCCTCAAGTTCGAACCAGGGGTATCCGACGTCGAAAACTCAGCTTCCGATAAAATACATCGTTTTAACTTCGGACAGCGATCAAGGACTGTCTCGTAGATGCTCGCTACCCGTACAAGCTCTTTAAATTCATCCCGAAGCTGTCAGGAGTCATTCCCATATTGCTCCTTGTAACTTCGGCACCGAGCCTTGAGGTCCTTGACCTTACTATAGGTCTCAGAAATTGTGGATCCCCCAGCTCGGTGAATTATGGCCTCATACTCCGTGTGCTCCTCGACTATCTCCTTGAAAGTTTTGATGTCGTCCAGAGCTTGTTGGTACTTGTCATCGAGCTCTAGATACCTAACATGCACTTCGTCAAGTTTTTCCTGAGCCGCTCGAAGTCTCACTCCAGCCTCGACCTCGATGTTATCAGCTTGTTTTTTCCAGTTCGAAGCATCGATCTCAGCTACTTCAACAGCTCGACGAAGTTCGGATATTTCTCTCACGAAGTGAGAAGCATCGTAAAAATCAAGAGCAGACTACAAAGAATAGATACAAGCAAGTTTCAACAAGAGGCATTTTTATTTAAAGCCGAATACGGCAAAAGAAGCGCCACCCTAACGGTGACGAAGTACAAGGCTAAAAAAAAAAAAAAAGGGGGAGAAAGAACATATGAGAGGAGTCAGTTAAACCCCCTCATGGTTTCCTTCATCCCTGCCGACCTCTGGTTCGGCATCGTGTTCCCCCGACCTCCCCCCAGTGGCGTCGGTGGTTGGGTCCTTCGGCAGCCCGGCGATCGCGGCCTCCAGCTTGTCATCCCTGTCGACGGGACAATTCCGAACCGCCGTCTCCGATAGAAGGGACCTCTGCTCGGCCAGCTTTTCCACCACTGGTACCTCCGAAGTGTTCTCCACAAGCACCTCGGCATATTCCCGCAGCATCTCCTCTTCAGAGCATGCCTTATACCCATACTTGGCCTTATCCAAGCCTGGGTAATCCTGGGTAATCAAGTCAATGACTGCTGCAGAGACCGAAGTGCTCATAGTACCAGTTGTGTAACGGCCCTACCAAAGTGGCGGGACCGGAATATACGCTCGGCGAAAGCCCGGAGCATCCTACCTTGGCCAGCAACCGCATGGGCCATCTTCTCCCGCTCCTCAGTGAGCTGGGCCTTCAACTCTGTAACTTCGGCCTCCAGGTCGGACGCCTGCTTCTTTGCCTCTTCGGTGGCGGCAAGGGCCTTAGCCTCCCGTTCCGCCGCCATCTTGGCCTTAGACTCGGCCGCGGCCACCTTTGCCGCAAGATCGGCCTTCGCTACCTCGACCTCAGCAGAGAATTTCCGGAATTTGGCAACTCCGTCAGTGATGAAGTTCACCAGGCTATTCAGTCCGGCCACAGCCACCTCGGCCTCCTGCACAAAGAAAAGAAATGTTAGAACACACACCTGACATAAATGTCTAATCTACCGAATTCTACTCACCTTGGGAAATGGCATCTCCCGGTATACATCCTGGCCCAAAAGCCAACCACCCCCATAAGCCCCCACCTCGTCAATCAAGGAGAGCCGAACTCCCTGAATTTGATGACCCACAGTCAAAGGTGGAGGTGAGCCGGCCCGAGGTGAACCCGGCTGTGAACTCTCTGAAACTGACCTAGTCAGGTCGGTTGTTCTCTCAACCGACGTACCAGACACTGTCTGTACTACTGCAGGAGAGGGCCTCGCCCTCTTCTTTTTCCTCTGTACCGCAGCCTGGAGATCTTGGGGATTCACTGCAAGCACAAAAGCGCATATTAAACCTCGAACAGATAACACCTCATGTAATATATGAAGCAAGGCCTCACCGAAATCTGCGGTCATAGTGCCGTCATATGGGCTCAGCCCATACCTCACATGATCGGCCTCAGAATAATCCCTCTCAATGTGGCCGAGGTTCACCAAGCTCGTCTCAAGATCACTGATTGGTTTCCCAGTGACTTGAGGCGTGAACTTGACCTTGGACCAAGGATATAAAGGCACCCCTTCAGTCCAGCAGAAGAAAAATTTCTTCCGCCAGTTCGGCACCTTGGAGGGTGTACCCAACTTAAACCCATGGAGGGGAGAAAAGTAAACCTACCCCGTCGGACCCCGCTTAGGCCTGAAAGACTTAAGCAACAAATCTACAGAGGCCGAACCGCCAAGGCGACCGACCTCGACACAAAACCTGACGATTTGTTTGACGGAGGGCGGCGCCAACTACCCTAACAACAATTCGAGCTTCTCTAGAAGTTTGACAAAAACGGGATTCAAAGGAAAGCGAAGACCGAAATGCAGATAATCTACGTACACGGTAAAAAGACCTACAGGAGGCGAACTACCCCTATCATCTATACATGGCAGAACCAACTCCGTCGACTCCGGAAACAAAAATTTCCGAGCCAAACTTTGCATATGCGACTCACTCATGGTGGAGGCATATTGCAGGGCGGCGTCTGACCCAACTAAGGGTTAGAATTTGATTTCTCGAAGGCTGGGCAGGATCAATAACTGAGTGTACTCATTCAAAAAAACCCTAGCCGGAATTACCCTAGACGGCGAGGGCGAAACCCCTGTGTTCACCCTATCCATATCTACCGGGAGAGAAGATGAAGAAGAAGACATTAACAAGGAAGAAACTTACTTGTTGTGGCTTTCACAAAAAATTCCCTGAAAATGGTGCGAATGGCGGCGGCAGTTGCAAAATTTCGATTTAGGGTTTTTACTCTCTCTCTTCAAGTCGGGGAGGTGAATTGGGGGAAAATGTTTTAAGGCGTACGCTGAAAGCTTTTATAAGCAAATATTCCGCCTTTTCAAATCCCGCCTCTTCACCTGCCCGCATAGGGAAGCGACACGTGTCCCACTTACTCTGGACTCCCACAGTCGCGCCCCTTCTATCCAGCCTATTCAAGCTTGTCACGCCCCAGTTCACGAGGGAAGGCACGTGTGCCGGGACGTGGCAAGGCGTTGGAATTAAGAAGCGGGGATAGAAAGAGGCTCATGGCTTGGGATAATATAATATTATTTATTAAAAAATTAAATACGGGATCGGGACGCACAGCACGAACTACAAGGTAGGTAATAAGAAAACCATACCACTTGTACCGGCCGCCTCTGTCTGAATACCCGTAGACATAAATAATAAAATACGGGATCGCGACATACAACTCAAACTATGGGGTTGGCTAAGCCAAACAGCCCATGCTGGCCGACTTGTCTGAATACCCGTAATATATATATATATATATATATATATATATATATATATATATATATATATATAATCAATGGTGTAAGAGGAACGTAGAGATTTTATATCAAAATACAAAATTAACTTAGGATATTATATATAGGGAGATGAACTTTATTTATAGGCGTAGCGGAAGCCTTTATTCCTTTATACAGTAACAACAACAGTCATCTCCAGCTTCGTCTGCTCCACTAGCTCCCTAATCTGCAAAACATTTGGAAAGGAATTGCAGGGCTAAGTACTAATGTACCCAGTGGGCTTGTGCCAAAAACATTTTATCATAAAAAGAATGTCCATGATAATAAAGTATACATAGAAGGGTTTTGAAATTAAATTTACTTCCATGCATACCAAACCTCGATTTTCATGATTGTGCGCACATGTGTATTACCCTGTTACTCTTATACTAATCCCGGGACATTGCCACAGCCGGATCCCCTTTTCATGATGGAGCCATAGTTTGGAGGCAATGGAATATTTTATCCAGAGATTCTCCCCTTGAAGTTAGAATCAATTGGTGATCAACCCAACGATTTCTAACTGTGCGCACAGCCTCCCGATTAGTGTGTGAGACCAACCGAAAGACCCGATCGCATACATTATAAGAGCATTAAACATGTAATAACACATTAAAATATTTTCATGGATAATCTTATTTTATCAGAGTTTACTAACTCAAATAATAATTTGCAAGAATAAAGCCCCACCTATACTAAAATAACTCGAAGCCTTGGTTTCGGATGATGTAGATACTCTTCGCCAATATCGCACACACTTATTATTGCTAAGTTTAATTTCTATTGGATTTGAAGGTTGAATGAATCAAATATGAACGCCTGTAGTCTCTTATTTATAGGAGGATAAAGTGGTAAGATCTTCATGAGTCATCCTCCTAGGCTTTATTAGTCATCACCTATAGCTTAGGTGAGTCAACCCTATGTTTACTAGGTATGCAACATGTATAAAGGGAAATGAACTCATAAATGATTAGAATATATACATATATCGCCTATTCACTGCTTAGCATGTTATACATAAAGACTAATTTATTTGTTTTATCTTGTGAACCATGCACTTTTATATTATTATATAATTATACATCTACACATGTTAGTATTAGTTGTGAAAAGAAAGTGTATTATATATATGTATATGCCTATATTTCTATCTATTTATATATATATATATATATATATATATATATATATATATATATATATATATACTATTAAATTATCAATATACATATATATGTAATCGTATTACTTGTATATATTATATATGTATAAAATAAAATTTTCTATAGTTAAAATTAAAAGAATTATTCTAATAAAATATCTTATCAGAATTACTAAATTTCCTTAAAATATTTATTTTAACTATTTAAACTTAATAAGAAAATTCAAGATATTACATCCCTCCCTCCTTATAAAAATTTCGTCCCGAAATTTCACGTACCTGGGTATTCTAAGTTGGGGTACTGGGCTCTTATCTTTTCTTCTAACTCCTATGTAGCCTCCTCTTGGCCGTGATGATTCCAAAGTATTTTTACTTGTGGAATTTCCTTGTTCCTTAAAATTCATATCTTGCGATCGAGTATCCTTATCGGTCTTTCCTCATACTGTAAGTCTTGACTTAGGATTACTTCATCATACTTTATTACGTGTTTAGGATCAAACACGTACTTTCTTAACATTGAAACATGGAAAACATTGTGAATACCTGTTAAGTTAGGTGGTAGGGCTAACTTATAAGCAACGGGACCTATTCTCTCGAGAATTTCAAAGGGCCCGATGTACCTAGGACGTAACTTACCTCATTTTCCAAATCATATGATTCCCTTCGTAGGAGAAACCTTGAGAAAAACATAATCTCTAATTTCAAACTGAAGATCTGTGCGTCTTTTGTCAGCATACAATTTTTGCCTATCTTGTGCCTCTTTTATCCTCTGTCGAATTAAATCAACAGCTTCTACCATGTCCTGAATCAAGTCTGGACCCAACAGTTTCCTTTCGCCAACTTCATCCCAGTAGAGTGGCGATCTACATTTCCGTCCGTATAAGGCTTCGTACGGTGCCATTCCTATAGTTGCCTGATAACTATTGTTATAGGCAAATTCTACAAGTGGTAGAACATCCTCCCAGTTGTCACCACGATCTGTGACAACCGCTCGAAGCATATCTTCTAGAACTTGTATTGTTCTTTCAGACTGTCCATCCGTCTGAGGGTGGAAAGCGGTGCTGAAGTTCAATTGAGTTCCCATTGCTTCCTGTAGGCTCCTCCAAAATTTTGATGTAAATCTCGTATCTCGATCTGACGTAATCGATACAGGAATTCCGTGCAGACGAACTACCTCTTTAACATAAAGATGAGCTAACTTATCTAATCCTAAAGTCATCTTTGTTGGCAGGAAGTGGGCTGATTTCGACAGTCAATCCACTATGACCCATATAGTTGTATTTCCCCGTGTTGACTTTGGAAGGCTCACCACGAAGTCCATATTGATATGTTCCCATTTCCACTCTGGAATTGGCAGTGGTTGTAACGCTCCATATGGCCGTTGGTGTAATGCTTTCGCTTGTTGGCATGCAAGGCATCGTTCCACAAATGATGCTATGTTTTTCTTCATGGCCTCCCACCAAAAGTTTCGACGTAGATCCATGTACATTTTTGTGCTTCCAGGGTGGGCGGTGTATGGTGTATCATGAGCTTCACTCATAATCTCATTTTTCAACTCATCGTTTCTTGGAACGCACAATCTCTCCTTATACATAAGAGCTCCATCTTTTGCAATTGCAAATCCTTCTGAAAATCCCTTGGCTTCTCCCGTTTCAACCTTTGAACGCATTTTCTCTAAGAATTCATCTTTCTTCTGAGCTTCAATGACTTTTTCTCGTAAATCTGGTTTAGCCATTATTGCTGCTATGTAACTTGACACTGTTTCTGGTGGGCATACAACTTGTAGTTCGAGAGCGGCGAATTCTCAAATAAGTTTTTCTTGTTTCGTGATCAAACATCCTAATTTTCCTTAGCTTTTTCGACTAAGGGCATCAGCTACTACATTGACTTTTCCAGGATGATAGTTGATGGTACAATCGTAGTCTTTAACTAACTCCAACCATCTTCTCTGTCTCATGTTTAACTCCTTCTGCTCGAAAAAATACTTTAAGCTCTTGTGGTCTGTGAAGATTTCGCACTTGACTCCGTAGAGGTGGTGCCTCCAAATTTTCAGTGCATGGACAACTGCTGCTAGCTCCAAGTCATGAGTAGGGTAATTTAACTCATGAGGTTTCAATTGTCGTGAAGCATATGCTATCACTTTCTTGTTTTGCATTAGCACGCATCCTAGACCTTGTTTTGACGCATCAGTGAATACGGTGAATCTTTCGTTGCTCTCAGGAATTGCTAACACTGGGGCGGTGGTCAGTCTCTTTTTCAGCTCCTGAAAACTTCATTCGCAATCTTCAGTCTAGGTGTACTTAATTCCCTTCTTGAGTAATTGCGTCATTGGTTTAGCCAATTTGGAGAATCCTTCAATGAATCTCCTGTAATAACCTGCTAAACTAAGAAAACTCCATATTTCGTTAGCATTTGTTGGGGTCTTCCATCCGTTGACTGCCTCGACTTTGGCAGGGTTGACTTTGATGCCTTCTGCTGAGACGATGTGACCTAAAAACATAACTTCCTTCAACCAGAATTCACACTTGCTGAATTTGGCGTATAACTTCTCTGCACGTAATGTTTCTAGTATGATACGTAGGTGTTCTTCGTGTTGGCTTTCACTTTTTGAGTATATAAGAATGTCATCAATGAAAACAAGGACAAAACCATCTAGATATTGATGAAAAATCCGATTCATTAGATCTATGAATACTGCTGGGGCATTAGTCAATCCGAATGGCATAACGGTGAACTCGTAGTGTCCGTATCTGGTTCGGAATGCCGTCTTTGGGATGTCTTCTTTTCTCACTTTAAGTTGATGGTATCCAGATCGAAGATCAATTTTCGAGAATATGGATGCTCCTTTCAGCTGGTCAAAGAGATCGTCTATCCTTGGTAGTGAATACCTATTTTTGATTGTGAGCTTGTTCAATTCCCTATAGTCGATGCACATCCTTAAACTCCCATCTTTTTTCTTTACAAAGAGTACTGGTGCTCCCCATGGCGATACACTGGGTTGTATGAAACCCAGGTCTAACAGCTCTTGTAGTTGAACTTTCAGCTCCTGTAATTCTTTTGGAGCCATCCGGTAGGGTGCTTTGGAAATTGGTGCAGCTGTTCTAAATCAATCGAGAACTCAACTTGTCTATCTGGGGGTAATCCAGGTAAGTCAGTAGGAAATACATCTTCATATTCTTGTACAACTAGTACTGTGCCAATCTCTTTCTCCTTTTGAGGTTGTTCTTTCAAAGTAACCCAGAAAGCTTGACAATTCCCCTTTCGCATAATTGACGCAGCTTTTATTGCCGAGACGATTGGTACTCTCGCACCATTTCTTGTGCCATGGAGACTTACTCTATCTTCATCATTTCTTTGGAAATAAACTTCTCTCTCCTTGCAATCAATCGTTGCCCCATTATTCTCTAGCCAGTCCATCCCTAATATTACGTCAAATTCTTTCATAGATATGACGTATAAGTCTGCTACAAAAATCCGTTCAGCAATTTTAATTTCTTGATTCTCAAAGGCTTTTTCTGATAACATGGTTTCTCCTGACGGAATGGTTATTTGTAGGGCTTGATCTATTTTTCTAGGTCTCAAGTCTAGGATATCACATATAATTTGTGAAATGAAAGAATGTGATGCTCCAGTATCAAATAATGCTAAGATAGGTATGTTGTTTAGGTAAATCATACCTGCAAGGTTCTCAGGTGCTTTGGCTGCTTGCTCCTGGTTTATGGCGTACGCCCTAACTTGTTGAAGAGGTTTAGGCATCGGCTTCTGATATCCCTGATTCATCCGTGGAGGTGGCGGCGGTAAAGGTTGGAATCTTAGCATTCCCTGGTTTCCGTTGGAAAAAGGACAATTACGGGAAAAGTGTCCTGGCCTTTTGCACCTAAAACAATCATTGGTGCCTTTTCTGCATTCCCCAAAATGGTACTTTTGACAGATACGACAAAGCGGTTTGTTTTGCCCTGGCGGTTGGAATTGTTAAGGATATCCCCTCCATGGCTGTTTTCCGTTGAAACTTCCTGAATTCATTTCTTCCCATTTTCTTTTCTTATTGGCTTGGTTTGGTACATGCTCGGGTGTCCTCTCTCTTGGAAGCATAGATTCTATATCCATAGCTCTGCTTAGTATCTGAGTATATGTAAGTGGTCCGTGGCTGGCTAAGGAAACCCCTATCTCATGACGTAAGCCTCGTCGAAATCTGTCGGCACGACTTGCATCAGTATTCACCAAATGTGGAGCATAACGTGACAGTTGGTTAAACAGTTGGTCATATTCCATGACCGTCCTCCTTCCCTGTTTGAGATTCCAAAACTCGTTCTGCTTTTGTTGTTGATAACAACCTGGTATATATTTTCCACATAGTTCCTTTTTGAAATCTCCCCAAGTATATTCATCCCACTGCTCCGGAGTTATAGTCCGTTTTACCGACTCCCATCAGAAGTCAGCTTCACCCACCAGTTGATGAGTTGCTAAAGTTAGTCGGTTCTTGTCTCCACAATCGATATAGTCGAAAATTTTCTCCATCGATCTGATCCAGTTTTCAGCAGCAGTTGGATCACCAAATCCATTAAAGGTAGGTGGATTTTGTCTACGAAAACACTCATCGATCCTAACAATAGATTGGGGCTCTACTCATTCCTCACGTTCTGGGGTTGCCTCATGGTGTCCATTTCTTGCTGGTTCCATTTCTGTATCATAACTTTTGTTAATATGGTTTGTTGAGAAATAAAAGGTTATGATAAAGGCATGTTGTGGGTAAATATTAAACAACATACATCTATTCAAACATATTTTACATAATATACATATGCCTCCATCTATCAAAACAGGTGTATGCCTTCTTAAAGGACTTTTTAGAACAAGCAACATATATATTAGTCAAAAGATATGAAGTCAGAGTGGCTCGTAAAATGCCCACACTAAAATTTCTGACTTCTCCTGCAACATACGTTAGTAATATATTATATAATTTTCTTCGATTCTCTTCATCTAAGAACTGTCCTGAAATGAGCCCTGGTGGCTCCCATCTTTATCTGGATCTGAGTTTGAGTGATCATTTGCAACTTCATTAATATTTATCCTTATACGATCAGTTGGTGCTATAGTTTGCATCCTGGCTTTTCTGGTAGGTCCTCTTCCATTTTCTACTCTTGGTGTTGGTGATGCAACCGTTTCTCGTTGCTCAAAACCTGGTGGGGGTGTCTCCGTCCGAACTCTAACTCTAGATGGACCCGCCTCATCATTGTTCCTACTTATTGTAGGGGGAAATGAAGGTGGTGGTGCTGGCGTACTAACAATATCAGTTTGAATTGGAGATCCTAACATGATCCATTTTGTAAAGATCAGGTGAACAAACTTTGAGAAATCGAGTATCTCCGCATCTGTAACTGGATCTCTTACACATATCTCTGATCTAAGGTATTCTGCCCACTCGCTCCACTGAGCAGGTAGTTGTAGAATCATTTTACGAACGGCTTCGACTTCACTGATCCCTCCTAGTTTTGCATTAGTGTAAAGCGTTGCCAAACGCCCGACAAATTCTCCTACTGATTCATTAGGAATCATTTCGCAACTTCTGAATTGGTTTTTGTAATCCTCTAATACATAACGGTTTACCCACTGTCTTCTTGGATTCATCTTACAACACCTGTAACTTAATATGTCATGTATATAACAATAGTTCAAAAACTATGTATAACCATGTGTGACTATTTTCCGACCTACTTGCATATTCCTGATGTATCCTTGATAATAAATCTTTAAACTCACATTGTATAATATGAACCATTTACACATGAGTTACTTGGGTTCGATTGTCCCAAACATAACTATAACATGAATCATGACCCCTTTACTTTCATGCATGCTCATAAAATAAAATCTTTTACCTCCCCCTCTTTCTCTTTTTGGAGTCTGGTGCAGCAGCGAGCTTGAGAGTTGTTGTTGTTGTTATGCTTTCCTTTAAAGAATTGAAAATACAATTCTAATTCTAAAATAAAAAGAAAACGATTTCAGAGCGGTGAATTGCTCTGATACCATTATGTCACGCCCCAGTTCCCGAGGGAAGGCACGTGTGCCGGGACGTGGCAAGGGGTTGGAATTAAGAAGCGGGGATAGAAAGGGGCTCATGGCTTGGGATAATATAATATTATTTATTAAAAAATTAAATACAGGATCGGGACGCACAACACGAACTACAAGGTAGGTAATAAGAAAACCATACCACTTGTACCGGCCGCCTCTGTCTGAATACCCGTAGACATAAATAATAAAATACGGGATCGGGACATACAGCTCAAACTATGGGGTTGGCTAAGCCAAACAGCCCATGCTGGCCGACTTGTCTGAATACCCGTAATATATATATATATATATATATATATATATATATATATATATATATATATAATCAATGGTGTAAGAGGAACGTAGAGATTTTATATCAAAATACGAATTAACTTAGGATATTATATATAGGGAGATGAACTTTATTTATAGGCGTAGCGGAAGCCTTTATTCCTTTATACAGTAACAACAACAGTCATCTCCAGCTTCGTCTGCTCCACTAGCTCCCTAATCTGCAAAACATTTGGAAAGGAATTGCAGGGCTAAGTACTAATGTACCCAGTGGGCTTGTGCCAAAAACATTTTATCATAAAAAGAATGTCCATGATAATAAAGTATACATAGAAGGGTTTTGAAATTAAATTTACTTCCATGCATACCAAACCTCGATTTTCATGATTGTGCGCACATGTGTATTACCCTGTTACTCTTATACTAATCCCGGGACATTGCCACAGCCGGATCCCCTTTTCATGATGGAGCCATAGTTTGGAGGCAATGGAATATTTTATCCAGAGATTCTCCCCTTGAAGTTAGAATCAATTGGTGATCAACCCAACGATTTCTAACTGTGCGCACAGCCTCCCGATTAGTGTGTGAGACCAACCGAAAGACCCGATCGCATACATTATAAGAGCATTAAACATGTAATAACACATTAAAATATTTTCATGGATAATCTTATTTTATCAGAGTTTACTAACTCAAATAATAATTTGCAAGAATAAAGCCCCACCTATACTAAAATAACTCGAAGCCTTGGTTTTGGATGATGTAGATACTCTTCGCGAATATCGCACACACTTATTATTGCTAAGTTTAATTTCTATTGGATTTGAAGGTTGAATGAATCAAATATGAACGCCTGTAGTCTCCTATTTATAGGAGGATAAAGTGGTAAGATCTTCATGAGTCATCCTCCTAGGCTTTATTAGTCATCACCTATAGCTTAGGTGAGTCAACCCTATGTTTACTAGGTATGCAACATGTATAAAGGGAAATGAACTCATAAATGATTAGAATATATACATATATCGCTTATTCACTGCTTAGCATGTTATACATAAAGACTAATTTATTTGTTTTATCTTGTGAACCATGCACTTTTATATTATTATATAATTATACATCTACACATGTTAGTATTAGTTGTGAAAAGAAAGTGTATTATATATATGTATATGCCTATATTTCTATCTACTTATATATATATATATATATATATATATATATATATATATATATATATATATATATATATACTATTAAATTATCAATATGCATATATATGTAATCGTATTACTTGTACATATTATATATGTACACTACAAGAAAACTGGACTTTTGCGACATATATACACGCGACATACCATATGAGTGTCGTAAAATTACGACATTTACCATTTTAGTGTCATATATTTGCGTCACTTGTGCATCACAAAATATTGTGTCATTATTTTGTGACACATATACGACACTTAGTTTTATGTCCCTTATTTGCAACTGTTAATTTACGATAGCTTAATAATGTGTTGTAATTTTACAACACATTTAAAATAGTGTTGCATTTAATGTCGTATTTTTGCGCCATTTAAATATTGTGTCACATTTTTGTGACACAAATGCGACATTTTTGTTTATGTCTCTGAATTTTGACAATCAATTTACAACACATCAATTAAATGTCATAATTTTACTACACATTTAAGATAGTGTTGCATTCGATGTCATATATTTACACCATCTAAATATTAGTATGCCATAGTTTTATGACGCAAATGCAATACTCATGTCTCTGAATTGTGACAATTTATTTGTGACACATCTAGATAAAATAACATAATTTTGTGACATATTTAGATTATTGTTGAATTCATTGTCATATTATTTTAAGAAATTTATCAATTTATTGACTATCAATTTGAAGAGGTTTTTCTATGGATAGGAATTTATAAATTGCTTACATATATATATATATATATATATATATATATATATATATATATAATTAACAATGAAATTAAAGACCCCATTGCAGATGACTCGAACTCAAGACCTTTTGTCTCGGACATTAACCTCTTGTCGCTAGACAAATACATGCGCACAAAATACATCTATTTATGCACCTTATCGTGTGTTTAGACTCATGTGTTATGATTATTATACATAAAATTAAGTTTTTTTTAATAATAATAATTATTATTATTATTATTATTATTATTATTATTATTATTTATTTCTACAAATATCTCAATAAATAAAACTGAACCCAACCTATTCCGCATTGCTTTGGGCCTTTAAGAAAATAAACATTCCGGGAAAAAAAGAAAAAAGAAAGGAATAAGTGTTCCAATAAAAATAAAAATAAAAATAAAGAATTAAATCCCTAAACATCGCCGGCACTTCACCCTTGTTCATTTGACTTCATTCCTTTTCTTTTCTTTTCATTCGTCGGCGCTTCCATCCTTGTTCATTCTACGGTAATAAGAAATAGAAAAGAAAAGCCACACTGCACGAATTTCATAGGTGCTAATACTATTTGGATTGAAGAATAGTGGGCGGCTTGAATCATTTTTGTTCTCCTATTCACAATTGTGTTGCAGATTTTAGAGAGTAAGTTTCATTATTAGAACTCAATAATTTGGATTTTTATCCTGGATATTTCTTGAATGTTGCCTAAAATTAAATATATAAGTATAATTATGAATAGATCATGTTATTTTTGTTTATAGGCCGTTTGGCTCTGCAATTGAAGGTCACCTATTTGTATCATGTGTTTGATTGTATTGCAGTGGTAGGGAGTTTTATATATTTCACTGTAATTGAATATGCATTGGAGTAGTAAACGACAATGGAAGAGAAAAATGTGAGAACTAACTTGAAGGAGTTCTGCATAAAAACATAATATATACAAGCAAATATTTGATTAATTGGCTGTACATAATATCTGTTCTAACTTTGCAGCTATATTGCAGCCAATTTCGGTGGCAAGATTCTTGCATATTTGATTGTTGAGTATAGTAATAGATTTATCAGGTAAAGTAAAGAATGATCAATTTTGGATAATTTTTGAAATTCATCTTTATCACTTAATCTTTATTGTTAATTTGAACTATGGATATGAGGCTTTTGTTTGTTATTTACATTGATTCTTTTTCAATAATTACCATTAGATGAATCGTATGAGATGAAATTGTGACCCATATGTCCTAATTTTCTTTTTCTTTTTTTTTTCTTTTTTCTTTTGTGGTGGTGTATTTCAAGAAGGTTATAGATAATATCAATAGTTATGTCACTGAGATGTTTAACTCCTTCTCTAGGGTGTTTAAAAAGACTGACTTGATTTTTGCACCTGCTCCGCCGCCCGTTGGACTTCCGACAATAGCAAAATTCCTAATTCAAAGGTATGAATGTTTATTTTGATTGACATTGTGCAGTCTGGTTAATTAATTAATTTCGTGAGAGAATTTGTGTTGCATTTGAAATTTGGGTTGATTTTTGGTGCAAGATCAAATGATAGAATATATACTTCTTATGTTGGGTTGATTTTTGGTGCGAGATTCATGAAGGGTGCTAATATGTTTACGTTTTCCTCATTGACACATTATTTGAATATCTTGTCTAAGTGCTCAACCCAATCTTGAACATCTATACTTCTTGTTTTCAGTTTGTATTTGCCTATTGGAAAGTTTAAATGGATTGATTTTGGTTTGATTTAGGGTGGAAACGGGAAATGGCGAGCTAAGTATGCTGGTTATGATGCAAATTATCTCTGTTCTGGCTCCTATCCGATGTTGTGCTGCAGATTTTAGAATTAGGGGGATTAGTTTATATATGTAATACTTTTGACATCTGAAACTATTCATAATTAGCATGTAAATATTGTATATTTGATTATATTGATTTTTTATAGAATACAATTTTTATATTAATTACAAAATATGTTGTATATTATGCAAAATGTGTCATTTATTATACGACTTCAAATATCATTTTAGCAACAAATGTCCTATGTCGCAAATTATGCAATACATTAAATGTGACGCCACATGTGTCGTAAAAAACTACGACATATCAATTGCAATGTGTTGCAAATAAAGATGCATCATTTTAGTTAATGTCGCATAATGTGTCGCATTTTCACATACGTCATATAAATTTATGACGCATAATGTGTGATGCATTTTATATGACATTAATTTTATGTTGCATAAAATGTCATATTTGTTGCGACACAAGCAAACAAAAAGTGTCGTAATTTTGCTACATACCCCTTTCACGACATAATTTACCATGACGCAGAAAATGTCGCAAATAAGCATTTGCGACATTAAAAAGGGCCTTTCGCGACACATTTTAATGTCGCAAAAGGCCAATTTTCTTGTAGTGGTATAAAATAAAATTTTCTATAGTTAAAATTAAAAGAATTATTCTAATAAAATATCTTATCAAAATTACTAAATTTCCTTAAAATATTTATTTTAACTATTTAAACTTAAAAAGAAAATTCGAGATATTACAAAGCTCGACCTCGTATAAACGAGGCGGTATGCATTTCGACTTTGTCGAAATCTTAATTCTTTTGATGGGGCAATGCAGTCCGAGCTCGACCTCGTCCTAACAAGGCGGTATGCATTTTGACTTCGTCGAAATCCTACTTTCGACGGAGGCAATGCAATACGATCCCGACCTCGTCTAAACGAGGCCACATTCACTTCGACTACGTCGAAATCTTAATTTCTACGGGGGCAATGCAGTTCGATCCCTACTTCAGTTAAACGAGGCGATATAAACTTCGACTACATCCCAGCTATAAATCCTATCCTCGCTTCTATACTTTTTAGGAAGGGATGTGATAGGATATGGCCCAGCTACTAGGCCCAAGCACCAGCCCAAGAGCATAGAAGCTCGGCCGACCCACGATCTCCAACCCACGATCTCTAACCCACGATTGCTGATGTGGCACCCCACGACCTCGGCTGTAACTGCTGCTGGGCGCCTATAAATAGTGATGCTAGGATAGATTGAAACACACATTCTGTAACTCGAGAGTATTAATACAAGAAACTCTTTTCTCCGTGGACGTAGATCAAATCAAAGATCGAACCACGTAAACTCTTGTATTCTTTATTTTCCCTTTGTACAAATCACTCTAAAATTCCACGATCGATCACGAGCCTATCAGAATCGAGTCAAAAACCTCCACGTCATCAACTACTTCTACAGATTCGTAATGAATCAAGAAAATCAATAGGATCTCCTCCATCATCTCAAACAAATACTCCGTAAAAAACCTCGATCTCGAACGAGGAACAACTCTGCTCGACCCAACTGCCGTGATCTGAAGGCGCGTGTCATTCACTTGCATTACTGCAACCGCTCCTTGTAAGGTGATTGCGTAGAATTTGCCTTTGCAGTGAACTAGGCTCGTGAATTCCATTCATTTCTTCTTCGAATCAAAAGGATCAACCGTTATGCTTTCATGCCTGATCGAAATTTCTCTATACGAGCTCAAGCATGGACTGATGTTGTGATAAACCGTATGCTTGACCATGAGGCCTGAGCTCGGAGAGTTTGGAGCGAGGTGAACCCGGTTCAGCTACGTTTTCGGGCCGAGAAGATTGAACATGGGGGATGGGATCGTGGGGGGGGCGGATCGGGTCGGGTCGGAGTTGCGGGCTTCAGAAGGCGCCAGTACGAGGCGTTAGGCATTTCCTTGGTGACACTGGAGTCCCTGAGGAAATGATTGTGTGGATACCGATTGGGCCGATTGGGCCTCTTCGGCGGCACCTTGCTGACGTGGCAGAGCTGGGGTCGTCGATAGGCCCCGCCGCATTGCAAGGGCGCTGGTTGCCATGATTTGGTGACGGCAGTGCTGTCGCCGCCGTGGATTTCAGGCCACAGATGACCTCTTTCGAGATGGCGTACGTGGTTGGAGAGAAAAATTGATGGGAGGAAGGCCCGACAAAAGCTTTTGTAAACGTTTCTCCATCATGTCCGAGTGTGAATAGCCTTTCCTTCCCATTATTGCAAATGACTATAAAATTTGCAAATATTATTATTGTGTGATGATTTAAAAATGGTGGTGTTGTATATTGTATTAGTAGTGTATATATATAAGGTTTTGCCAGCCTTGGTCTCCAAGTTTAGTTTAGTATTTCAAAATATGGTTGCAAGTTGACCATTATTATTATATATGCAGATACCTAATTGATTAATTAGTTTAGAATGGGGGTGAAGAATATGATGGGTGTGTATAGGTGTAGAGGTAGAATTTATAATTACGGTTGTTCGATCGATTCGGTCGATTTAGGCACTATTAACCTGTAACTAACATAACACAAAGACGTTAAAGCCCTAAGGGAACACCGGTGGGGGTGTCAGCCGTAGGGCTTCCGATGCTCAAGTTAGTACGGTGAGTAAATAAATCGTATGTAATAGCAATAAATAAAGAATTAATAATTCGTAAGTAATGGAGATTGCCGGCGATTCGGAGCGTTTGGAGGGCGGAGGAGGTGCTAAAGAGTTCAGAGTAGGAGGGATCGACAGCGGAGGAAGCTTGTTCGACTAACTTCGATGGCGGCGGACGTGTGGTGAGTGCGGAGAGTGCGGTGACTACGGAGAGTACAAGAGAGAGCAGTTGAGAGCATAGCGGAGAGTGTGAGCGAAAAATGGAATGTGACTGATTTGACCTAGTCGGTCGATATTTATACGTCGGCCTACTCCCTAAGGTTTCCTTCTCGTGCGGTCGTATCGATCGCCTCCATCTCTTACTGACTTCCCAGAAATAGATATCTTCCTTTGACTCGGTCTCCAGTTGAGGCAGTCAATCATACGTTTTGACCGATGTGGCTGACACCTTGATGATCCGGATAGGTATTTTGTGGCCCAAATTGTAATATTGGCTTACTGCCTTTGTTATTGGGCCGTTTTGACTGATTTCGGACTCATGGGCCACATTAATTTGGGCTTAAGAAATTTGCCCAGTACAATACGCATATCATATGTTCCAATTTATGTGTCTTAATCGTGTTTTAAAACTTAATTTTTATTAGTTTTATATATTATTTTTTATCAAATTAAAAAAAAAATTATACTCATATTATAATAAAATCATAATATACATTTATAATTTAAAAATTAATATACTTTAATTTTGGATTTATCAGCTATTTTTAGCTAATAAATTATATTCTTCAAAATAATTGCAATCCATGATCGGATGAGTGAACCCTAAAAATAATTGTAAAATTAAACTAACTCATAATAAATTAAAATTGTTAAAAAAAATTACATAAAATTAATAAAAATTAATATTTAAAATACGATTGAGATATAAAATTTGGGACAAATAATCTCATGTAGTATGTAGTGTATAGGCGCTAAACTCTTGCTCTCCAAGTCTGTCCCTCTGTTCAAATGAAAAAATACAGCAGGTGGGGAATAATTGGACATAGTGTCTACTAAATAAAAGCAAGTGTTTAAACTTTGTTTTATATTAACGAATAACAATTCATACATCCTCACACATTTGAGATAATTCCTCCAATCTATTAGTTGCAGAGAAAGTGTCTTACCACTAGACTACATTTTAATTATACTTTAACTAGTTGTATCCCGTCGAAATTCGACGGGTATCATTAATCACTTTATAATATATTTTATAAATTGAATGTTAAATAATATATTTTCCTTTACAAAAATTTGATAATAATAAGTATTTTTGTAAACTAAAATAATTTTAAAAATTTATTTGCCAACGCGCCACCTCAAAATTGATTTTATGTCTAATATATTGTGAAGTATCTTAATCTTATTGGCCTCAAAATTGATTTTGTATGTCTAGCTAATATATTGTCAAGTGTCTTAAATCAAAAAATATATTCTTTGTTAACAAAAATTTGACAAATATATTTCAAATACTAATTGGTCAACGGGCCACCTCAAAATAATCATTTTGTGTCAATAAAAATTTGACAACCATAGTTATGTACACATACTAAAAAAATTAAAAAAAAAAAAAACCCTTATTGGCCAATGGGCCACTTCAAAATTGATTTTGTGTCTAGCTAATATATTGTCAAGTGTCTTAAATTAAAAAATATATTTTTTGTTACAAAAATTTGAAAATTATATTACAAAAACTTATTGCGGGCCACCTTAGAATGCTCATTATGTGTGAATAAAAATTTGACAATCAAAGTTATCCACACATACTAAAAGAAAAATTAAAATAACTTATTGGCCAATGGGCCACTCAAAATTAATTTTGTACCTAACTAATTTATTGTCAAAAACTTATTGGCTAACCCGTCCTCATATCCGCCTCAGAAAATCCCCCGTACCCGGTCCCTTACCCGATTAAATTAAAGAGGGAGCGGGGCGGGGATTACCTGCCGGGAGAAGGGTACCCGACGGGTACCCGTTTAATTAATTCTTTTTTACAAAAAAAAATTTGATTTTTATAATAATAAAAATTGTTAAAAAATTAATTAAAACTATAATCATAATTAAAAAAATAAAAGAATTGTAAATTATTTTAAAAAATTATCAAACAATAATAATTAAGTACTTAATTTACTGAAATTTTAAATATAATTTATAAATATAAATTTTTAAATTTACCCGTTCCCGCCCCCGATTATCCCCCCCCCCCCATTATGAGCGGATACCCGTGGGCCGCGGGTACCCAAACTCGCGGGTAAAATTATCATCCCTATGTCATTTAGGGTGAGACGGATTTAAAAAATCCAGGTATTGGGTATTCCCGAACCCGAAAAAATAAAACTTGAGATCCCGAATTTTTATTGATATTTTTTAATAAAATAAATAAGTAGTAAGTACTACAATTATATAAGCATTAACTTTAACAAATAACAATTTGATAATAATTCACAATTTGTTATGGTATAGGATTGCTATTAAACGTGTAGTTTTTTCTTCTAATATAATTCTCCTTTCGAGTTTTGAGTCTTTTGACTCTGCCTATTTTACGATCTATTTTGATTTTTGGCAGATTAAATTTATGGTTTTGAAATATTCATAGTTTTGCTATTAAATTTATAGTTTTGACAGATTTGTGTTAGTTTCGATAGCTTGGTTGGCTAAACAGTTTGCACAGTTCTGTGCAAATTTTATTTTAAAAAGTAATTTTAAAAAATTGGGATTTTTTCGGATACCTGAATACCTGAATGGAACACCCGAACGGGTATTTGGGTACCCGAATATATTTTTAGGTTTGAGTTCGAGTAGTGAATTTGTGAATTTTCGGGTTCAGGTACCCGAAAAATAAAGTATTGGTTGATTGAATACAAAATCGTATACAAAATTATCTTTGAGGTGATCCTTGTGGAATTAAATTATTATTATTATTATTATTATTATTATTATTGATTTAAAAAAACAAATATAGAGATTTTTAGATAAATATGGAATAAAGGATGTAGAGACACGTAAGCATGCAGATCGACATGGTGCTCCAAATCCTCAACGGAACTGATTTAAAATATAAACCTAAAATACTAAACCCTACGGGGAAAGAAAAAAAAAAAAAAAAAAAAAAACTAAACCCTACAAAAAATACTAAACCCTACTAAAAAATATATACTAAACCCTACAAAAAAAACTCAACACTAAGAATAATAAAAAGAAAATTAAAAACCAACACAAATGTTTGAGTTCCCCTGTAAGCATACCAATTGACGTGGTGCCCCGAGTCCGAAACGGAGCTAATTTAAAATATATACCCAAAATACTAAACTCTACCAAAAAAAAAAAACACTCAACCCTAAGAAATAATAAAGAAATAAAGTGAAACGCCGACATAAATGTTTAAGTTCCCTTTTCACATCCATGTGTATTTTGTTGTTTGATTGATTGGTTTTGAGTTTGAATATATTGATATAGTAGTTTGTATCATATAAATATTAGTTAATTTGAAAAATAAAAATAAATTTTAATGTGGTGCTCCGAATCTGCAACGTTTTAGATAAATAGATAATGGAGGATGTAGAAGACGCCATGTAAGCACGTTGATTGTTGTAGTGCTCCGAATTTGCTACATAATGGATGTATGTAATGCAAGCCTTAAATATTAATTAATGATATGGTGTAATGGTTTAAGACATAGCCTATCATGTGGGAGCTCATAGGTTTGAATCCTCTCATTCTCATAATTAATTTTTTTAAATTTGAGGTTCTATAGTATAGATAAATTATTATAAAGGTTTGAATCCTCCCATTCTCATAATTAAATTTTTAAATTTGAGGTTCTAATGTAGATAAATTAGTATAATTATAATATTAATATTGGTGTATATAAATATATAATTAATAGATAAATTATTATAATTAAAATAATTAATATTGGTGTATATAAATATATAATTAATATGTATAAATATATAGATTTTAGATAAATATATAGATTTTATAAATACAATACATATCCAATAGAATATGTGATAATTATGTATATGATTTAAATAGTTTTTGTTTTTATTATTGAATAAATATTATTATTATTGAATAAATATATTCAATTTAGATAAATAGAAAACGGTGGATGTAGAGGGACGCCACGTAGGTGTATAGATCGTTGTGGTATCAGCTGATCGATCTTATTTTCGCAAGGCAGTTAATGCACGAAAATTGGGAATTAATGAACACGAAAAGGAGCATAAAGGATTTACGTGGCTCGATCTATTGTGATAGATCTACGTCCACGGAGCGAAAGTGTGTATGGATTTTATTGAGAGAATACGTATAGCTTGTACAAAGATTGTCCTCCCTTTTCCACCTATTCTAACCCCTATTTATAAGTATCTACACATAGAATTCGACTAGGATTACAAGTCTTTTCCTATTAGGACTCTTTAGCCTGATCTCCTCCTTTATTGGATAAACACCGAGCTTCTATATCTCTTGGAGCTTGAATTGTAGTCGATGTAGGAATTGTCTTGGTGTAGAAGTCTCTTTGAGGTAGGTTGTAGTTGATTGGGCCGAACTGCATAGGGCTTTAGTTGGGCCGAGATGCGTTGGCCGAGCTTAACTGTCGAAGCCCAATTATATTGGGCTCGATGCTTGGGCCTAGTAGCTAGGCCATATCCTATCACATCCCCCCCCCCAAAAAAAAGATATAGAAGTGAGGGAGTGACTAGGGGTAGAAAGTTGAAGTAGGAGTAGTGAAAGTGCATGGCCTCGTCGATATTAGAATTTTGAGAAGTCAAGGTCGAACTATATTTCGCATTGCCCCTTCGAAAATTAGATTTTGACGAAGTCGGAATGCGTACTGCCTCGTTAAAATGAGGTCGAGCTAAATTTCGCATTGCCCCTTTCGGAAATTAGATTTCGACAAAATCGGAATGCGTACCACCTCGTTAAAACGACGAACTAAATTTCGTATTGCCCCTTCGGAAATTAGATTTCGACAAAGTCAGAATGCGTACCGCCTCGTTAGGACGAGGTCGAACTAAATTTCGCATTGCCCCTTTCGGAAATTAGATTTCGACGAAATCGGAATGCGTACCACCTCGTTAAAATGACGAACTACATTTTGCATTGCCCCTTCGGAAATTAGATTTTGATGAAGTCGGAATGCGTACCGCCTCGTTAGGATGAGGTCGAACTAAATTTCGCATTGCCCCTTTCGGAAATTAGATTTCGACAAAATCGGAATGCGTACCACCTCGTTAAAATGATGAACTGAATTTCGCATTGCCCCTTCAGAAATTAGATTTCAACGAAGTCGGAATGCGTACCGCCTCGTTAGGAATGAGGCGGTATGAAGTGTGGCGGAGTGGCTCGGCGCGACTGGTATTGCGGACAAGGTCGAACACGTGATGTGTCAGTTACATTAAATGCACCGTTTGGGGTCCCGATAAAGTAGGCGCGTGTGTGTTATGGGGGGAAGTTGAAAAGGCGGAAAGTTACTAAAACTTCTTTCAGACGCCACAATCATTCACTTTTTAAATTCGGAACCCTTAAAATTTTTGGCAATTCATCTTCTACCTTCACGCTTGCAGTGTCGCCGTTGGTGTTACACCAGAATCCAGTGAACTATTTCGTTGCCACCACAGTCATCCATCGCTTAAAAAGTAAGTTTCCATGGCTTCCTCTTCTTGTATTCACGAGTTGAGCGGTAGTGGTAGTCAGAATTCGGGTGAAAGGTCCATGTCGCCGCCGGTATCTCATTCGCCGGAAAATGTAGATGTAGATGTATATACTGTAGAGTCGGATGTTCCGTCGAAGTGTAGGGTAGTTTTTGCTTCTCCCCTTGATTCAGTCGGAACAGTGTCAAAATTTTCTTCAACCCTAGATTCATCCGCAATTTTGAAAATTGCGAAAAATTATTTATTTCCCGACTGGATAGAGATGGTAGTTCCTCGGCCGGAGGATAGGGCATCAAACCTCCGATTGGATTCGTAACTATTTACGAAGATTGTTTAAACCATGGTCTTTGTCTTCCCCTCCCCCCTGTTTTCGCCGATCTTCTTCGGAAGTTCGGCAATCCCTTAGCTCAAATAATGCCGAACTCGTTTAGGCAGTTCACTGGTTTAGGCATAATTAATAGTCATCACGGGGTCAGCCTGTCAGTAGAGCTGATCCTAAAATATTTCCAATTCAATTCATTCAACGGGTGGTACTACTTGACACCCCGTCTTGACTTTAGAGTGAAGACAAAGTCAAAAATCCCGAACTGGCAGTCTAAGTTCTTCTTTAGCCGGTTCGGTGAGGTCCCACATTTCGTGTGGAATGTGGGTAAGTTGAGGAACCAAGGCACCGAAGAGAAATTCGGTGCGCTTGAGGAAGTGTTAGCGAGTCTCATCGATAAAGAGTTCACCGAGGCCGATCTTGCGAGGGCGGGTCTGAGCCCTTATGATCCAGACTCCATGGTTGAGCCAGTGAAGGGTGAGGCTCCACTTGGTCTGTTTTTATCCTGTTGTTTGATTCCATGTCATTGTGATAAGGCTCCCAATATTTTTCTGCAGTGAAACTACTCGGTAAGAAGAGGACAAGATCCAGCTCGACTGAGAAGCCAGCGTCCGAGGCGTCTTCGGAGCGAACAAAGAGCGGACTAATCTCATCACCAATGGGATCCCCTCCAGAGCGTCCCCTCGTTCGTAAAAAGAAACAGCAGAAGTTGGTTGTTGTTGTTGCAACCGAAGAGGAGGATTGCGCTGTCACTGCAATCCGGTCGCTCGTGGTGTGGGAGGCCAGGGTTTTGGAGAACTGGTGAATCGGCATCGGCCGTTCCCCGAGGTAGCATCATACCTTCATCTGTACTTCGGCATCTCCTTTTTTTTTTTTTTTTTTTTTACTAACATTAATATGTGTTGATGTAGGGTACCGAGGATATGGTGACGAGGCTGAGTGATCTGGCCTCAGAATTGAGCGGTTTCCTAACCTCCGGGGTCGACCGCTACAACGAGATGGCCCGGGTTCGCTACAACCTGGAAAACGAGAAGGGCGGCCTCGCCAACCAATTGGCATTGACCGAAGCCAAACTGGTGGCGGAGCGGGCTGCTACCGAGGCGGCGAAGTCGGAGGCGAACGCGTTGAGGGCCGAGGTGGAGGCGGCGAGGCGACGGGAGGCTGAAATGGTTGCCGGGCAAGGGCCACTGCTTCGTGCGTACACAGAGAGACTGTTCCGGTCTGAGAAGTTCTCAGAGCTTGCCGGGCAGGTGGCCTCCATCCTGAATGCTCGTGCCGTTAGTGACACTATCGACAGCATTGCTGCTGATATCTCGGACTTGGATAAATCCAAGTACGGTTATCAGGAGATGTCGGATGAGGCGGTATACTGCAAGTATGCCGAGGCCTTACTGAAGGGCATCCAAGGTGTCCCGCTTCTGGAGAGCTTGGCCTCGGCATCCACATTTTTGACTGCCGAGGCGGTGGAAAATTGCCCGGTCAACCGGGATGACGAGCTGGAGGAGCTGATCGCAGGCCTCAGCCGCACTGCTGAGATTGAGATGGAGAACGCTGGCCACAAAGGAGTGGAAGCTGAGGAGAACGAGGAGGCCGAAGTCAGAGGTGAATGTGAAACTGCTTCGGCTACTGATGGGGCTCCTCGTGATGAAGAGAACACCGGAGTGGTCAGTTGATCACCTCCTTTTATTTTTATTTTTATGTAGGGCATTTGTACTACGGCATCGCTAGGATGTCATTTCACCTTTGCCCTAGTGGCTATAAACTTCAAAGTTTAATGGAAATTATCTTCGTGTTTATGTAGTCTGTTTCTTCTCCGAAATTTCTCGATGCATCACCGTATATAGCTCAAATCAATAACTTATTGCGGGCTCTTGAAGCTAAGAATGTCGAAGCTCTTCGTTGGAAAGACCAAGCTAACCATATCCAGGACGAGGCCGACGTGAGACTTAGAGCCGCTCAAATCAGAAATGACGAGCTTCAAGCTCGGCTCCTGGAGCTTGGAGATAAGTATGATGCCATGAAGGAAGAATCTAGAAAGATCGCCGAGGAGCATGCTGAGTATGAGGCCATTGTCCGCCGAAATGGCAGGAAAACCAATGCTGAAGTGGACGCAAAGGTAACAGAGGTCGCAGCCCGGTGCAAAGATTACCAAAAAAGATACGGGGCGGACTCCTGGCAGCTCCAAGATCAGATGGCCAAGCTGAAGCGAGTAGCCGGTATGTACGATGTGATCTTAGCTCGGCACCCGAAGTTGGCTGCTCGGTTGGGAAAGGACGCTGGTCCTTCAAGTATGTCCACTACCACCGGTCCCTCGAGGTCGTCGACTCCCTCGGGTCGATAGGATATGAGATTCATGCGCCACTCTAAGGAGTTTTATGAACAAGAACGGCAATCGTTGGCTCGACGAGGTCGAGGTCGGAGTCTTCAACCGGGTAGGGGTAGGAGTCGAGGATGAGGTGGTGGTGAACGAGGTCGAGGCAGCTTCAATATAGATGAAGTTTTAAATTTCAACTCCGACGGTGATTTCCTACAAGATGGCTTAGTTTTAGCAAACCCAAGCCTTCGAGTTCGTCTTAATCACCATGTATTGTACTTTTCCATTTTTGAAATAAAACGGAATTTTTTTGTACTCATATTAGCCTTTTACCTTATTTTTAACATAGATATATTTTTTTGTTTTAAACAAAGGTAGGCCATAATGAGCATTACCTCGTCATAAGACGAGGTTTTGGGTTTAAATAGCACGACTTCGTCAAAGACGAAGTTTAGACTTTAATTAGCACGACCTCGTCGTCCGACGAGGTTTAGGTTTTGAATAGCACGACTTCGTCAAAGATAAAGTTTATGCTTTAATTAGCACGACCTCGTCGTCCGATGAAGTTTAAGCTTTGAATAGCACGACTTCGTCAAAGACGAAGTTTAGGCTTTTAATTAGCACGACCTCGTCGTCTGATGAGGTTTAGGCTTTGAATAACATGACTTCATCTTCAGACGAGGTTTGGGCTTTGAATAGCACGACTTCGTCAAAGACAAAGTTTAGGCTTTAATTAGCACGGCCTCGTCTTCAGACGAGGTTTAGGCTCTTCTCCGTTTTAAACAAAGGCCGTATCTTTGTTTTTAACCGAGGTGGTGCCTCCTCGTTTTAAACAAAAGTAGTTCTTCCTCGCTTTTAACAAAGGTGGTGCCTTCGTTTTAAGCAGAGGTAGTTTGTACTTCTATTTTTAACAAGGTTAGGTTGGTACGCGCGTTTGGAATTTACCCCAAATATGGAGTTTATTAAGTTACACTCGTCAGGGTTTAATAGCTCTACCTCGTCATAGGATGAGGTTTTGGCTTTAAATAGCTCTACCTTGTCATAGGACGAGGTTTTGGCTTTAAATAGTTCTACCTCGTCATATGACGAAGTTTTGGCTTTACATTCCTTATTTGTCGAGATAATATGCATAAGTGGAGTAGAGAGAGATGTGCAAGATGTATGCAAGACCCTAAAAAGACGACCTAAATGACCTAAATGAACTATATGAACTTGGACATTACTCTCAGCCACTTGTGCAAGGTATCTCTTTAAATAAGTAATGTGCCGTGCACGGGGTATTGGCTTACCGGATAAGTGAG
This sequence comes from Mentha longifolia, assembly GCA_001642375.2. NCBI lineage: Eukaryota > Viridiplantae > Streptophyta > Magnoliopsida > Lamiales > Lamiaceae > Mentha > Mentha longifolia. Next base: position 35,781,222 of record CM038114.1, read on the forward strand.
CGAGCTTGTACGACCCTTTACCGAGGACTTCTTCAACTCGGTACGGTCCTTCCCATGTGGCTTCAAGCTTGCCGAGCCTTTCCGCTTTACTGACCTCGTTGTTCCGAAGTATGAGGTCGCCTGCTTGGAATTGTTGGTACTTCACTCTTTGGTTGTAGTACCGAGCTACTTGTTGTTTATACTTGGCTTCTCTTATCTAGGCGAGCTCTCGTTTCTCTTCCAACAGATCCAGTTCGGTTCAGAGGTCTTCCTCATTAACTTCGGCTGTGAAGTTGAGAGTGCGCGGGCTTTCAGGCCGATCTCTACCGGGATCACTGCTTCGGATTTATACACCAAATTGTGTGTTTCACCGTTCGAGGTCCGGGGAGTTGTGTGGTATGACTTTAACTTGGGGTAAGTTCGCTACCCAATCTCCTTTGGCTTTATGGAAGCGAGCTTTAAGTCCCTTGATGATCGTCCAGTTTGTGACTTCAGTTTGGCCATTTGCTTGGGGATGGGCTACCGAGGTGAACTTTTGCTGAATATGTTCACACCATTCTCTAAACGTTGTCTATGAACTGCGTCCCATTGTCCAAGACGAGGATATGGGGTATGCCAAAGCGGCATACTATGTTCTTCCAGACGAAGTTGAGGGCGTTCTTGCTCGTGATTTTTGCCAAGGGTTCGGCTTCCAGCCATTTGAGCCTAAAAGGCGATGGCTACGATGAGAAACTAGAATTGGCCGAGATTTTTGTCTATTGGACCGACGATGTGTATCCCCCGTTGCATGAACGGTCACGGGCTTTACATGCCGGTGAGGTTGGAGACTTGCTCAAGATTTTTCTAGCTTCGAGCTTATCGCTGGGTAGTTCGCCCTTCTTCAAGTAATTTTGAAGGGCTCATCCAGTTAGGCTCGTCGTCAGTTACTGGGTTGACCTCGGCTTCGTCTACACTTCGGTGTTTGACTTCTTCCATGGGAGGGCTTATGGATGACGAGGCTAATTTGCTTAGTGCATCTGCTCGGCTGTTCTGCCCCCTCAGGATACGAAACAACTCAAAATACGAGTAGTATTGTTGTCGGCTCTTGGCTTTGTGCAGGTACCTTTTTTATTCTGTCACCTTTAGCTTCGTAACCTCCTAGCATGTGGCTCACTATGACTTGAGAGACTGTAAAATTATACAGCTCGTGTCTAAAGACTTTAAGCTGGGCGAAGTCCGGCGATTAAAGCTTCGTACTCCACTTTGTTATTTGTTGTAGGGAAGTCGAACCGAAGTGCATAGATTGTCTCATGTCCGTCTGGACTGAGGAGTGTGATGCCTGCCCCGCTTCCTGAATTTCCCGAAGCCCCGTTCACGTATACTTTCTACCAATCTTTAGGCGGTTCTTTTGTAGGTTCGGCTTCGGCTTTTTCGAGGTGGGCTCAGATGGCTTCGGTGTTTCATTAGCACTTGCCGAAGTGATAGGTCGGTGATGACCTATTTAGGTGTGCTTGGAAACAGGGTCGCAGCCTCCTTGCAGCGTTTACTAATGCCAATGCAATCTTTCCTAGAGGCTGGTACCGGATCCTTATCGGAAAAGGTGATGGTCTCGTCCTTTTTGAACCTCTTATGTGAGGGCTCGTCCGTTTGAGGACTTCGGGCCTCAGCTTTGAGAGAGGACTTTGAGCACCTTGAGGGAGCCTTGTAACGGCTATTATGACTTTGTCGAACTGAGGTTGGTCCTCATCCTCATCGTCTTCATTGCGTTTTGCCTTGAGTGTGGGCTTCATACTTGTCAGAACGTCGGCCGTGACTTTGGTACCTCTTGAGGGTGCCGTCGCGCACCAATTGCTCCATGACGCAGTTCGTAGATCTCTGTCCTCGGCCTCGTCAACGGGGTGAATTGACTTCGTTCCTGATTTTGATGAGGTACGAGTCTGGATTCCAGGGGTGCACGCCGGAGCCTGTCGAAGGCACTTTGCCAACTTTGGCCTCGGTCGTTCTGATCCTCCTTCCGATCCGATAGTTCGGCCTTGTCGGCTTCGTGTTTGCACCTATCAGCTTTGTCGCTCTTGCGAACCGATCTGCTATGATCCATAATGGCTTCGTAGAGCGAGGTAATTGTCCTCATCGCGCCGAGGTGAGATGACGTTGCGGTGAGGTGAGATGCGATGGTGGCCCCGTTGGCGGATCCCGGCATCCCGTGCATCTACGATCCTGACGCTAGGGGACTTCTGCTGATGCCGCGATCCAGAGGTAAGCTTCGTGCTCTCCACCATCTTTGCGTGAGGGTTGTCCTTTTTCACGGCTAAGCGTTGTGTTGTTTTTGGCGAGCTGGAGAAAATCTTGTTATGCTTATCCAACATGCTCAACGTGTCCGTCTGGAGTCTGGCCTCTGGTGTGTTCCTTCCTAGATAGCCTGGTATATTGCCGGGTTTAGATCTTGCGCCTGGCTTGCCTCGCCTTTGTGGATTTCAGCTTCCTGAACCGGTAGATTTGCTGTCGGACCTTGTCCGGTTTGCTGAATATCTTTTTCCTTGTTGGCAGCGGCAGCAGTGACGATTGATCGTGTTGGAATCCTCTCGACGAGTACAGCATGTTTCCGGGTGGTTTCGTCCGATTTGGTGGTGATTTCAGTCCGGAATTGGCAAATAACAGAAGCTGCTCCGAACGAATCGTGATTTCGCGAGTCGTGAAGCAACACAAACTTCCAAACGCGATTCCCGCCACACCGGTGATTGGTTTTTGACGGGCAACCTACCGTTGGAATCCTCTCGACGAGTAGAACATGTTTCCGGGTGGTTTTGTCCGATTTGGTGGTGATTTCAGCCCGGAATTAGCGAATAACAGAAGTTGCTCCGAACAAATCGTGATTTCGCGAGTCGTGCAGCAGCACGAACTTCCAGACGCGATTCCCGCTACACCGTTGATCGTTTTTCAACGGGCAACCTACCGTTGGAATCCTCTCGACGAGTAGAACATGTTTCTAGGTGGTTTCGTCCAATTTGGTGGTGATTTCAGTCCGGAATTGGCGAATAACAGAAGCTGCTCCGAATAAACCGTGATTTCGCGTTTGGGGGGATCGCGTTGGTCTTCCTGTCATGGTTGTAGATTACCTAGAAAACTTTTGATCGAAAATCATAAATTTTCGTTTCCCACAGACGGCGCCAGTGATCGATCTTATTTTCACAAGGCAGTTAATGCACAAAAACTGGGAATTAATGAACACGAAAAGGAGCACAAAGGATTTACGTGGTGTGATCTATTGTGATAGATCTACGTCCACGGAGAGAAAGTGTGTATGAATTTTATTGAGAGAATACGTATAGCTTGTACAAAGATTGTCCTCCCTTTTCCATCTATTCTAACCCCTATTTATAAGTATCTACACATGGAATTCGACTAGGATTACAAGTCTTTTCCTATTAGGACTCTTTAGCTTGATCTCCTCCTTTATTGGATAAACACCGAGCTTCTATATCTCTTGGAGCTTGAATTGTAGTCGATGTAGGAATTGCCTTGGTGTAGAAGTCTCTTTGAGGTAGGTTGTAGTTGATTGGGCCGAACTGCATAGGGCTTTAGTTGGGCCGAGATGCGTTGGCCGAGCTTAACTGTCGGAGCCCAATTATATTGGGCTCGATGCTTGAGCCTAGTAGCTAGGCCATATCCTATCATCAGCAATCCACTGTGGAATTATGTAGAAGATAAATAAAAGATTTTGATACACATGAGAAATAAACAAGATCAAGTCTTAATTATTTGGTGTTACAAATTCAGTATTATATCCAAAAATCATGATGCTCCAGCCCATTAAAAAACTCCATGTTAGAACTCCATGTTCATATATTATCGAATTTATTTTAATATTATTGCACGAAGAGCTTCAGTTTTCTATTTTAATTGGTGCAACATAGTGACATACAATTAAATTTAGTCAGAAAGTTGACTATCGAAATATTCTAAATTTAAAGATCATGTACATATTAACATTAATTTCATAGTTTATGTCCAATACTTAAATTTCATATTCCAATTGTATAATTTGTTCCTATTACAACAGTTGGATGGAGTATATTGTAACATTTGGAAGAAAAATATACAAGTGCTTTTAGTTACCTCACGAAGTAACAAAGTAGTCGAGAAAAAAACTCAAATAGCAATTCGTATTATACATTTCCACCCTATAAAACACACAAAATTAAACACTTTTTCATATTGTAAACCCTCCACTGATTCTCCTTGCCTTGTGCGAAGAACACACAATCATCCCTGCACCCGTATTCAGAAGATTCCACCCAATCACACTTCGATTCCTTCAAGTGTTGGGAATTGATGCGAGTCCGAAACTAGTTTCGGAACTAATCAAATCCATCTTTTCGATCTTATCGAAGCGGAAGCGGAAAGCGAGGATTTCACAAATCGAATCTTTCGACATAAGAACATAAATTCGCATTCATTAGATTTATTTTCGTTCTACAGATTTGAGATCAAGAACACCTCGTTCTTGAATCTCCTTCGTCTTGTTCGAACTTTGAATCTTCAAGCTCGTACACACCACAGCCTTCCGACGCGATCCTTTCTTCGAACGGAGTGAGTGGGCACGCCAATGAAAAAAATTATGTTTCTCCCCTGTTCTTCAACTCTTGAAAACGTGGGAGTCGAAGACTCTCTTCTTGAGATATATGGAACTCAAGTGTTACACCCTTCACCCTTGTGAATCACTTATTTACTTATTCTAAATATCTCTCACTATTGGTAAATATTATCTCTTAGATAATAAAGTAATAATTATCCAAAATAATTATTAATAAATGCAAATATCAAAATGTAATTAATTCCTTCATATCAAATAAATAGGAATTAATTAATATTTACATATTAACCAATAATTTATGAAAAACTATTTTTCATAAACTTTTGAAACATATTATTTCATAACCCGTTCTTATTTATAGAAAGGCGAATCGGGGACCATGGACCTATATTCATGAGCTCCAATAAATCGAATAAATTATTAAACTCTTTAATAGTTTATTCAATTTATTAATTCCGATATTACTCCACTATAAATTTGGAATTGCACTCTCATTAAATATAGAACAAATTTACTCTACGAATTGAGTAGTCCACTGATATAATCATTTCATATAAATAATCCTCCATAGATAATTCATAACTGGAGGCAGATCATATCCGTTAACCTCTACAATTATTTATTTCTCATTTTTCATTAATTCACTAGTGAGTGTTTAATTTATAAACAATTTATAAATTAGAGATCTCATTCACTCAGTACTAGAATTAATAAATGAGAGAATCATCTTTCTACTTCTTACAAGAAGGAATGGATTCCATATCTATAATCTACAATCTCGTCTATTTAATTCAAATGTAATTCTAAAATGCAAGTTTAACAGAATGTTATACAAACATACTTTAACAAGCAAATTAAGAACGACATTAGAATAAACATAAGATTGCAATTACTCAGGATTAAGATCATTTATATATGATCATCTTTATGATTTAATTTGAAATATCCTTTCATTAACCAAGTGCAAATGATATATGTCCAATTAAATCGGTCCAAGTTCTATATGATCAAATCATATAAATGCTCCCAACTTGATGTCTCTACATCGACGATCCGGATAAGATAGTCATAGAATTATGAGCAGCATAATTGATATTTTAATTGAAGATCCCATACTTCAATTAAATTCATCAAGAACTTATTTTAAGTTTATTATCCATAATATTAATCCTCTTGTATATAACACTTATATACTAATATTATGGTGACAAATAATAAACAAAGGATTTTCTGTGATGTTTAATAAACATACAATAAGTAATTAAATAAGCTCAAATATAAATGTCGCTTTTATAAAATATAAAACAATTCAGAATTGCTTTAAGGGCACAATCCCAACATCAAGAACATCGTTTTCCCTTGAAGCTTCTCAACCTTAATCAACTCCAGCTTATCCAAATCGAGTCGAAAAACCTCAACATCATCCACTACTTCAACAGATTCGTAATGAATCAAGTAAACCAGCAAGATCTCCCCCTTCATCTCAACCAGATATTCCTTGAAAAACCCCGATCTCGACGTTGGAATGGCTCTGGTCGGGCCTACCGCCGTAATCCGGAGGCGCGTGTCGATCATCTCCATGGCTGCAACCGCTCCTTGCAAGCTGATCGCGTAGAACTTGCCTCCGCAGCGAATCACGTGCGCGAATTCCATCGGTTTCCTCTTCGAATCGAACGGATCTGGAACCGAGCATTCGCACCTGATCGACGCATATCTGTGTATCAACCAATGCGGAGGTTGACTGCGGCGGGTGTTGTGATCTTTTAGCACCGCGTACGTGACCACGAGGCCCGAACAAGGAGCGTTCGGGCCGAGACAGATGCCGTAAAGCCTCAGTTTCAGGCCGAGACTGACGTCGTTCGGGCCGATGAGATCGGGCGGTTTGGAAGGATTAATCGCTAGGGGCGGATGGACTCCGGGCTTCTTCTTCGTATCGGAACATTCTAGAAGGCACCAGTAGGAGGCTTCGCGCTTTTCTAGCGCGGCCTCGAGAATGCTTTCCGAGTCGCCGATGAGGAAATGATTTTGTGGGCGCGGAGTAGTAGTAGGGACAGGGTTATCGGGTGGGCCTGTGCTGACGTGGCGGAGCTGGGGGAGTTGGCGGGGACCGCCGCACCGCGTGGCTGTCCGTAGCCACGATTTGACGACGGCGGCTTTGCCGTGGTAGATTTTACGCCACAGCTGATTTGTTTCGAAATCACGCGGGTGAACGGAGAAATTAGTCGGAGGAAGCTCTGACAAAAGACGTTCGAGACGTATTTCCAAGAATTTAGAGTGTTCTGTTCTCGGCTTCATATGTAATCGTGTTGAGTTCAAGCTTGATTCGTTTAGTTAACGATTGGCTCTAATCGTTGTATTTGTGTTGTATTTTGTATAGATTGCTTAGCCTTGGTCTTCAAGTTTGATCTCTTTTAAAATACATTGAAAGAAATATATACTTCATCAAGTTTGTTGAATGCGCTGTCAAGTGGAGTATAAATTATTGAATACAGAAAAAAAAAAAAAAAATCGTCTCTCTTACTGAAGAATCGTTTGTAACGGGTGTGACTTTCCACCTCATCTACAGATCTCTCAAATTTCTGTTTTCAGTTCTTCATCGATTACTTTAATTTTCAAAATGTTATTATTATCTCAATTATTAATTACCGCAAAAGATTCCAAATGTTCAATGTAACAGCTTTTATGTAATAATGAAAAGCGCTTGAAACAAAAGGAGGCGATCATAAATAAAGAGAGGCAAACAAAGAGAGAATTTCTGTTGCAAGCAAGAATTATACCAACATTTAAATAAACTTTGGTGTTTAATCTTTCTACAGCAACATGTCATGATTTGTCTTCAAAAATAGAAATATAAAATATCCCTTTTCTTTACTTCCAACTACTACTACTATCTAATGAACCATGACTTTCTTCAAAAGAAAGATAAATATTCAATTCACTCTTTTCTTAGTTTTAATAATATCTACATACATATCAATATAAAGATTGTTTATAAATTAATCTACTCATGATAATAAATACATATGTTCGGGCAAAGTTTGTGTGCCACGAGGCTTGATTTTCATCTACAACTAGTACTGTATGTCTGTATCCGTGCAATGCATAGAAAATAGGCAAAAACTTGGGTCAGCACGGTGAGTCTGGGCCAAAACATCAATTTTTATAATAAAGTGTTAATCTACACGAATAAAAGTATCAAATTTTAACATAATTATTTAACAAATAAAAGTGTCAATTTTTAAAAGTGTCAATCTTTATGCAGAAAAATATTAATCTACACGAATAAAAGTGTCAATCTTTTTGAGCTCACTCACTATCAGCCGGGCTGACCCAAGTGTGCCTCTAGAAAATAATCTATATTTCTAAAGTGCTATTATAAGAAAGTGTTAGCAACGCAGCTTAAAATTTGTCAATATCTCTAAATATTATATATAAAAAAATTGAATAAAAATTATACAAAGCAAAGAAAATTTTGAAATTTCCTCATGTAAAATACCTAAAATTGAACCATCTTTGGATTTTTTTTCAACCTATAATCGATTGCAATATTTATTTAGTCAATTGTAAAGGCTACCTCATAAATAAATATAAAAAATATATATATATTGTAAAGGCACCCAAAATATTGTGATATAAATTGTCTCACAGTCATACTTAATCTACAAATATTAATTTATTTTGTACTATATCAATATTGTTGTTTAGTGTGATCTACAGAATTTTATGTCCAAGAATTCTTTTTATAAATTAGCGTCTTTGGTGATTTATATAATCGTGAGTCCGCTACTGAAGACAAGTAAAGAGAGATTCTTCACCAAAACTGGGTATTTGCATCCCTCAGGCACCTCCAGTTTGATGATGGAAGTTTTCGGAAATCCATTTATGTAATCTTTGTATAAAATCTGTTTGCTGTTCACTTCCTCCGCCATTTTCTTTTCCTTTCCTTTTCTTTTCTCTTTATTTTTTTATTCAGTGAGTTGCGTGCATGATACTCCATTATATATTGAACCGGACCTGAGAGGACCTCAGCTTAAATGCTCCATTAGAAAAGAAAATGGGATGGGCCGGCCCAAAAATGACTCATCGGGCCGTAAAAGCCCAATTGTGGACCCAATCGAGTAGGACGTAATTTTCCTCAATTCAGCTATATGCGTTCAGGACTCGAACTAAAAATTCCGGCCTACAATCCGGAAAAATGGAGATGGCTTCGGTTACTCTCAGCTCATACTGCTCCGTCTCTGCTGTACGACCCGCCGCCGCCGCCGCTTCCAGAAGCTTCTCTTCGTTCCTCCCGATTTTCAGGCCTACTACCGTTCCTAACATTTCTTCATCCTCCTCCGTTTTTAGATTCCAAGGTATTCTGATTCAATTAATTACTCTCTCATTGGTTATGCCTCACAGTTTAGGCGAAATGAGTTTAGTGTTGGTTAGAACGCAATGATGTGGGACGTAAATTGTATGGTTATTGGTTAGAATACGTAATTCGAAATACATGAGTGAATTACAGAGTTTCATTTTTATAGTTTGCAAGTAGTGATAGTAAGGTTATTTTCATTGTATTTAGTAGCCGAAAATTCAGATCATGGAGATTGAGTTTGTGGTTAGGAAATTGAATATGAGCTCTTGAAGATGATAGGTATCAAGAGGAAGAAAATTAATCTCATCTGTTGCCATGAGAATGTTAAACTGGTTTTCGTAATGTGATAAGTTACGGTGCTTATCAAGTGATACTAATCTTACCAACGAAGGAGAAAACTTGTTGCTTATCTTGCTTAATGAGTTCATGTGGGGGAGTGCAATATTTTTAATGAGTGTATGTGGGGGAATGGAAAAAAAATTTGAGCAAGATATCAAGTGTAAAATGAAACATTCATTTTTGTAGGAGTTACTCCACAGGAGAGATTTAGGTGTTTCTCCCATGCTGCTGGCCTTGATAATGCAACAGCTGCAGCAAACGGATCGGCTCAAGAACATATTCCAGAAGGTGGCGCTATTACTGAAAATGAAAAAAACTGCAAAGATAGAGATGTGGATAGTGAACAACTGGATGGTAATAAAATGATTCGAATTTGTGACAAACTAATTGGGGTTTTTATGGTTGATAAGCCCACCCCAACTGATTGGAGAAGATTATTGATTTTTAGCAAGGAATGGGATAGTATTCGACCCCACTTCTATAAGAGATGTCAGGAGAAAGCAGATGGTGAGAGTGATCCCGGAATGAAGCATAAGCTACTTCGGCTTGCAAGGAAGCTGAAAGAGGTATAATTCTATTTTCCTTCCTTCACAAAATAGAACCAAGATCAATTGGTATTTTTGGTGCTTTTTCAAATTTTCAGATTTATGATGTTTTTATCGATTTATTAGAATGATATCCATAATGTTTTCTTGTACCATCTTAATATCTTTGGGCAAAACAAGGCTTTATTCTTTCTACATTCCATGTTGTGATATATTTTATATTTTTATTTGTGTGGATTGTAATCTTTGGTATGTGGTCTGCATAATTATCTTTAGTTCATGTTGGTAATTGACCTAAATACTTTCGTCTAGATTGATGACGATGTCCAGAGGCATGATGAACTGCTTAATGCCATTAGAAAGTCACCGTCTGAGGTTGGTGACATTGTAGCTAGACGCCGTAAAGACTTCACGAAAGAATTCTTTGTTCATCTTCATACTGTGGCAGAGTCATACTACGATAATCCAACAGAACAAAACGGTGAGACCTTCTCTTATTTCTTGCGAAGTATTTGCCTACCTTAGTTTAACTACTTAATACTCTAGTTTCCTGGTATTATGAAGATCTTAAATGACGAGAATCAGATAGAATCAGCATTTAGATACTGCAATCTGTTCTCTTATTATATGGTCTACTTTCGGAACGACTGAGCTTTGGCCGTCTAAACTTGCCTATTATATCATCCCATGATTAACATCCTGCATATTCATAGATTTTACTGTGGATGTTGTGCTTTTCCTACCTCAAAAGTAACACTAGTAATCCTTTCTTCCTCAACTAATATAAAAGTTGTCCAAAGCCTTGCTCAGGTGTTGATAGTAAGTTTTGTCTAAGATCAAAATCACCGACTTGATGTCACTCAGCCATAGATTGTATTACATGTGCTCTACAAGTTGTTGAAAGTTGCTATTAATCCGATGTCCTGTTAACATGTCTCTCTTTTTTGGATGTCTAGCTGTGGCAAAGCTTGGGAATATATGCATAGCTTCCGTACAAGCATATGATACTGCAACCGAAAGTATAGAAGCCCTAAATGCTGCAGAGTTGAAATTTCAAGACATCATTAACTCTCCTTCTGTAGATGCTGCTTGCCGGAAGATTGATAATTTAGCTGAAAAAAATCAACTCGATTCAGCACTCGTCCTCATGATTACAAAAGCTTGGTCCGCTGCCAAAGAGTCGAACATGATGAAAGATGAGGTATCTTCTTCACTTATTAGATGCATCATTTTGTTACTTTCAGCAAACATACATGGCAAGATCGCTAATATGTAGAGAATTCCTAACAACATGAGAACAACTAAAAAAGTAATGCAGGATTATCACTATATATTTCTCACTTCTCTTCCCAGGTGAAAGATGTATTATATCATTTATACAAAACATCCAGAGGTAATCTCCAAAGGCTTATGCCTAAAGATATCAGGATACTCAAGTATCTACTAACAATCGAAGACCCTGAAGAGCGCATGAGTGCATTAAACGACGCATTCACTCCGGGAGAAGAACTTCAAGGAATGGACGTCGACTGCCTCTACACGTACGTATACTATTCTAAACTTCATGTTCCTTTTCCAATGCACAAACACAAGCCAAGCATTTCTCATGTAGTAAATCTATCAACTTATTCCACATGACAAAAAAATTCGTTATCCTAACAGTACTCCTGAGGAGCTGCATACGTGGATCGGAACTATAGTGGATGCATACCATTTCAGTCGTGAGGGCACCCTCGTTAGAGAAGCCAGAGACATGATGAACCCAAAGGTTATTCAGAAGTTGGAAGAGTTAAAGAAGGCCATCCAAGATAACTTCATGTGAAATTCTTTGCTTGTACAGTACTATTTAGGAGTGATGTGAAGTGAAAGGCACAATTGTAACTGATTAGGCTTCTATTCTTGCATTTTGTATAGTAGAGTACTATATATCGTAGTTTTTATTTTTTATAGCACTCAACTCATCAACTACCCTTTTCATGTGATAGGTATACTTCAAAAATATGTTTAGTAGTATTTTTAATAGTGAGAAAGAAAAACGTGTAAAAGCATAAAGGATGTTTAATCTGATCTTTTCATATTTCTAAAAAATTATCTTATATTGATTTCATTTATTATAGGTAGGACCATTTCTATTTTCAAAAAATAAAAATGAAAAATGTAACATTTCTTGTGGTTTGAAAACACACAAAATACTCATCAGACATATGAACGGATTAAACCTGCAAAAATAAAAAAGAAAATAAAAGTTAATGAGGTCAAAATAGAATTAAAAGCAAAACGAAGGACCAAAACGCAAATAGCAATACAGCGAGCCGTGACTCGTACATAAACGAAAACATTTATGCGAAACATTTTAACGTATGAGAGTATCATAAATTATTCATAATACGATGGGGGAGATCTAATTAATCTAAAACCTTGGCTATGAACACACACACAAGCAATCTCCATAACCCTAATTCCAGTTCAGATAATTGATTTTAAGTTCTTTAAGAACTGGAACAAGAAGGGTTCAATACGGTGGAATTATCTTCTAATTCTCCGTTCAGGGATGATGACGACGGCGACGGCGAGAAAAACGTGCTGTTGCGCCTTTTGCGAGAACTCTAATCTCTCTTCAATTTGTTCTGCGTGCGTTAATTACAGGTAAATTTACCGTAATTTGAGTTTTTCGTAATCGTGTTTGCTCTGCATTGTTTGCTATGACTTTTTTGATTGTTGTATATGAGCTTAAATTGATGTGTTGTTTGATGCAATTTTCGGTCAGATTGAATGAGTACAATTGTAATTTGAGGTTACTGAAGAGTAGGAGAGATGCGCTGTACTCGAAACTGACTCAAGTTCTGGTTGCAAAGGTGCGTGTTATGTAGTTATGCAATTGATTCTGCCATTTTATTATATTCTTCTTAACAATTCAGTTATTCTATGTTTTTACTTTTGTAAGTTTTGAATTTTGATAAGTGCTCTTCAATATGTATGCTACACTCATGGGGCTATGATGCATTTTTTATAAGTAGATAAAGAGAGATAGCTGATTACAAAGATGATTATTATTATTATGTATATCTCTCTTCACTAGAATGTCTATATGTGTGCAGTTGTTTTGTTTGAGCAGTTTTACGAATCTAAAGGATGACAGATTGGAAGGACTATAAGATGATCATTATCTACCTGCATTTTTTTAATTGTTCTTTTTTTGGGGTGGGGGTCCTCTTTTCTGAAACATGTATTGCCACTATCATATTGACCTACAAAATTCGTGGCCTTATTTGTTTCATTGACCATAGGGCTATTTCATCGTGGAGCCAATTGCCTTTGGAAATCTTTTCTATTTCACCTTTAATCTTCTCAATTGTTCATTTATCATCCTTTTAGGGTAAGGCTGATGATCAACATAGTTGGAGGGTGCTTCAAAATGAGAAATTAGCAAGGTTGAGGGATAGGCTCAGACTTCGCAGAGAACAGGTTTCACAAGGTTTGTTGCTCTTAGTATAGATGCTTACTATATTGGCTGACATGATCCTCGATTTAGTTTGTGTTAATAGTTGTTTTTTTTTTTTTTTTTTTTTTTTTTAAATTTTTTTTTCAGGAAAGGCTAAGATTCAGAAGATGACACATGATCTAAGGGTGAAACACGAATTGCTTGAGTCAGCAATGAATGTGGTAATACAGAATTAGTGTAACATATTTTTCAATTGATGTAGAAAAACTTGCAGCTGGTAGCTCAGTGTCTCTCTAACAGCTTTTCCTCTTCTGAAGTCATTATTGGGTTATATTTTATCAGTTAATGATGTTATCTTGTTTGATATGATACTGCAGTTGGAAAAGAATCGTGCTGAACAAATTGAGAAATATTATCCTAATCTTATCTGCACACAGAGTTTGGGACATGTAAGAAACATGAGTAATTGTTTATTTTTCTATTTGTGGCATTTATCTTAAGAGCTCTTATCATCTTTGTGGTTATCAACTAAGATTAATGCTCCATATATCTGATTTCAGATGGCAATTACCTCTGAACGACTTCATAAACAATCTGTTATTATAAAGCAGATATGCAAGTTATTTCCACAGCGACGGGTACTTACTGAAATATTTTCTTCTTCTGATTGAATATTACACTGTTTATGCTTGATATTGCTGTTAATATGACACTGTTGGCATCTCATCAACTTCCACTCTTTACTTGTCAACATCTAGTTTACATAGACAAGGATGCTCTCCTGAGCTTCAATTATGTTTATGTTGAATTTATGTTTTATTTGTGATGATCTCCTAAAATTAATGCATACAAATGGGTGAGAGATACTTCTTTCCATGATAAAGTTGGCCAGTTTATTGACTGTAGATTGAATTCGTTGGATCTTTACTTTGTTAGTTCTCCCTATTCTCTTTCCAAAGAAAATTATTGAGAAGTTTATTTTATTTTATACTTACTGAGCACTGCTGTTGTTGATATTTGAATGCTTGTGGATATGTTCTCTACGATTTTCTCAAGCAACTAGAGTCAAATTTTCTTTGTAGAAGTGGCACTCCTAATAGTTTTTAACTATTAATAGTCAATTGCAGGTGGTTATAGACGGGGAGAGAAAAGATGGGTATAGTGGTCCATATGATACAATTTGTAATGCACGCTTACCAAGAGGGTTAGATCCCCACTCAGCTCCATCTGATGAACTTGCCGCCTCATTGGGGTATACTCCATCAATATCTGTGTGCTAATTACATGATACATCATGATGAAACATATGATAGGAAATATTAAATCCTATTTATGTTCCCTATAATTGCTCTTATAGTCTTATACACGTAATCCTGGAAAATGTACAAAAGGTACTAGGTTCACACCCTTGTGCTTTGAGAGGTGCAACACCAAAGGGGCCTTTATGATAACTCCAATTAAAAGAATAAAAAATCACTGAATTGTAGCTGCTTTCCGTATGCTCAATTAGTTTGTTGGCTCTTCACAATGTATCATAACTTGCTAGCTCTCCATGCTAAATGACTGAAAACAGGTACATGGTGCAACTTCTGAATCTAGTTGTGCATGCTGTGTGTTCTCCTGCTCTGCATAACTCTGGATTTGCGGTATGTCCGGATGTACCTTCTCTCTGCCTCTTAAGTTATCTGTGGGTTTTTCTGGTTGACTGTTGTAGGAATGTATATAAGGAGCTATGACTAGGTATTTAAGATCAAACTAATATTAATCATAGATCAATAACAAGTAACATGTCGGAAGGAATGGTGGGGTAATGATATGTTGCTCTATAATTGTATAATTGTAGTGAGATCAAGGGAACAGCCTAAAATTGTAACACATAAATCACTAATTCTTGATACAGAATTTCAGATATTTATGAGGTGCTCAGTCCTACAGAAATGCGTAGCCATATCTCTTTGAATAATTAAAAAAATTATATTCATTTGATGTTTTTTTTCCTTAATTTCTTTTTTGGCTATTTTAATAACTTTTTATTTTCCTGATTCTTCTTGGTTTAAGTAATTGTGTGAATTTACAAGCAGTGGTCCTCTTTGTTCATGTATATCAGGGTTCCTGTTCTCGGATATGGCAGCGGGAGTCATATTGGGATGCTCGCCCATCATCCAGAAGGTAAGCTACTGGATAGAGTTGTAGAGGTTGGAATTTGGGTTAACGTGACTATTACCAAACAGAAGTTCTGTTAAAAGAATATTTGGTACAGATCCTCATACAGAATACTGACCCAAATTAATTTGATTCTGAAATCCTAAGAACCTTCCATCTTTTCCACCAATTATACTAGTTCTCCACCACTTTCTGGCAGGACAACAGAATGTATAATCAAATAATTCTGGGATGAAAATTTAATGATAAATTGAAATCATTACTCACAGAACAGTTTGGCTTTTACCCCCAAGTATTTGTGTAAATTTGACAATCTGGGTATCTACCATTCTACTGAACTTTATTTATACTTTTCAACAGCGAATATCCACTTTTTATTCCTCGCCAAAACTTTTGCACAACTGGTGGTGAAACGTCATGGTCTGAGAGAAGCTCAAGTAATTTCGGTGTAGCTTCAATGGAGTCTGAGAGGAAACCTCGTTTAGATTCCTCTGGTGGCAGTTTCAATTATTCGTCTGCATCTGCACACTCAGTTGAGTTACACAAGGATTTGCAGAAGGGCATATCACTCCTCAAGAAAAGCGTGGCATGCATAACTGCATATTGCTATAACTCCTTTGGTTTGGAAGTTCCCTCAGAAGCCTCTACGTTTGAGGCATTTGCGAGATTGTTGGCTACACTATCTTCTTCAAAGGAAGTTCGAAGTGTTTTATCTTTAAGAATGGGATCATCAAGGTATATATGCATCCTCCAATCATCTTATTTTTTCATTATGCACTTAATGCGTACAACTTCAATCAAACTTCATTTGTTTGAGTAATATTGAAGTGTATTTGCATCCACACAATTATATGAATGCTTACAGGAAAAGTGCCTCAATTTTACTCTTGATTTGGATAGGATCATTAGAGTAACAATGTCACTTGTCCCAGCTGATCATATCTCATTGTGATAATTACATTTGTTGAGTGAAAATCATCTTAAAATCATCTTGTTTACTATTGGATATTAATTCAATTTGCAGGTCCAAGCCTTGCCAACAACTGAACACATCTGTATGGAATGTTGAATCGACTGTTTCATCAAGTACTTTGATGGAGAGTGCACATGCACTGCCTACGATGGTATAAGTTTTGATTGCTATTTGATTTTCTGGGGAAGATTTGTATACATTTTGAGCAAATTTGAAGATAAACAAATAGACACGGTCTATACAACTTTCCTATTATGAGGCATCATATGCTTAGAAACTTTTCCCTGATTTTTTTTGTATAATAAAGTGCATTACAATTGACCAGTCCTATTTCTCAGTCTCACCGATAATATTTTATCTCCAGAGGAATGCCTTTGATAATTATATTCCGAGCTTTGCTGGAAGCTATGTTTATCCCAACGAGTTTCCCGATTCTGGAAAGAATGAAAACTTAATTGAAGGATGGGATTTGGTGGAGCATCCTACTTTTCCCCCTCCTCCATCACAAACTGAAGATGTGGAGCACTGGACTCGAGCTATGTTTATTGATGCAACTAAGAAATGATTTGAAACTACCTTGTAATTTGGTAAGCGTCACCTTACCAGTTCTTTGTAATCAGTATTAAGGTTGAATAGGTCTGATGTGCAGCAAGCGTATGTAATTTCAAGACATTGTTGTATTGTAAATAATTTTTGTTCTAATTCTGCCATTTAGGATTGCCAGCGTCTTCACTGGCTAGATATTCGAGGTGGAGCCTGGAGTATCAAAAGCTTCTCAGCTGATTTGACATTCATATTGTGTAAATACATGATCTCAAGTTGGTGTGGAGATTGAGGTAAAATTTCCAACTCTGCTGTGATTTGATTAAATTGTATATTACTAGGTTTTGTACAAATGTGATATTGATATTAGCATATTATATGATTCAGCAGAAGCTACCTGTATCATATTTTTCTAATATTAAAAGCGTATACATATTTATATATAGTTGTGTCATGTGCCTGTTTGTCCTTGCTCTTGTGTGTGAGAAAGAACTAAGAATACTTGAGGTATTAATTGTCTTACTAGAAGACTACAACATTACTCTGAGAAGTTGTTATATTTGCCTATTTCTACTAAATGATAAACGAATAATAGAAGAAAAGGGTTAAATAGAGGATCCAGAAATGAAAGATAGAAGCTAGTTCAAATAAGTTTTCCTAGAGATATTGCTGGCTCTAATATTGTCAGATTATGACACGAATCCAAAAACATGTAAATAAACCACAGTAAAATTAACCAAATGAGCCAGTCCTCTAGTGAAATAGGTAGATTAGGTCTCTACTCAAACGTGAGATAAACTTAGAAAGGGCGAACTCGACGAAGCTTCTCTCGTGTCAGCATCTTCACTTCTTCCTCTTCTTCGGAGGCTGAAGCTCCTCTTCTTCTTCATCTTCCTCCTCGTCCTCCTCATCCTCAGGCTCCTCATCTTCCTCTTCTGCAACATCTGGGTCATCTCCATCCTCGTTTTCATCATCCTCGTCATCTTCGTCATCCTCACCATCGTGCCCATTTGCAGCATCATTCTCCTCGTCATCGTCCTCTCCGGCCCCTCCGGGTCCTGCCTTCTTGGCTTTGCCATTGCTGTTGGCCTCGCTACCCTGTTCGCCTTCCTCGGAATACTCGCCTTCGCCATCCTCATCTCCGGAACCAGCGGCTGCGGCGTCGGTGTCGCTCTCGTCTCCGGCTCCTCCCTCTGCATCAACAGGTTCCGGTTGGTCCTTGGTCGGACTCAGCATCAGCAGTTTTGCGAAGTTGTGCAGCTGTTATATGCCGTCACCATATGAGAAATAGGATCATAATTTGTAGAAATGCATGTATTCTTATCGTTTTATCGAAATAAAGAAAACGAACGTTATGTCATTCAAATTATATTATCTACTTATCATAATTTACACAATATAATACTGTACATAATTAAAGGAGTGCAGAATCCTTAGCAAGTCCCAACATGTAGGCATCTAGAAAGAATCAAAAGTCCGACGACTAGATTCATTTCTTATTGCTGTATATCTGACCCGACCCGACCCGACCCGGCCGCATAGAAAGTCCAACCCATACGATGCCTCGAAATAATATACCCAGGCGAATATCCGAATATACTATCACTACTCCCATAAGTTTAATACTAATAATTATATAATCCGGTCAGTGATGGGCTCAACAAATACATAAAGACAATTTATCTCATATAAATTTTAATATCACTAATAATAGTATTTGTAGTTCACAGCTAGTAAATACTTCAGCAATATCTTTTCAGAAATAATTATAATAACACCGATAGATTTGACCAATTTATTTTAAAGTTTACTTTATCTATTATTTGCGTGTTTTTTTTTTTTTTTTTTTTTGTTGAGGGATGCGTGTTTGTTTAATAATTGTTTCATTAATGTAGAAAAAGGCATTATTACTATTATTATTGTGATGTTAACTTTGGGAAGTAGTTGCAATAAATAAAGAGGAGTAAACTAGGATGGGTTCGTGGGCCTATCTTATTCTGGTGGGGTAGGGGCCCAGCCTCAACCAACCCGGAACTCAAAATGGCACAAAACCGGATTTCTATTTATCCTTTGGGTTCCGTGACGAGAAAATTGGACTGTCTCAAGACTCTCAACTACTCCTAGACTATGCTTACTCCCGGCGCACATTAGTAAGCTTGAAAATGACTAATTTTGTATGATTCGTAAAAGTCAAAACGCAATTTATCCTGATTTTAGTATAAATCTAAATATTTTTTAAATACATACATATAATCAAATATATGCATACTGATTCATAAACACGACCGTGTTGCTTGTAAAAAAAAAAAAAAAAAAGTACTTGTGATACTTCATATTATTGTAATAAATTTTAGATACGTATCAAAAACATAAAGCAAAAGGAGAGTCCTATAATTTGTGTTTATCAAATTCACAGATAATTTAGTTGATTTTAAAATAGGATATTGGTACGAAAAATCAATAAAATATAAAGCAAAGTTGTTAATAATAATAATAATAATAATAATAATAATAATAATAATAATAATAATAATAATAAAATAATAATAATAAAAAGACGAGTAAAATGATTTAGACTTGAAATTGGAAGTATTATAGAGAGAGAACCTGAGCTGTGTAGAGCAGGTGAGCTTTGACCAAGAGGAGAAGGAAGGAAAGCGGCCCCGCTGCGCACGTTAGCGAAGCCCCGTTAACTGTCACCTCCATTTGCAAAAACCTGCGCCGGGAACGTCTGTCTGTCACCTGCGCACAAGTAATTCCCACCACTGAAAAAAATATCAATACTAGTAAGAAATAGAAAAAGTAGAAATTTGTCAACCGCTGCTCTTTTCATATTTTTTCTTTGAATCGTTTTCTCGAAATTGAAGCAAACTATCAAATAAGCTGCGACGAACATGAGAAGAAAATTACACGGAAAATTCATTCTTTTTGTCGATGAATTTTTTTAAAATCATATAAAATCTCTTCTTTCTCATGCAAAAAAAAAAAAAAAAAAAAAAAAAGCTGTGTGTGATTGTGTGTGAGGAAATGAAAGGAAAGTTGAAGAAGGCATCAGAAATTAGAAAAGCTTTAGCGAAAAAGTAAGAAGGAAAATGGAGATGAAGCTCACCACCTACTTTGAGAAAGTGATAAAGATATGCAGAGAATTAGAAGTATAGAGCTTCAAAAATTGCTTTAGAAAAACCACACAAACAAGTTTTGCAGAGTCTCCTTTCATATTAAGCTTCGGTCTCTGTCTCTGTGCGTGGTGTAGAGAGAGAGAGAGAGAGAGCTGACCTTAAGCTAGCAAGCAGTTGTGTGGGTGAAGTCCACGGTAGGGCGGAATGGGCAGGTATTCAGTATTCTACGTCGTTAAGAGGTGAAGATAAAATGCACCCTGTGCGTATCTTGTGTGTGTGTGTGTGTGTGTGTGTGAGAGAGAGAGTACGTGTTGTGTGATGGTTGAAACTTGAAAGAGAAGGGTGGTAGTGTGTGTCTCTGTGTGTGTGTGTGTGTGTGTGGTGTGGGTGGAGTAGGAGGGGGTTTTTTTGATAATTGAAGATTGGAGGAGGAGCGATTTGTAAATTTTGTAAAGTTAAGATTGGAGAATAGAATCTAATGCTTTGTTCCCGGGGGGTAGTAGTAAAAGCTTAGGTGGGCCCCACCTTAAAGAATCAAACTCTTTTTCCCTATTTTTATTAGCTACGGAGTATATTTTTCACCAAATTATCTTTATTTCTGTTTTTTTACTACCGACTCCATGAATCATGGCCAAAGCGTTGGAGACTGGATTTAAATAAATAAATTATTGTATATTTCTACATCTCTCATAGCTTCATTTCTACTCCTACAACAAATTTGGTAAAAAGTAAAAGAATCAATTAACTTCGATGGATTTTAATTTTGAACAATTTTTCTAACTACCATTCCCATTACTGTGTTTATTGGAAAAAAAAATCATAAATACTACCTCATCTCATTTATTTAGTTTCATTTGCTTTATGCACGTATTTCCACTGAAACTAGTATAAGTTTTAAAATATAATTTTGTAGTATCGTTTTTTTTACGAGATACTATGAGTGTCATAGTATCCCGTAAAAAAAACGATACTACAAAATTATATTTAAAACCCATACTAAATTTCGGTAGAAATACGTACCAAATAGTAAATGGGACTAAATAAATGAGATGGAGGTAGTAGCTGTTAAAAAAGTTTCATTACTATGTTTCGTATATAGGTCCCCCTCCCTCATTATACTCGCCATCACCTTAGTATAGTTTGAATGTACAATAAACTTTTAATAAAAGAAACTCCATACTCCATAAAAACTGTACAATAAATTTTACTCGTATTATTTGTGTTATGAGAGGTATTTTGTAAAAATATAGGATAGGATGAATTTTTTGATAGCTCAATAGGCTTATCTTGAATTTAATTCACTAGATTTAGGATATGATTAATTTGATATTTCCTTGATTATATCAAGAATTCAATTATTATACCAAAACTATGAATCCAACTTAGGGAATTAAGATTTAACCTATACCAGACATGCGGTAAAAGTGACAACGATCTCCTACCCACCGTCAATACATTTTGTGCATACGGCTGATGTGGCAGTGCTACATCAATAATTTTTTCATGGAAGGTTTAGTTTCTTTAGTAGTGTTTAATTTTTTTTATAAAATTTATTTTTAGAGTATATATTTAACACATTTTTTTTTAATATATTATCATCACGTCAATTATGGACACATTAAGTATGTACATGGTGAGTAGGGAAACACGTCAACTGTGGACACATTCAACAAATTTTTTACTATATCAAAATTTGGATAAATCCCTTCCGCCCAATCAAATTCAACCAATATAGCTTAGCATTATTATTTTCTTACTAGTATGAGTAAATTTATTAAAAACAAAATTCATGTTATAACTTTTGCAATGTTGACTTCTGGTGCCGTTTCATTTAAGAACTTCTCGTGGGATCGAAAAATGCAATTGTGAAATGTGCAGAAATATAAAGATTAATTAACAAGATTTTAATATATTAAAGATAAAGATTAACGAGAAGGAAAATAAAATAAAATAAAATAAAATAAAGATTGAAGCATGTCGCTAAAAGGGAGCTGAGCTGGTTCGTCTGAGTTGGTATCTTGGTTCAGATATTGGTTTTGAATTCCAAAGAGCATAGACATCCTGTGGACAATAATAAAAAAAAAATGATAAATAAATAAATAAGAAAAATACATTTTTTGTTTAATTTTACAGGATACATTTCTATCTTATTTTCGCGATTAATGATGCAACACAATATCTATTATATTATCGTGAAATGATTAATTAGATGATCGGGCTAAGTTTTGGCAAAAAAAATTTGGTTTACATTCTATTTTGTTTTTGTTTTTGTTTCTTTTTATTTTTATTTTTTTGAAAATGAAGTAGTTACCGTTAAAATAATACTCCAATTACTCACTTGGTTAAGTACACAACAACACGAGTTCATCTTCTTCTTCTTTTTTTTTCTTTTCTTTTCTTTTTTTTTTTGGACAAGATACAATTACATGTGTTATTTTTATTTGGTGGTTAATATGATTTTTCGAACAATTTATTGTATGGTAGAATGATACATATTTGAAGGATATTCGTATAGTTATTTTTTTTTGAAGGGGGGAGGGGGGTCAAAATTCAATATAGAAGGTTTAATAGACGACGATACACATATAAATTAAATATTAGTCGCAATTATTTAGCCATCTTGTGATATAAATAAATGGTTCAAATTATTCCCAAGTGATATTATTTAGCCATCTTGGTACGTTTCATAAGCAAAATTGAAATTGATTTAATAAATTGGCAATATTAAAGAATAGTACTACTAAAAGCATTAATTAATGATACTAATAAGAAGCATAAGAACCATATAAAAAATGCGACAATAATTAAGAGTGAAATGAGGTTGTATACAAGAATGACTAATTAAGGTAATTAATACCTTTCGCTTTTTAAGCAATGCATTCGACGTTTGAAGTTGCGACACTTTGTGCTGCAATTGGTTAATGTAATCCTACAATAAAAATCAACATTAATTTCAAAATTAGAGTGCATGGTTATTTTAATATGCATGCAAGTAATATAATTAAATATATTAATTTGTTATTTTTTTAAGGAAATTACTTATATTTATGTGTATTAATTAATAGGATAAAATTAAATACGCATAATTGTTTCCTCCTAAAAAAATTTAAACAAATGAACAAGTAGCATATAAAAATATTTACAACCAAACTTAATTAATAGCTAGATTTACTTTAATTTGCGGTCATTCTGTTAAAATACAAGCATAATGCGACCTCAACCTTCAACTTATCAATTTAAAGAACACAAATTTTGGCATGTGAATAAAATAATTAATAAAAGATCTTGAACCAAAATCATAATTAAACAATAATATATATAATGCATACAAATTAAAACTAAGCAATAATTAATTAATTACCTGTTTCCTAGCCCTTGATCTTGCAGCAGATTCTCGGTTTTTGATCATCCTTCTCTGCCTTCTTTCCACACTTTTCACCCTCATTTCATCCTTCATTAAATCATTATTACTTTTATTTTTCTCACATGAGGAATTCTCAACAACTAATTGAGTTGTTGTAACCTTATTTTCATCAAAAACCCTAAAATCTGACCCCTCAACTGTCTGAGCCTGCATAGAATCCATCATTTCTTGCTCCTGCTGCTGCTGCTGCCAATTCAAGTATTCTTGATCAATTTTCGTCATCAATGGAGCTGGATTCTGCAAGAAATCTTCTCCAATATTTCTCAAATGATCACCGATTTGCATCGTATAATTCAAAGGGTTTTGAATTTGATTATTCCAAACGGCGTTGTGGGCCGGTTTCGTGTTGGGGTTTTCATGGATGATCGGAGTCCAAGACGATGAAGAAGAAGATGACGAAGAAGGGTTTTGCATTATGTTGATTTTTTCTGCAGAGATGATCAAATTCTTGATCAACGGCTGATCATGATCGTCTAGGTCAGAATTCGTGATAGCCGGTTTTACTATCATGAATTCATCAAGATTGAGGCTCACTAAATATGGGTACCCCATCAAGAAATTTGATCATCAAACTAATTGGTGCAATCAACTCTATAAGGAAAAATCGAGATAGAAAAATGGGAAAGTTGATATATATTTGATATGAAAAAGAGACTATACATAGAGATATCATCAAGCTATAGAAAGTATTGATTTGAGGTAATTAAATTAAATAATGAATGTTTGGAGACAATGTGCAGATCAAGAAACAAAGTGATATTTTGTTTCATTTCTTTGTGCATTCTCCTCTATTTCTTTGATGGAAAAGAAAAAAAGGGTTTTAGGAAAGGAGGTGATTATGGAATTTATAAGTTTCCCGATTCTTCAAAATCCCATAAATACAGCAAGTTATTGGTATTGCTGTTGAGAAATACCGAATTTGTAGACCTAACAAGCTAGTGTTAAACATCTTTTTATTATTATTATTTTTTTTAATAAGACTGGTGTGAATAAATATATCTTCTATAACTGAGATCCGTCATTATCTCATTTATATATATATATACTTCTTTAATAATCACAATTGATTCTCTCTCAAAAAAAAAAAAAAGTCACTATTATATTGATAAGTATCATCACTAGAGGTGCCCACGGTTCCGGAACCGGAACCGAACCGCGGTTCCGGTTCCAAGATGGCCGGAACCGAAACCGAACCGGAACAGTAACGGTTCCGGTTCCGGTTCCGGTTCCTGGAACTGACGGTTCCGGTTCGGGAACCGGATAGGAACCGACATTTTTAAAAATTTTTTTTTTTTTTGTTCGATTATGATTCAATGTTTCATTGTTTATTGATTTAATTTTAATTGTAAGACAATTCAAATTATAAAATGTAAAAAAAATACTTGAGAGTGAGATTGTATAATTTTTTTTTAATTTATTAATCCTAAACCCTTGGATATCACATGTCGATTCCAAGGGCCGAGCCTCGTTAAAACCTCCGTGAGGAAAAAGAGTACTCGTCTAAGCATTTTAATAGACCACTACATATTGTCGAAATCGAAATCGTCGTCGAAATCATCCGTTTCTTCAGAGGCATCGGTGTCGGTTTCTGCTTCGGTGGTACTGATTGGATCATGTTCAAAGACCTCATCCTATTTGTTCTCTTGCTCATGGTGTTCGGCTAAAGTGTAGTCCTTGAGCAATACTTGAGTTTCGAGATTCCACGGGGTCATTGTTGATCGTCTTTCGTCTAAAGTGTACCCTCCGCTGCTAAAAGCTTGCTCGACCGACACCGTTGAGGCAGGAACAACAAAGAGTTCTCGAGCCATTATGGATAGGATTGGGTATTGAGTTGTTCTTCTTGACCACCAATGCAAAAGATCTTGATTGTTTCTCAATTCTTCAAAATTATTAATTTTATGACAATATGACATCTTTTATGTAAATTGTCATCTTCAATTCTTCATCATCAAGTGACATTGTTTATTATTAATTTAAAAATATTTTTTGTATTAGTCTTATTTATTTTAGCTTATTAAATTGAATTATAAATTAAATGATAAAAATATTTAACTTTACAAATATAACATTTCCATATAAAAAAATGTAACACACTAATCAGTAATAAAATGTTACATCAAATAAGTATACAAATACAAGTATAATATTGAAATATAAAATAAAATTAGAATTTAAAAAAAAAAACCGGTTCTTTTCGGTTCCGAACCGGAACCGAACCGTCGGTTCCCGGTTCCAAACTTTCGGAACCAAAACCGAACCGTCGGTTCTACCGGTTCCTCGAGTCGGTTCCGAACCGTCGGTTCCGGTTCGGTTCCGGAACCGCCCGGTTCCGGTTAAAAACTGACGGTTCGGTTCCGGTGGGCACCTCTAATCATCACTATATAATATAATGTTGATATTTGCTACATTCAGAGAATCAAACTACGTACAAAATACAAAATGCAAAACAAAGCTTGATACTGATTGATAGGATATGGCCCATCACCTAGGCCCAAAGCATCAGGCCCAATATAATTGGGCCCCGACAGTTAAGCTCGGCTCAGGCAGCTCGGCCCAATTAAAGATACGAGACTTTATCACCAATGCAACTAAGACTCCTACATCGACTACAACTCAAGCTCTAAGAAAGATATAGAAGCTCGGTGTTTATCCATAAAGGAGGAGATCAAGCCAAAGAGTCCAAAGAGGAGAAGAATTCGTATTATAATCGAACTCTATGTAACTATCTATAAGTAGGGGCTTAGAATAGATTGAGAGGAGAAACAATCTTGTAAAAGCTACACACACATATAGTAATAATATCCATACTCTTTCCGCCCGTGGACGTAGATCTATTCCAATAGATCGAACCACGTAAATCCTTTTGTGTTCCGTTTGCTTTCGTGTTCATTAATTCCATATCTACGTGCATTAATTACCTTACGAAAACAAGATCGATCACTGGCGCCGTCTGTGGGAAACAAAAATTTGTGATTTTCGATCAAAAGTTTTCTAGGTAATCTACAGCCATGACAGGAAGACCAACGCGATCCCCCCAAATGCGAAATCACGATTTGTTCGGAGCAGCTTCTGTTATTCGCCAATTACGGGCTGAAATCACCACTAAATTGCACAAAAACACCCGAAAACATGTTCTACTCGTCGAGGGGATTCCAACGGTAGGTTGCCCATCGAAAACCGATCACCGGTGCGGCGGGAATCGTGTCTGGAAGTTCGTGTTGCTGCACGACTCGCGAAATCGCAATTTGTTCAGAGCAGCTTCTGTTATTCGCTAATTCCGGACTGAAATCACCACCAAATCGGACGAAACCACCCGGAAACATGTTCTACTCATCGAGAGGATTCCAACGGTAGGTTGCCCGTCGAAAGCCGATCACCGGTAAGGCGGGAATCGCGTTTGGAAGTTTGTGCTACTGCACGACTCGCGAAATCACGATTTGTTCATCTTTTCCGGTGGATTTCTCCGTTGTTTCTCAACCAAAACGAGCGATCCACCCATACATCTCTTCGTCTCGGCGAGGAGAACAAAGCCAATGAGTCGATTTCATGATTATTATTCAGATCTGACCGGAAAACGACCTAAACGGCAGCAGCAGATTTAAGTCTTAAAACTGAATCCGGTTTTGCATGTTGAAAAATCGAAGCCATAGATCGATTTCAACCCCATCTCCGACCATGAATCTGTTTACCAAGATAAGGGCTACCTTTCCCCTCAACCAATTGAAGACTCCGGCGACCAAGGTGGCCGGATTTTGGCCGGAAAACCTACGACCACAAGGTTAAGAACCACGTCTATTTGGCTGGATGCTAAAGCCTAAACCTCGTCTTATGACGAGGTCGAGCTACTTAAAGCCAAACTTCGTCTTATGAGGTACTTAAAGTCAAACTTCGTCTTATGACGAAGTGAGCTATTTAAAGCCAAAACTTTGTCTTGTGACGAAGTGAGCTAATTCAAGCCAAACTTCGTCTTATGACGAAGTGAGCTACTTAAAGCCAAAACTTCGTCTTATGACGAAGTGAGCTACTTAAAGCAAAAACTTCGTCTTGTGACGAAGTGAGCTACTTAAAGCAAAACTTCATCTTGTGACGAAGTGAGCTACTTAAAGTCAAATTTCGTCTTTTGACAAAGTGAGCTACTTAAAGCCAAAACTTCGTCTTGTGACGAAGTGAGCTACTTAAAGCCAAACTTCGTCTTTTGACAAAGTGAGCTACTTAAAACCAAAACTTCGTCTTATGACGAAGTGAGCTAATTCAAGCCAAAACTTCGTCTTCTGACGAAGTAAGCTACTTAAAGCCAAAACTTCGTCTTATGACAAAGTGAGCTACTTAAAGCCAAACTTCGTCTTGTGACAAAGTGAGCTACTTAAAGCCAAAACTTCATCTTCTGACGAAGTGAGCTACTTAAAGCCAAAACTTCATCATAAAAACTTCGTCTTGTGACGAAGTGAGATACTTAAAGTCAAACTTCATCTTACGACGAAGTGAGCTAGTTAAAGGCAAAACTTCGTCTTGTGACGAAGTGAGCTACTTAATGCCAAAACTTCGTCTTATGATGAAGTGAGCTACTTAAAGCCAAAATTTCGTCTTGTGACGAAGTGAGCTAATTCAAGCCAAACTTCATCTTATGACGAAGTGAGCTACTTATAGCCAAAACTTCATCTTGTGACGAAGTGAGCTAATTAAAGCCAAACTTCATCTTGTGACGAAGTGAGCTACTTAAAGCCAAAACTTCATATTCTGACGAAGTGAACTACTTAAAGCCAAACTTCGTCTTATGACGAAGTGAGCTATTTAAAGCCAAACTTTGTCGTATGATGAAGTGAGCTAGTTAAAGCCAAACTTCGTCTTATGACGAAGTGAGCTACTTAAAGCCAAAACTTCGTCTTATGACGAAGTGAGCTAATTCAAGCCAAACTTCGTCTTCTGACGAAGTGAGCTACTTAAAGCCAAAACTTCATCTTGTGACGAAGTGAGCTACTTAAAGCCAAACTTCGTCTTCTGATGAAGTGAGCTACTTAAAGCAAAACTTCATCTTATGACGAAGTGAGCTACTTAAAGCCAAAACTTCGTCTTATGACAAAGTGTGCTACTTAAAGCCAAACTTCATCTTATGACGAAGTGAGCTATCTAAAGTCAATCCTCGTCTTACGATGATGAAGAGCTATCTAAAGCCAATCCTCGTCTTACGATGAGGAAGAGCTATCTAAAGCCAATCCTCGTCAAAGACGAGGAAGAGCTATCTAAAGCCAAACCTCATCTTAGGGCGAGGACGAGCTATCTAAAGCCGAACTTCGAAGGGAGCTATCTAAAAGCCTAAACTCTAACCTCGTCAAAGACAGGACGAGCCGAACTTAACTTCGTTGAATTTCTTTTTTGACGGGGCAACGTACTTTTCTTCGAGCTCGTCTTAACGAGGCGGTACACTATTGACTTCTTCGAATTTATTTTTCGACTGGGGCAACGTACTTTTCTTCGACCTCGGCTGAACGAGGCGGTACACGATTGACTTCGTCGAATTTATTTTTCGACGGGGCAACGTACTTTTCTTCGACCTTGTCTTAACGAAGCGGTACACGATTGACTTCGTCGAATTTATTTTTCGACGGGGCAACGTACTTTTCTTCGACCTTGTCTTAACGAGGCGGTACACGATTGACTTCGTTGAATTTATTTTTCGACAGGGCAATGTACTTTTCTTCGACCTCGTCTTAACGAGGCGGTATAATATTGACTTCGTCGAATTTATTTTTTGACGGGAAAATATAGTTTTCTTCGACCTCATCTTAACGAGGCGGTATACAATTGACTTCGTCGAATTTATTTTTCGACGGGGCAAGCTACTTTTTGCCGACCTCGTCTTAGCGAGGTGGTCCGAACTCAACTTCGTCGAATTTATCTTTCGACGGGGCAAGCTACTTTTCGCTGACTCGACTTAACGAGGCGGTACGCGATTGACTTCGTCAATTCTTCTTTTGACGGGGCAAAGCATTTCAAATTGACTTCGTCTTAACGAGGCGGTATGTGATTGATTTCGTCAATTCTATTTTTGACGGGGCAACACAAATTGACATCACTCCTACCTCAGCTATTTTCCCTAAATCACACCCTCGCTTCTGCATCTTTTTAGGGGGGGGGGGATGTGATAGGATATGGCCCAGCACCTAGGCCCAAAGCATCAGGCCCAATATAATTGGACCCCGACAGTTAAGCTCGGCCAGGCAGCTCGCCAATTGAAGATACGAGACTTTATCACCAAGGCAACTAAGACTCCTACATCGACTACAACTCAAGCTCTAAGAAAGATATAGAAGCTCGGTGTTTATCCATAAAGGAGGAGATCAAGCCAAAGAGTCCAAAGAGGAGAAGAATTCGTATTATAATCGAACTCCATGTAACTATCTATAAATAGGGGCTTAGAATAGATTGAGAGGGGGAACAATCTTGTAAAAGCTACACACGCATATAGCAATAATATCCATACTCTTTCCGCCCGTGGACGTAGATCTATTCCAATAGATCGAACCACGTAAATCCTTTTGTATTCCGTTTGCTTTCGTGTTCATTAATTCCTTATCTACGTGCATTAATTACCTTACGAAAACAAGATTGATCACTGATCACATTACAAATATGCTGTGCGTTGGGGAGGGGATCTAAAAATAAATAAATTTTGATGATTAATTGTAGTTATTTATCACGAGAAATCCATAATGATGCAATTTTTGATAATCATTTAGATAAGAACTGGAATTCCTGCATGCAGATCTAGATAAGATCGAGCTAGAAATGATAGCAGAAAAACTAACTCTCGAATTCCAGCAAATCTACTATACTCTTTTTCATAAAATCATTGGCAAAATAATATCCAAATTTGCTCAAATGAATAGTGTAAACTCAAATAAGAGGTCCAATTATTTGCCCCAATCCAATATATTTTGGAGCACTAAATTACGTCTAAACTTTCCCTAAGCGTGGGCTGGCCCACAAACAAGCCTATACTTATTAATTCCAACCCGCCTAAAATACTTTCTCAACACTTCATAACTTGTTTGTGCAATTGTGCAAAGTTGCAAACTAAAACTTTGATTTCAAGTAAAATTGGTATTAATAGTATGGTTTTAAAACGGGCCAAGTGTTTATTTCCTTATAGATTCACAATCAACTTATACAGTATTTTAATTGCACACTCTTTTTCTTTTCTTTTCTTTTTTTCAAGCGAAAAAAATAGTATGAGTAATCTTTTATTACAACACCAATATGGAATATGAAAAACTAGTAATAGTAATAGATATTTTTACCCACTTTGAAATTGGGTATGTAACAAATAACCACTTTACAAAGTACTTGCACAAACTTCTCAATTTATTATTTTAATGAGTGTACTTTTACAAAGTATATACACAAACTACCCACTTTATTATTTTAATGAGTATGGGCACACAAACTATCTCCAATATTTTGAAAACCGGACCGGACATTGAACCGGTCGTTCAACTGGGTCACCGGGTTACTGGTCCGACCGGTTGACCCGCTCTTAAAAAAACTGAGGTGAATCGTAAATATATTATTATATTATAGTATTTAGTTTAAAATATTTGAATTATCAACATGTTTTAAATTTTATACTTGTATCAAATGAAAAACAATATATAAAAAATGGTATTGGTTCGATTATGCATGAATAAAATGAAATATTTTCACAACAAAATATATACTAAGATAAGTTTTAAATTAATGCATCTACTGTAACGCCCCGACCCCCAGGGCATGTAAAAATGTGCCTCGGAGACCGGTACACTACGGGTAGATCGAGAAAGGACTGATGAATGATTAATTAAAGTACATTTTTTCAATGGATTAGCGAAGAAAGAAGGGGTTAATCGAAGGTAAGAGACACAATGATAATCGAGATGTTCAAAGGCTAAGTATGAAATGCTCAAGGAATGAACGAGGGCTGAGCATTCTAATATCATCCGACACTTAGGGAAACTCTTACTTTGAAGGGTCAAGGTAATAAGGAAAGGAGAACGAGAAAATGAAATCTATTTACATTGGAACTCTATAACATTATCATGCCTTGCCTATTTACTTAACATCTTAAGCGGAGCTGACTTAAGAATTTAATTCACTTTAAGTAATCGAGGCAATTAACGAAAGAGGTCTTGAGGAGGAGTTCAACTTACAACCTTACATTTATTCTTTTACATTAAGAGACATCATACAATCTATTCATCTTACTTCTTATAATCTCTACTTATCTCACTTTTTAACCGTGAAGGAATCAATCAGCGAAGAACGATTCATGCACCCAATGATTCGTTTTTCGGATATAGTTGTTTCGATTTAATCCTATCATGCTCCTATGAAATTAATTACATATCATAGGGTGTTTAATCGATATGCCTCTTGAGTTTGTGTGAAAAAGCTCGCCGGAAGATCTTCTAATCTGTTTCCTGCTCAAATCCGATGTTGGATGGACGACACGCTTCGAATCCGACCACCGGAAGATGAAGAGCCGCCGCTCCTTCTCTCTCTTTCTCACTTAACCTAGCCTCTCTTTGATTATGAGATGATCAATCCTTTACCTAGAGACCTTAAGTGAGTATTTATAAGAGGAGAATGGGCTGAAGTTGCAGTCTTGGCCCACTGACCAAGACATGGCCGCCCACCACTCATCATGGATGCCCGTCACTGGGGTTTGATGATGAGTGGGCCTTTCTTCCTAAACTGTGGCCTATTGAGCCTTTTGGGCTAGATTAGGGATCTACAAGCAGATAAAACTGGGTCTCCCAATGTTTGAATTCTCTATACTCAGCCTAGAGTAAAATTCAGATCATAAGTATTAAAACATTCCAATAGAGTAATAATATTGAACTACCCACTTTATCCCTGATGAGCTCAGGGCTAGTATTAGACTTAAATCACCCCGTATTTAAGATATCCCACATCCGTTAATTAATTTAAACCTTCTGACTGCTTTCGTTAATTAACTTCTTATTTAATTCCTAAGTAGTACCATTCATTCCTTATTCATCATACTAGAACTAAATCCACCTGCAGGGTTTAGTATGATAATCCTTAATGAATTCCTCAGGGGATGTGATCAACATGTTGGTGCTCTATTGTAGATGCACTAAGGATCGTACTAGCTGCCGACGAGATTGACTGCTGCTGCATCCAACCCACCCTTGGGTTCTACAGTAGCTGCTTCCCAACCTCCATGCAGCCGGCGGTGACTGCTGCGACGTTGAACCAAACTAGGGTTCCGCCGTGCCATCGCCTATGCGTCTTGCGATTAGGCGCTTCCAGCCCGCCGTCCGCCTTCCTTTCTTGCCGTTGCTGAACCCATGGCTTCAGAGCAAAAAACAGAGAAGAAGACAGCCGCTGGACACCATTCACACGCGCATACGACCATGCATGTCGCACATGTGCCACCGCGTACGGCGGTCATTCGATCAGTGTTCATCCCTCGTTCTTCGTGTTCTTCGTCTCCGTACAGCAGTTTACAAATGAAAAACATAAAAACATCTTAATCTAAATCGCACCTTATTATCTCGCGATTAAAAATTACAATTTAATTGCCAAACTGGCATCGAAAAATGAATAACACCACAAAAAGCGATATACGACAACATTCAATCGATTAATATCATGCATAATTTAAATCGAATCAGCCATAGAGCCAAAAAAATAAGAACCTTGGTTCTGATACTAATTGAAGGAACTGATTAGCAAAGAACGATTCATGCGCCCAAGGATTCATTTTTCGTATATAGTTGTTTCGATTTAATCCTATCATGCTCCTATAAAATTAATTACATATCATAGGGTGTTTAATCGATATACCTCTTGAATTTATGTGAAAAAAACTCACCGGAAGATCTTCTGATCTGTTTCCCCGTTCAAATCCGATGTTGGATAGAAAACACGCTACGAATCCGACCACCGGAAGATGAAGTGCCGCCGCCGCTGCTCATTCTC
Source organism: Mentha longifolia (assembly GCA_001642375.2). Classification (NCBI taxonomy): domain Eukaryota; kingdom Viridiplantae; phylum Streptophyta; class Magnoliopsida; order Lamiales; family Lamiaceae; genus Mentha; species Mentha longifolia. The sequence goes on from CM038114.1 coordinate 35,814,660, forward strand.
TCTCTTTCTCACTTAACCCTAGCCTCTCTTTGATTATGAGATGATCAACCTTTACCTAGAGACCTTAAGTGAGTATTTATAAGAGGAGAATGGGCTTAAATTGCAGTCTTGGCCCACAGACCAAGACATGACCGCCCACCACTCATCATGGACGCCCTTCACTAAGCTTTGATTATGAGTGGGCCGTTCTTCCTAAACTGTGCCTTATTGAGCCTTTTGGGCCAGATCAAGGATCTACTAGCAGATAAAACTGGGCCTCCCAATGTCTGAATTCTCTATACTCAGCCCAGAAAGTAGGATAGTTTTCAATCCTACTTTCCCTCCTAAAATCTTGATTTTAACACCATATTATTTTATTATTTTATTCTTTTATATCATTTTATATTTCCAATTAACATAATAAATACACTTGGAACACTTTAATGCATTTTAAATTATTAAAAGCACCTCTTCATTTCCACAATTCAGAATACATTATGCATCATTCATGCACTATTACTTTCTTTTCTTTCTTTTTTTTCTTTTTTTTGAATAAATTCATGCACTATTACTTAACATTGCACTTCCCATATTTATTAGCCTATTAGATACTATGAGTGTGTGTGTAAAAGATGATAAACTGTCACATAAATTACCTCTCTTTCTTCCTGATTTTCTTACAATAATTTTTTTAGTTGTAGACATTTAATTAATCTAATAGTTAGGACATGGTCCACTTCAATGATCTTCACTTTCCGGATGTACAACAATGAAAGTTAGATTTACATTATTATGGTACAAAAAGCGATACACGACAACATTCAATCGATTAATATCATGCATAATTTAAATCGAATCAGCCATAGAGCCAAAAAATAAGAACCTTGGCTCTGATACTAATTGAAGGAACCGATTAGCGAAGAACGATTCATGCACCCAAGGATTCTTTTTTCGTATATAGTTGTTTCGATTTAATGCTATCATGCTCCTATAAAATTAATTACATATCATAGGGTGTTTAATCGATATACCTCTTGAGTTTGTGTGAAAAAGCTCGCCGGAAGATCTTCTGATCTGTTTCCCCGCTCAAATCCGATGTTGGATGGACAACACACTACGAATCCGACCACCGGAAGATGAAGCACCGCCGCCGCTGTATGCACTAGCCGCCGCTGCTCATTCTCTCTCTTTCTCACTTAACCCTAGCCTCTCTTTGATTATGAGATGATCAATCATTTACCTAGAGACCTTAAGTGAGTATTTATAAGAGGAGAATGGGCTTAAGTTGCAGTCTTGGCCCACAGACCAAGACTTGGCCGCCCACCACTCATCATGGACGCCCTTCACTAAGCTTTGATTATGAGTGGGCCTTTCTTCCTAAATTGTGCCTTATTGAGCCTTTTGGGCCAGATCAAGGATCTGCTAGCAGATAAAACTGGGCCTCCCAATGTCTGAATTATCTATACTCAGCCCAGAGTAAAATTCAGATCATAAGTATTAAAACATTTCAATAGAGTAATAATATTGAACTACCCGTTTTATCCCTGTTGAGCTCAGGGCTAGTATTAGACTTAAATCACCTCCGTATTTAGATATTCTACATCCGTTAATTAATTTAAACCTTCTGACTGCTTTCGTTAATTAACTTCTTATTTAATTCTTGAGTAGTACCATTCATTCCTTATTCATCATACTGGAACTTAATCCACCTGCAGGGTTTAGTATGATAATCCTTAATGAATTCATCAGGGGATGTGATCAACCTGTTCTACCAAGATACGGTGCTCTATTGCAGATGCATTAAGGATCGTACTAGTTATAGTTGTTGCCCAAGATACGGATCATATTTAGTTACAAGACAGAACCCTCGGTCATGGTAAATCAAAGCAACAGACTCAAACCATACACCCTTAGTCACCCAATTAGAGTTAAGGTGTGACGTTAAATAACATTTAAGACCCCGAGGTCTTGGTTCTTCTATTTAGGTCAGAATAGAAGAATTCACCTCACCGTGATCCTATCAATACGATTAACGTACTAGCATAAATAAGTAACCAAGACAAGCTACTTATCTATTTATGCTACAGTCAAAACCGATAGTTTTATCCAAAACTATCTCAACTGTGATAATAGTTTCTGATATACACGTATTTTATGTGCATGTAGACTGTATTTTGAATGTGTTTGAAGCTTAATTTGTGTGTTTAAATGTTAGAATGCTAGGATTTTTCCACTTATAGCATAGTTTATATTCTTCTCGTTTTCTTTCGGTTTTCAATCTATTTTTGTAGGAATTGAAGAGCATTGAAGTATCTAGAGATTGAGGACCGGAAACAAGGATGAATCGAGCTTCAAGAGGTGGAATTAGAAGGTCAAAAGTCGGTTGGAAGAAAGAAAATCGAGAATCGAAGAAAGAACCGAAGAAGGAATTGAACGAGAGAAGAGTCGACCGGGACAAGGGGAGCCGGCGACCCGGATGGCGACTGGCTGGACCGCCGGCTAGGCCGCCAGCTGGCCGGCTGAGCTACAGTTTCTGCGGCGACCCAGGTGGCGACCAGGCGGCGGCCGGCCAGGGTGCCGCCGTCCCTTCTCCCTTTGTTTCTTGACCGAGTTGGTTCGTCCAACTCGACCCAAAACTCACCTTTTATGTATTTAACCCCAAAATCTTCCTAATTGGTGTATCTTTTGCATACTTTAATATTTTAGAACTCTAGAAATATTTCCCTCTTTCCTTTTTAGTATTTTGAAGATTGTTGGAGCTTTACTTGGTGGATTTACAATTCAAGACCATATTCTTCTTTCTTATTAAATTCTCTTTATTTTCATCATGATTTTATATCTTTTTCATGGTTTAGTTCCTTCAATTATGTCTAGCTAAATTTCTCTTTGGTTCCAATATATGAAGATATGATCTAGATCACTAGGTTTTTGGATTTTGTTGTTGGATTTACCTTCTAATTCCTATGTCTTGTGGTTTGGGACTTAATTTTATTGCATGATTGATTGGCCATCATTGAATGCATACAAGGTGTTTGGTTAAATGCTTAATAGGCTTTAATTCATAGCACTTAGCATCAAATCACAACATATTAGTAATTCTTGCTAATATGAGATTCTAGATATTAATTGTGCCATTAGGAGTTAATCCATGCGTCTTGAGTCCTAGTCGGAGATAGATGTCATAGGTTAATATACTTACATTGATTGCTTTGAGAAAAGAATTAGTGTATACACTATATAGAATTCTCATATGAATTAGATTAAATTGGTTGATCCTAGCAAATCCTAAAACCTAGGCATCTTGAGATTATCGGATTATATTTGGAACCAAGCTTTCTACTATTGTTTGTTAACTCTTGATATTAGTTGTTATCTAGTTTGTCACTTTTCAATTACATTGCTCGATAGAATTAAGAAAACACCAAAATATGAAGTTTGTTAGTTTGGATAGTAGTTTTAGTAACTAGATTACTACTTGAATCTCATTCGTCATTGCATTCCCTATGGATTCGACTCGATTATACTATTCGATATCATTGCATCTCCCTCACCCCTAAAGTGAGGGCGGATCAATTTTTGGCGCCGTTGCCGGGGAATGCTTAGTTTGAGTTTCAATAGTCGATTTAGTTATTGAGTTACTAATTCAAGCATTTATTCTTTTGATTTTTGCTTTGTAGGTTTATGCACACAAGGTCCAAAGGAAGACTTGTTCAACCTTTGATCTTGAACTTTGAAAGAAGGCATAGAAGAAGGAACTCTAGTGAAGATCAAGAAATGGCTAACAATCAAGCAATGGAAGCTCTTATGAATGAAATGGAAGAGTTTAGAGCATGAAAGGATGAGCAAGAAAGAAGGGCTAATGAAGCTTAACCACCACCTCTCAACTATATGTTCCAATCTCCAACGGAACAATTTCAAGGAGGAGAATGGGGAGCTATCAATGTCAATAATTTTGAGCTCAAATCCGGACTCATCCAAATGGTGAAGAGTGAGCAATTTGGTGGAAGTCCTATGGAGGATCCGAATGCCCATCTTAGTATGTTCCTTGACATTTGCGATACTATCAAGCTTAATGGAGTTTCAAATGATGCTATTCGCATGAGGATGTTTGGGTTTTTCTCTACGGGACCGGGCCAAGGATTGGTATAAAGGATTAAACAAGGTCAACATTCACACTTAAGATGATTTGTGCAAAGCCTTCCTCTCTAAATACTTTCCACCATCCAAAGCTCAAAGGCTTATTTCTGATATTTCACATTTCTCTCAACAAGGTGATGAGACCTTGTTTGAAGCATGCGAGAGGTATAGAGAGCTTTTAAGGAAATGTCCTCAACATGGCTTCACGGAAGGTCAACAAATCACCACTTTTTATAGTGGTCTCACACCTCATACGAGAAGCATTGTGGATGTTACTTCCGGAGGATGTCTAGTGAATCGAAATGCCAAGAAAGCCTTGAGGATTATTGAAGAAATGGCCGCCAATAGCTATCAATGGCCAATAGAGAGGGCCCCTTTTAGGAAGGTTGCTTCTATTGATGATGATAAGTTTGATGCATTAGCAATGGAAGTTGCTAATATAAAGAAGCAATATGAAGAAGAGAGGAAAGCTCAAGTTCAAAGTGTTCATCAATATCAAGAGAACTTAGAGCCTAATGGAAGTGAAGATTTGAACTATGTGAACCAAAGGCAATCTGGAAATTTCAATAAAGGAGGGTTCCAAGGACAACAAGGAGGATTCCAAGAAAAGCCACAAGGAGGCAATTCTTATGGTTATCAAGGAGGTTATCAATCATACAATCCCAACAATCGACCTCATCCCAATCTTTCTTATGGAAATCCTAACAACGCTCAGTTGCCACCTCCCGGATTTTCCGTGTCTCAAGGAGTTATTGAAGAGCCAAAGAAGAATTCTCCATCAATGGAGCAAATGATGCAACAAATATTGGCAAATCAAGATCAAATGTCTTCTCAACAAGGCAATTTCATCACTCAAACCGGGCAAAAGTTTAATGCATTGGAAAATTCACCCACCTCCTTGACAAAGCAAGTGAAGATGATGGAGGGCCAAATAAGTCAAATGGCTAACCAAGCCACCACTCAACACACCCCGGGAAAGTTTCCAAGTAATACGGAGGTAAACCCAAAGAACCAATGCAATGCTATCACATTGAGGAGTGGAAGAGCCTATGAGAATAAAGTTACATCCGGAAGTGGAGAAGAGAAGTCTCCTACCAATGAGGAGAATTCAAGCAAAGAAGTGCAAGAAGAGGCTCCTAAGGAAGAGTTGATTGAAGTCCCTCTTCCTACCAAGGATGTGATCACGAAGGTTCCATTCCCTCATCGTCTAGCCAAGCCTAAGATTGATGAGAAGATAAAAAGATTCTTGGGCATATTTAACAAGGTACAAATCAACATTCCCTTGTTTGATGCACTTCGAGATATGCCCGGCTATATGAAGTTCTTGAAGGATGCCGTTGCTAACAAGAGAAAGTTTGGTTCATTTGAAACAATTAGCCTAACGGAGGAGGTTAGTGCGGTGATTCAAAGGAAAATGCCTTTGAAGAAAAAGGATCCCGGAAGCTTCACAATAGCATGTGTGATGGGAGGAAAAAAGTTTGGGAATGTCTTATGTGATCTTGGAGCTAGCATCAATTTGATGCCGTTGTCTATTTTTAGGAGATTGGATATTAGAGAAATCAAACCTACATCTATTTGTCTCCAAATGGCTGATCGTTCCATATCTTATGCTCAAGGAGTGGTTGAAGATGTGTTAGTGAAAGTTGAGGAGTTCATCTTCCCCACGGACTTCGTTATTTTGGATATGCCGGAGGACAAGGATATGTCCCTCATTCTTGGGCGTCCTTTTCTAGCAACCGGAAGAGCTCTTATTGATGTGCAAGACGGGAATCTCACGTTTAGAGTGAATGAAGAAACCCTCACTCTTTCAATCTTTAATGCTATGAAGCGAGGAGGTGAACCAACTTATGAGTAATGTAATGCAATCACCACTTTGCCTACATCTATAGCAAAAGATCTCACGGAAGAAATCATAGCTAATTCTTTCTATTCTTATTCCGATTTGGATGATGCTTGTGATGATTTATTGAAGTCGATTGCTTATTTGGAAACAAATCAAGGATCATTGAAGGATGAGGTCCATTACATTGATATCAATCAACCGGGGGAGAGTGGGAGTTCAACTAAAGTGGAATCTTCTTCAAGCGCTTCTCAAGAGTTGAAACCTCTTCCCAATCACCTAAGGTACGTCTTCCTTGGTGATAATGACTCTTTTCCCGTAATTGTGTCGCAAGACTTGTCAGAGTCCGAATTGGACAAGTTGTTGCGTGTCCTTAGGGAGTTTAAGGATGTTATTAGTTGGTCTATTGATGATATCAAGGGTATTTGTCCATCTATATGCATGCATCGTATTCTATTGGAAGATGATTGTCATCCTAAAGTTCAACCTCAAAGGAGGTTGAATCCGGTCTTGCAAGAAGTGGTGAGAAAAGAGGTGTTGAAATTATTAGATGCGGGAATGATTTATGTCATCTCGGATAGTGAATGGGTGAGGCCTACCCAAGTGGTTCCGAAGAAAGGGGGGATGACTATGGTTAAGAATGAGAATGATAAGGCTATTGCTACAAGAGTGGCCACCGGATATCGAGTTTGTATCGATTATAGGGCTTTGAATTCGGCTACAAGGAAAGATCACTTCCCTTTGCCCTTTATAGATCAAACGTTGGATCGTTTGGCGGGCTATGAATACTATTGCTTTCTTGACGGGTATTCCGGATACAACCAAATTGCCATAGCCTCGGAGGATCAACACAAGACGTGCCCCTATAGAGTATTTGCTTATAGGAGGATGCCTTTTGGGTTGTGTAATGCCCCGGCCACTTTCCAAAGGTGCATGATGTCTATCTTTGGAGGGTTGATTGAAAATATTATGGAGGTATTCATGGATGACTTCTCAGTTTTCGGAGAGAGTTTTGATTCTTGTTTGAATAATCTCAAAAAAGTGTTGCAAAGGTGTAAGGACACTTCTCTTGTCTTGAATTGGGATAAGTGTCACTTCATCGCTAGAGATGGAATGTTCTTGGGCACAAGGTTTCTAGATATGGTTTGGAAGTTGATAGAGCCAAGATTGTTGCTATAGAGAAGCTTCCACCCCCAACAAATGTGAAATCAATCCGAAGCTTCCTTGGTCATGCGGGGTTCTATAGAAGATTCATTGAAGGTTTTTCGAAGATTACAAAACCACTTTGTAATCTCTTGCAAAAAGATGTGAAGTTTGTCTTTGATGAAGAATGCTTGAAAGCATTTGAGGCATTGAAGAAAGCCCTCATCTCTACTCCTATTCTAATCAAGCCCAATTGGAGTGAATCTTTCATTTTAAAGTGTGATGCGAGTGATTATGCTTTAAGAGTGGTCTTGAGGCAAATGAAAGATAAAGTGTTTCGAGTCATTCATTATGCTAGTAGAACTTTGGATGGTGCTCAAAAGAACTACACAACAACGGAGAGGGAATTCTTGGCCATTGTCTTTGCCTTTGACAAATTCCGATCATATCTTGTTGGGAATCATACCATTGTCTATTCGGATCATATGGCTATACGACATCTCATGGCCAAGAAGGATGCAAAGCCTCGTCTGCTTCGTTGGATTCTCCTTCTACAAGAATTCGACATGGAGATTCGAGATAGAAGAGGAGTTGATAACGTGCTAGCCGATCATATGTCAAGGCTTGAAAAGCCGGTTGAAGGTGAAGACTTGAGATTGAGCATCAATGAGTGTTTTCCGGATGAGAATATTATGGTGTTGAAGTGCAAAGATTCTTGGTTTGCCGACTTTGCTAATTACCTTGTGCTTCGAGAATTGCCACCAAATCTCTCGGATTATCAAAAGGCCAAGTTCCTTCGAGATGTGAAGCTCTATTATTGGCAAGATCCGTACTTATGGAGGAGATGTGCCGATGGTCTTATTAGAAGATGTGTTATGGAAGGTGAATGGCTCAAGATTATTGAAGATTATCATGAGGGACCAAATGGTGGTCATTTTGGGGCAAATCGTACGGCTTGGAAGGTTTTTCAAAGTGGATTCTATTGGCCTTCAATTTTTCAGGATTGTCAAACCTTTGTGAAGAAATGTGATAGATGTCAAAGGATGGGAAATATCACAAAAAGGGATGAGATGCCTGAAAACATCATGATTGAAGTTGAGTTGTTTGATGTTTGGGGGATAGACTTCATGGGACCATTCCCTAATTCTTGTGGTTTTTCTTATATCCTTCTTGCTATTGAGTATGTTTCGAGATGGGTCGAAGCCATTCTAACTTCGACTAGTGATTCCAAGGTTGTGATTAAGTTCTTGAAGAAGAACATTTTAACTCGGTTTGGAACTCCAAGGGCATTGCTTAGTGATGGGGGGTCTCACTTCAATAACAAGTGGTTGGGAAATGTTCTTGCTAAATATGGAGTGAAGCACAAGATTATCTCTCCATATCATCCTCAAGCCAATGGTCAAGCGGAGCTTGCAAACCGGGAGATCAAGCAAATCTTGGAGAAAACAATCACGACTCGAAAGGATTGGGCGAAGAAACTTGATGATGCATTGTGGGCCTATAGAACCGCCTACAAAACCCCCATTGGTATGTCCCCGTATCAACTTGTCTTTGGAAAGTCTTGTCACTTACCTTTGGAGATTGAGCATAAGGCGTTTTGGGCTATAAAGAGGATTAATCTTGAGTTTAAGGAGGCCGGATTGAATAGGAAGAACCATCTTGTGGAGTTAGAGGAATGAGGAAACGAGGCCTATGAAAATTCTCGGATTTACAAGGAAAGAGCTAAGAAGTTTCATGATTTGGAGATTCAAAGCAAAGTGATCATTCCGGGAGATGAGGTTCTTCTCTTTAACTCTCGTCTTCGTCTTTTCCCCAGAAAACTCAAATCAAGGTGGACCGGTCCTTACATTGTGAGTAAGAGTTTTAAGAATGGCACATTCGAACTTCTCAAGAATGATGGTTCTACCTTCGTTGTTAATGGACATCGACTCAAGCTCTATTCAATTTGAAGAAGTTTAAGGAGGAATCGACCATTCTTCTTAATGATGCTTGATCATTGAAGGCTATGTCGAGCTAACGACATTAAACAAAGCGCTTGTTGAGAGGCACCTCAACACATATCCTTTTCTTTTTCGTTTTTGTGAGTTTTTATTTCATTTTTCGATTTTTGAGTTTGTTGCAATTTTCATTTCATTCTTGAGAAAAACCATAAAAAAATAGAAAATGTTGAAAATGAAGGTTGAAAAATGTTTAGGGATAATCAAGAGGAGGTCGAGAAGGGCCCGGTACTTCGAAAAGGGTCTAAAAAGGTCGAGAAACGTATTGGAAATGGCCGAAACAAATCGACGGGCAAGCTGCCGGCGACCGGCTGGACCGCCGGCCAGGCCGCCGGCTGGGTGGCTGGCATGCAGCATTCTCAGCGGTCCAGGCGGCGACCGGCCAGGCCGCCGGCCAGCGCGCCGCCGACCCTCCTTCCCCTTTTAATTTCTATTTTGTTATGTTTTCACCTATTCTTCATTTTATGTTTTTCATTTTTGTTTCTTAGAACAAACTCATTTTCTCACTCTAAAAACCTAGATTTTCCTTCTCTAATTACTCTCAAATCACTTAGAATTGAGTTAATTCCTTCCATAGGTTCATTACCCATCCCGAAATCTACATTTTAAACCAAATAAATCATTTTTTCATCCATTCTAACTCAAAAAACGAAAATTTGGTTCTTTTGGTTAAAGAGTTGAGTTTCTTCAAGTTTATTCAAGAAGATGAGGTAATGTGCTCTATACCCTTACTCACATGAGTTTCTACTTGCAAGATATGAAGTTGTATGAGTGTTTACTTCATCATTTTCATGGAATTAAGTATAAATTCTTACTGAGGGTTCTTTTTTATTTTTGAAGAAATTTGTGGATGAACCATGAAGACATGAGCATGCATTGGCTTGTATTTAGTATTTCTTTACGAAATCATGCTAGATAAATCCTTGAAAGTGCATTCTCTTTTGAATTATCTTTCTTTATGCACTTGGGCATACTTGAAATGAGCTTGAATGAAGATATGCATGATTCATGAATTTTTGAGGGTTGTGCTTGTTTTTTTAGTTGGAAAGTCATTTCTTGAGCATGAATTCATGAATTCTTGATTTGCAAAGTGAAATTCATGGCACTGTTCTTGTTAAAAATTGAAGTTTCATGTGCATATGCATCCATTTTCTTTTGAATATTTAGGAATATGATTCAAAATTTCATTTCTTGGAAATATGAATGCCAAATGGGGGGTGATGACTATGTGAAGTGTTGCTTACACCTTAACAAAGCTTGGATTATTCTATAAAATCTCACTTAGCATTGCTTGTGGTTTGTAGGAAAAAGGATTCTAAAGGGAAAGGAAATGTCCACCGTCACTTCTAAGGAATTGATTGCCTCTCTCTCCAAAAAGAGGAGAAATGATGCTTCTTCATCTTCCCAAATACCAAGAAGAGATCCGAAGACACTGGAAGCTCATGATATTCACTTGGAATCTTATAAAGAAAGAGCAAGAGTTGCCGTTCTTGTGTCAAGAACCATTATACCAACTCAATTCCTATCTAAGGAGACATTGGTGAAGTTAGGGCTTTATGACAATATCAAAGCCCTATTTGACAATATAGGATGGGGAAGTATCCTAGACGACACTCTTGAAGATAGGAGGACTTATGAAAAGGTGGTTCTTGAAGTCATGAGCACAGTGGAAGATGAGAGCATCCATACTATGCAAAGCCTCAAATTTCAGTTATTTGGAGAGCGTCATGAGTTGAGTGTGGAAGAGATAGATGACATTTTTGGAGTGCCACATGGAGGTGATGTGTTGGTGGAAAGAGCTTATGAGCATAGTTTCATGTGGAATATACTTGCTCCAATCACAATGGAAGGCTTTAGAGCGGGTTACTCAAAGTCAAATGAGGTGAGAAATACAGTCCTTAGAATGGTGTTGAAGATCATTGCTCATACTATGGTGGCATGAACGGAGAACACTTTGGTTTGAGTTGATGATCTTTTCATTATTCAAGCCATGTTAACAAGAGGCACATAAGCTTTTCTCACATTTTCCTTGCTCAAGTCATGAAGCAAGCAAAGGCGACAAGTGGGAAGGTTAATATAGGAGGAATGCTCACCCCTTTAGCTAGAAAAATCAAGCATGATCTTGGTGGTTACTCTCCGATGAGAGGTTCATATTGGATTGATGTTGAGAAGTTAAGAAACATAAGGTTTCTTGTATCATCTAGGTCTCCATTTTATTTCATTCAAGAGGATGAGGAGACATTCCCTCTTCCAAATGCCATGAGTGTGTTGGTAACCGATTTCCATGATCGGGAAAATTGGCACTTGAACACCCCCACTCATAAATTCATCAAGGAGAATCATATCTTCAATTATGGAGAAAAAGATGAGTACACAATGGGGGGGGGTGAGGGAATTCCTTTTGTTTAAGAAGATGAGGAAATGGAGGATTCTACAAGGGGCGAGCCAATGTCAAGAGGAGATCCAAGTTCAAGAAGAGAGCAAGTTCCAAGTGGAAGAGGGTATGAAGAGAGGTTTGAAGCCTTTGAGGGTAGGGTGGTAAGCATGGAGCGTGGATTTAAGTCCCTTGATGCACAAGTCACTTGATGAGGCAAGAAGTAACTTCAATGCGAATCACTCAACTTGAGGAAGCACAAAGAAGTGAAAGGATGGAAAAATAAGCAAACTCGATCATGGAATTATTGGAGAGTGTCCTGATGCACCAAGTCAATCAAGGCCCCTACTTCCTCCACCATAGCTTGGACCTTTGTGAGTATAATTTAACTTTCTTATATATCTTTCCCTCCAAATTTATTTTAGAATTTATTTTCTAAAATAAGTTTGGGGGAGGGGGTAGGATAAGAAATTTAAATTACTTACATTTTTATGTCATTTCCATTCCTTTACTTGTTCATTTCTTGCTTGCTTTATTTGGTTGATAGTTTCATGACTTTGTGTATTCTTGGGTTAATCTTGTATGCTTGGTAGATTGATGGAAAAGTTTTTGATTTGAAATTTGGAAATATGGTTGGTTTTAGAGTGAAAAGTGTTGTTTGGAGTATGAAGGTGAAAGTTGGTTTGCTTTAGTTTGTTTAGTATGTGTTCATGTTGTGTTTGTGTGTTTTGTTAATTGAAAGGAAGATTGGGGTTAAGGAAAGAATGTTAAATGCTTGATGTTTGATTTTGATGAGTTTGGGTAAATGAGCATAAATTATGAAAAGTTCTTCTTTGGTTTGATGGCTTTTGAATGTGAGCTTGAATGTGAAAATTTTTGAAAAAAAAAATTGAAGGGTTTTTGAATTGGAAAAAGGTTGAATGAATGTTTACATGCTTGAATGTGAAAGAACGTGTTTAATTGCTCAAGTGCTTTTGGGTGAGATGTCGATGATTTATGCTAAAATGGTGACATTTTTTAAATTTCTCAAGTTTGAGTCAAGCATAATTAGGATTATTTCACTTGATTAGCTTGGAATGATTGATCTTAGGCACTTAGGCTCTAGACAAAAAGCTTGAGAGAATTTTGAGCCTTAAACTATGCATTTTACATAGTTAATATCCTTTCTTGAGAGCTTGATCTTGCATTGCGTTCTCTTTACTAGAACTTGCCTTGATACTCTTGTTAGAAGTACTACATATTTGCATGATTAGGAGATGATCTTAGGCCATCATTGCATAGCCCGATTTCCCTAAACACTAACCTATCTTTCATTACCATTGTCGTCCCATTTTGAGCCTTGAATAGAGCCTTTTCTTCTTGAATCGGATGATAGGGGGTGAAGGATGGTTAAGGGAACCTTGGTGAAAGTTGAAGATGCATAAAAAATTGGTGGGTGATGGTGAAGGGTCTAGAGATTGATCTTGAGATGAAAGGACACTCCTATAAGCTCAAAGTTAGAAAAGAAAAGAATAAGAACAAAGTTCTTATTAAAAAAAAAAAGAAAAAAAAAAGAAAATAATAAGAGCATAAAGGAGTGTTTATTTAGAATTGTGATAGAAGCTTGGGTTTCATTTGATAAAAAAGGGTTGGATAAGGTGGAAGATGAAGAAATTCATACTTTGAAAGGAGAAGAAAGGGGGTAAGAATGCTTGAATGTATATTTAAGTCACTTAGCCTATAATTCCCCACCTTAACCAATGTCCCCATATTACAAGCTTAATAAAGACCTTTTTGATCTAATTTGTGCATGCATTGTAATATTGGGAACTTTAGTTGATAGGCAAGCTTATGGTTAAAGATGTGTATTGCATGATTTCGGTGAGTGTTTACCATTTCCATATATCGAGGGATCGAGTGATACACATTTTCCTTGAGAGGTCTAGAGTTTAAGATGCTTGAGTGATTGAATTCTAAGTTAGGATAGTGGTTGATCTTATGAATGTTTGGTTTGACTTGAGAATTTCTTTGAATAAAAATGGTTTTTGAGGTGATATGAGGCATCGAGGAACTCAAAATGCACACTCCATACGTGTTAAGTGTTTTGATTGTTTGTTTCATTGTTCGGGACGAACAATGGCTTAAGTTTAGGGGAGTGATTAACACGTATTTTATGTGCATGTTGAGTGTATTTTGAATGTGTTTGAAGCTTAATTTGTGTGTTTAAATGTTAGAATGCTAGGATTTTTCCACTTATAGCATAGTTTATATTCTTCTCGTTTTCTTTCGGTTTTCAATCTATTTTTGTAAGAATTGAAGAGCATTGAAGTATCTAGAGATTGAGGACCGAAAACGAGGATGAATCGAGCTTCAAGAGGTAGAATTAGAAGGTCAAAAGTCAGTTGGAAGAAAGGAAATTGAGAATCGAAGAAAGAACCGAAGAAGGAATCGAACGAGAGAAGAGTCGACCGGGACAAGGGGAGCCGGCGACCCGGACGGCGACCGGCTGGCCGGCTGAGCTACTACAACTTCTGCAGGCAACCCAGGTGGTGACCCAGGCGGCGGCCGGCCAGGGCGCCGCCGTCCCTTCTCCCTTTGTTTCTTGACCGAGTTGGTTCGTCCAACTCGGTCTAACTCGACCCAAAACTCATCTTTTATGTATTTAACCACAAAATCTTCCTAATTGGTGTATCTTTTGCATACTTTAATATTTTAGAACCCTAGAAATATTTCCCTATTTCCTTTTTAGTATTTTGAAGATTGTTGGAGCTTTACTTGGTGGATTTACAATTCAAGACCATATTCTTCTTCCTTATTAAATTCTCTTTATTTTCATCATGATTTTATATCTTTTTCATGGTTTAATTCCTTCAATTATGTCTAGCTAAATGTCTCTTTGGTTCCAATATATGAAGATATGATCTAGATCACTAGGTTTTTGGATTTTGTTGTTTAATTTACCTTCTAATTCATATGTCTTGTGGTTTGGGACTTAATTTTATTGCATGATTGATTGGCCATCATTGAGTGCATACAAGGTGTTTGGTTAAATGCTTAGTAGGCTTTAATTCATAGCACTTAGCATCAAATCACAACATATTAGTAATTCTTGCTAATAGGAAATTCTAGATATTAATTTTGCCATTAGGAGTTAATCCATGCATCTTGAGTCCTAGTCGGAGATAGATGTCATAGGTTAATCTACTTACATTGATTGCTTTGAGAAAAGAATTTGTGTATACACTATATAGAATTCCCATATGAATTAGATTAAATTGGTTGATCCTAGCAAATCCTAAAACCTAGGCATCTTGAGACTATCGGATTATATTTGGAATCAATCTTTCTACTATTGTTTGTTAACTCTTGATATTAGTTGTTATCTAGTTTGTCACTTTTCAATTACATTGCTCGATAGAATTAAGAAAACACCAAAATATGAAGTTTGTTAGTTTGGATAGTAGTTTTAGTAACTAGATTACTACTTGAATCTCATTCGCCATTGCATTCCCTGTGGATTCAACTCGATTATACTATTCGATATCATTGCATCTCCATCACCCCTAAAGTGAGCTTGCCCTAAAATTAATGCCACTTAGGGCTATACACATAGACTTGCCCAATTTAAGCCAACTCGAGGGTTTTAGAAAAGAACCCGAGTTGCATTCAAAACCTTTGCATGCTCTTAATATTTCTACATGATCATGCTTTAATATATGCGCGCGTGAATTAAACGTGACATACCCAAGTCTACGGTTCAGAGTTGTGCCGAGAGGTTGGCCAGCCTCTCGAGCTTATCACATTATCCTTATACACTTATACTTATACTTGAACTCATTTGTCTTCTTTATACTTAACATTTCTTATGTATTTACTCTTATACTTAGACAATTTAACTATGCTCCTTACCTACTCTTATCTTATCTTATGCTTAATCACTTAACCTCATGGGCTAAGGAGGTTTATGAATGAATTGAAGATGAATATAGAACGTCAATAGACTTGGATGCTCAATAATCAAATCTTGATCAAGAACTTTGTTGATTTAAGAATGAAGATAAGTTATTCATTTGAGACATGATTCGGCAGACTTGCCACACTTGGAAGACTAGGTTATAAGTGGAGCATGTTAGCATCAATGAAGGCATAACGCATATGAATGGAAGTCCAAGTCAATAAGCTTTCCAAGGATATCAACCAAAGACTCTAAGTGAGTAGATCAAGCTATGAATCAATCTTTGTCATTGTTTCAACAGGGGAAGTAATTCAGTGACACCTCGGGAAAACGTTTGGCTCTCACAATTGGCTAAGTAAAATATGATGAAAATTGGTATTTAAGATGTCAAGACATATAGTTATAACATATAAAAGTTTCATAGTAAGTGCGCGTAGGAATTTAGATGGATGATCAATTCCTTGAGTGATTTACACTCTGAAAATTGGAAAGAAGCAGTTTCAATCAACCAACTTGGAGCTAAGATATTTCATTCGTTACTTGATCATTCGAGACAAAAATACATATCAATAGAAAGCTCAAGCAATGAGGAACAACTTTCATGTTTGGCTCGAAGTGAGATAAACAAGGGATCATAATGAAAAATGATGATCAAAATAGTTGATCACACGTTTTTTCCAGAATTCTGCAGAATTAACATATGAGATTCAAAGTGACATTGCGAGTTCATATGACCACGTGTGGGGGCGCGTGACCTATCATTAGAAACCTAAGATAATGAACTTCATCATAGAAAAATAATTGAGCTTAAAAGATCAAGAATACGTTCGGAATCGAGGTCGCACGTTCAAGGGTATAATCTGGAATTTTTGAAAATGTATTCTTGATAAACAACGAACATGATTATCATCTTACGGGCTCTAGACTCGCGAATCAAAGCTCGATTTATCAAGATAAGCTTAAGAACATCAACATGCATGAAGTACCGAATCTGGATCAAGAAGAAGTTCAAGTATCTACCGATTAAATTTTATGAAAAATCACATCAATGGACTCACAAGATGATGAGGAGTTCAAATATGGAAGAATTAACATGATTGATCAACTTTCTTCCTAAGGTCCGAATATGAATCATGTGTTATCATGTTCAATCTTGATAGACAACTTAGATTTATGCTCATAACATCAAAGGAGACAAGATTATATCTTCAAGAAGCAAAAGAACCAAACATCTTAAGAGTCTCCAACTTTCGAAACTTGCATGGATCACTTGCAACCCTCAAATCAAGAAATGGAGGCCGGAATCGTGTTCGGGAGGTCGAAAAATGTGGGGGGTGCAAGGTTTGGGCTTGATCGGAGGTGGCCAGAAAGTCATTGGAGCGATATTTGGCGGGCGGAGCATGGCAGCGATCGGAGGTCGAGGGAGGAGGGATGGCCGGAAATCCTAGAGAGAAGGGAGAGCTTCTCTCTTTAGGTTGGAGGTGTGATGAAAATGAAGACTCCTTTGACCATTTGCTATTTATATTTAGTTCTAATCCTACACATTAGTGACACTTGTCCTATCTCTTAGATGGTATTTTCTCCCACTTGTTCATTTGCTTGATGATCACTCATACACTAATGCTAGACCTTTATGATGGCACATATTCCTCGTGCTCATTTCTTTAGGTAACGCCGTTAGTTACCTCATGCTTCATCAAGCTAGCTTTCGGTAAATAAATATTTAGCTTAATATGCTCGACGCTTTATTAATATAAAAATTTCGGAAAATTTAAAATTTTCCAGTACGGATTTTTATCTATAAAATTCCAACTGATTATTTTTTATATGTTCTTTTATTATGATAATCATCTTTTTATGTATGTTAATTTTATATAAGAAATACCAACTAAACTCAAATTATAATTTAAAAAACATCGATTGCTAATAACATGATAAAATTTATTTTAATATTAATTTCAGTAGTAATATATGGTTAAATATATTTATAGTTGTTTCTCATCACATATTGGTAGGTAGTTCAGTTGGTTATCACATTGGTTTATAAATAAGGAGGTCACAAGTTTGAATCTCAATAGATACATAATTAAGTTTTTTTTTTCATTGAACGGGTCACCAATTTTGACCGGTTCAGACCGTGTTTGACCGGTTCACTCTGGGTCTCAATAATAACCTGTCTACCACTGAACCGGACCGGATAACCGACTAGTTCGCGGTTAAATTGGTCGAATCGGCTGGTCGGGGTTGGGTTTAAAAACACTGACTATCTCTTTCTGTCTCTTCTTTTTTTAACTGCACCTTCTCTCTCTTCCAAAAACCGTCTCTCTCTACATTCTCTCTTCTTTCTAACATTGCTCGTATCTTTCTCTCTCTTCCTTTTCTCTTTTTCTCTCTATTCCTTTTCACTCAAACTATAGGTAATTACTAAAATCGTCCGGTAATTTATCAAAAACCGCTCGGTAATTGTCAAAAACCGTCCGGTGATTTACTAAAACTGCTTGGTAATTATCACAGATCGCCCGGTAATTCACTGTAAATCATCCGGTAATTATAGTGACGAAGCCAGGAATCTCATTCAGGGGGTCCAATTTATAATAACATAAAAAAATTCGTGAGATAAAAAAAATATGGAAAAGGTGTGGATAAAAGGAAAAAGAGAAATTAAAGGTATGTGATTATTGAAAAATGAAAGGGAAAAAAAAAGAAAAAAGAATGTATATAAAGAGTAGATGAAAAAAATAACTTAACATTTTTAAAGTGAAGAATACATTCGACAAACTCTTTGTCAACTCCACTATCTATTGCAATTGTTTAATTTATATATATAGATCTTAATAAACATTTTTATAGATAAAATATGAAATTACTAATATACCCTTTCTTTTTTCAAGGACCACCCTAGTGGGGCCAATGACCCCACTGCCCCTTGTCCTTGGGTAATTATCAAAAAACGCCCCGTACACAAATTGCTAGCCTAAATGTCTCAAAAGTAGTGCCAATTGATATTATTTTAATGAACCAGCTATTTTTTGCATACAAATAAAAAAGTGTGTATTTTTTTAACATACTACTCAATTTCAAGTTAGGTAGTTTAAATTTTTTACGCTATGGAAAATACCTTCCACACAGCTAATGATTTATTTCAAACATGTGGTGTAGAAAACTCTTTAACCAATATAATGAGGAATGGTCCTCTATCCACCGTGGGTATACTTAACATGTCCACATATGATGTGGCGGTAACGAATTTAAGGAAAATCATAATTATTATAACTTATAAAAATAAATCCTATAAAAAAAACTAAATCCTAAAAAAAAAATTAAACCCCAAATGAAAGTATTATTGACGTGGCACTGCCATGTCAGCCATGAGCACATTAAGTGTGCCCACGGTGAATAGGGGAGCTTTTCTATCAATATAATTACACTATTATGAATATATATATATATGAGTATAAAATTTAACTCCACGTTGTTGTTTTTTTATAGTACGCTAAACAATTTTTCTTTTTATTTTTTTTAGGATTAGGATACTTGTCAAATTCACCACTTCAATGGTATTAAACTTTGATTGTAGAATTATGATTGTTTCATTTCAATTTTTGATAAATATATATATATATATATATATATATATATATATATAATATGTGAATGGTGCCGGGTACCCATTTAGACTTAGGCAACAAGAATTATGCCCAAGAAGATAAAAAGTATAAATTATACCCAATATTTGTAATTTCGGACGAAAATACCCTTAATGAATTCCGCTTTTTTTGCTCTTTTCCCCTACCTATTTCCCTCTTTCAGCTCCCATTTTTAGCTCCCTCCCTCTTTGACGTCGAAATATTTTCCCTCTTTCCCTGAAAAATTAAACTCTTCTCTCAGCTCGATTTCCCCCCTTCTCGATTCGATATCCCTGACGAGCTCGACTCCGGCGGCTTAGGTTCCTGAAATATATCTGGTAGGACGGCAAATCGATATGGCGGCTTTTGACTTGAAGGTAAATTCGCGAATTGCTAGGCTAGTTTAGCTGAATTTGAATGTGGAATGTGAGTATTAGTTTATAAATTATCGTCATATGTAGCTAATTTTAGATGGGTAAGGTTGTATCTGAGTTGATTTTGAGTTTAAATGTAATTGCATGTCGTCGGAAGAGTTGGATCAATCGGGTGTGCAATGGTTCCAACTGTTCCACATGCTGCATGCATGGCACAGTTAGAACTATTTCATCAGATTGATCCAACTCTTCTGACGCCTACATGCATTGAACAGTTGGAACCGTGATACCCGATTGATCCAAGTGTTCCAACTCCGACTGTGATGGAATTATGTTTGATCCAATTTGTGATCTTTGATTTCCTTTCTTCCAGATGCGGCCTAAAAACATATTGATTGCTCATGGAGGGGAGTGGTCCGAAAAGGATAGAACTTACATTGGCACTGAAGAAGAGTTAATTCCTATACCACCCATCGGGCCTATTTTCACTGATTTGTTGAGTAGGATTCAAATTCGCATAATGAAGCCCAAAAGTAAGTATGTGTATAAAGTAGTTGCACTGGTTGAGTCCGCTACCGGCCGAACTGCTAGAATGAAGATTACAGATGATTTTGAACTAGCTTATGTTCTGAATGAGTTAGAAGCCCCTATATTATATGTTTCTACAGCTCTGATAAATGAGGAATTATTAGAGGTTGTAAATGACCATGCAGAAAGGCTGGCTAATGGCACAACTCCGGTGACTATGCTTCTCGGGTTGGGAAAACAGGCTTGGGTCGAGGTTTGGGTAAAAATTTGGATACGAATTTGAATACGGCTTTAGACAAGGATTTGAACACGGATTTAGAAAGGTATTTGGATCGGAATATGTGCAAGGACATGGATATGGATATTGATAGGAATATCGATCATGATCTGGGCGGGAATTTTGACATGGGTTTAGGATGGAATGAGGATTGGGGTTTCCATGATAGTGATCACAATAGTGAGGGTGAACATGATATAGAGGGTGATCATGACACGTCTGTTGCGTCCGTACAGCGTGCAGTTGATGACGTGGACAGCCTTGAAAATATACCGATTGGCAACACTCGGCCTAATGTGGCATCTGTAGGCAGTAGGAATGATGCATTCAGGGAGATCGTGAGTATGTTGGGCTGTGGAGCATCCCGGGCGCATCGTTTGACTTGAAACAGCCTAAAGCACAGGAAAATATAGGTAATGAAGGCATTGGCGATGATACACTTTGTAAAGATGTTGTGTTTTCAAGCAAGGACAAATTGGTCACTGTCTTGGGGTTATTTCATCTTGCTAATCACGTATCATTCGATACGCCTGCGTTCCTGCTCGAAACGATATGCTCCTTATTGCAAAAGCAAGAAAAAGAATTGTTCTTTCGTCTGTCGCGCAATAGCATTAGGCGAGGCATAGGTAATACAGGAATGGGCACCGCACACGTGCCAAAAAGATTTGAGATTTCATTTTGAACCAACCATATGCTCTAAGGTTTTAGGTGCATATTTTGTTCCAAACTTGATGACAAAAGGTGTTGTGTTAAGGCCGAGTGATATCCAATCGATGGTGAAGAAGAGATTTGGGGCCAAGATCCAATATCAAACTGCGCTGGCGGCCAGAAATCATGCACTGACAATGGTGTACGGCGACTTCAACGATTCATTCAAGATGCTTCTGAAGTACCTATGGATGATTGAGAGCACAAATCCAGGATCTGTTACCGAGATAAAAGTTGATGAGACTGGAGGCCGCTTCCAGTACTGTTTCATGGCTCTAGGCGCCTGTATCTGAGGCTTCAAGGCTTGTCGCCCTATGATTGTGGTTGACGGCACACACCTGAAGGAGAAATACAAAGGCGTGTTGTTGGTGGCTGTCACAAAGGATGCAAACGAGTAGGTATTCCCACTAGCGTTTGGGTTGGCAGACAAAGAGACTGATGAATCATGGACTTGGTTCTTTCAACAGCTGCGAGGTTCCTTTGGTTGTCCTGATCAATTGATGATTGTTTCGGATCAACACGCTAGCATCAAGAATGCGATGGATGTTATGTACCCCGGCAGTACCTCACGGGCTTTGTATTTATCACTTACAAAAAAATATCAAGTTTTGGGGAGATCATGCCATTGCTCTATTCCAAGCTGCTGCACACGCATACCGTGCTCGTGACTTTGACACTGCAATAAATAACCTTAAAGCACGCGCTCCCGCTGCATATAATAAGATGATGTCTGTTGATCCGAGTTAATAGGCTCGTTCTAAGACCCCCGTGCGCCGATATCTTTTTTCAACATCCAATGCTGCCGAGTGCTTCAATGGCTGTCTTCGATGGGCTAGAACTTTGCCAGTTTGTACTCTCTTGGAATGTATTCGGTCTCTTATTGGGCAGTGGTTTGTAGAACGGCGTGCTCTATCTATCAGTCGAACTCACGAGTTGACTGAATTTGGGCAGAATAAACTAGGCAGATCAGCAGAGTTGGGTTCCACCATGAGTGTTGAAGCAATCTCTTTAACAAAGTTCAAGGTGTCTGCATCGATGACGCATCACGTAGTCGATCTCGAGAGGAAGCAATGCACCTGTCTTATCTTCGATGTCAACTTGATTCCGTGCTTCTCATGCTTCAGTAGCCTTACGGTAATCTTTATATGTTAGAAAATTACTACTTGTCGGCTCCTGTCGGCTTTATTCAGTTGGATCTATTTAGTTAAATGTGACAAATGTACCAAATGTATGGTGCCTGGAACAGTTGGTACATTTGTTCCAAGTTCCAGCAGTTCCACCCAAGAAAATGCTAACATAATCAGTGTTTTTATGTGGCAGACACACGAAGCAATCGCCAATCCCATACGTCACTTCTTATTACTCTACGGAGTCATTGCGGGAAATCTATGCGGGTGAGGTCATGCCGGTTCCTATGCCGGAGGATTGGGACGTGCCCGTAGCGGTTGCATCATGGGTCGTTGGAGCGCCCTTAAATCCCAAACAAGCTGGCCGACCCCGTGTGCGCAGGGTCAGACCTGTTTCAGAGTCATCATCTCGGAGATCTGGCACAATGCGATGTACGAGATGCGGGCAGCTCGGGCATTATCAAAATACTTGTCTTGTTCCAATAACCATCTCCGTCTCGTTTGCTGGAGAGGCCACGTCAACGGGTACGAACGCCGCAGGCCCAAGACGTGCGGAATTTGCAAAGCTACTGGCCATACCCGAACCACGTGCATTCATAGGGTTCCTCCTCCGCCGTAAAAGACAATTTTTCCTGTTTTCTAAATATTTAATCATGGTCATGTAATTTAACGATTTATTTGTTTCACAAATATTTAACAGAATACCATCGATCCCGTAAGACGCATTACGGTGAAGTTGAGAATGTGTTTCCCAACCTCAATGCATTGTGAAATCGTTAATATACTTCACTTTTGTGTTTTGTCTTTTTGTTTTTGGACAAGATTCCCTTAAAGTTTATGCATGCATGCTTCCATGAAGATGGCAGCCTTTGAATGGTCAAAAGATTCTCACAATAGCCAATAATTGGGGCCCGTTGTTACAAAGCTTATATAAGTGCTATACATGGCCTAGTATAAACCTGGTATTTCCATTAATGCTCTTGGTATTTCTTTCTTTACTTCTCTCAAATGAGCAGATAGATTTCTCCACTCCAATTCCTCAAAAACACTACTTCTACAACCGCCCATGGAACAAGGATCTTGATAAGGCATTCATTGACTGTCTCATTTCACTCATGGAGAAATACCCCGAGCTCCAATACGCTCATGCTCCGGCGGAAGCCTTACTCGAGGTGAAGGTTGTTCTCTTGAACAACAATCCGAATTTGGACCTCGACTGGGAGGATCTCTACTGCCGATTTAATTTGTTAAGAGAACTGATATACGACGTACAAGTGGCTGCTTGCGCAAGAAGGAACCGATTGGGATAGAGAGAGCAATCGTGTGTACATAAGTGATGTTAAATGGAGTGAGATGATCGAGGTAATATTTTCGATTTCAAATTTGTAACCCCTAGTACTGTCCAGTTTCAAGTTTGTGTGAATTTCGTGCTTCATCATCGTTTGTTGCAGGCAAAGGCGATGGCTAAAGCTTACTACAGTCGTGGTGAGCCACTATATGATGAGATGATGATCCTTTTCGCACTGGACAATGTGAAGAACGAACACATATCCGTTGTGAACTTGGAGTCGAGTGCGGCTTCTCTTGAGGTTACATCTCCACCATTAAACTCAAGAGACAGGCGTTTATTTGATGGCAAGACGAACCAACCCCGCACTACAGAGAGCAAAAAAACAACTACTAGCCATGGCCAAAGCTCAACATTATCAACCTCAATGCTCATGTGGTGGAAGCCGTGAAATAGCCAACTAGTGGGGATGTGCACTTGCTTGGCGGTGTTATTTTTTTAATTTTGTGGTTGCACTCTAAGTATGTTCGGTTAATTTTAATTTTAGTAGCTTATGGTTGCGAGTACGGATGAGATTTGCACTATGTTGAACTTGTTTAGTATTAACTTGTAACAGTTGGATCTATGTTTAACTTGTTAGGAATTAACTGGTAACGGTTGGAGCTATTTTTCAAAATAGTTCCAAATTTCCCCAACTATTTTTAATTGCATCGCATGTCTATCTAATATAATTTGAACTCGTATGGCTCACCAACTATTCCAACTTAGCCAAATGTTTCAACTACTCTAAGTGTTCCAATTGTTCCAACTACTCTCAGAATAGATGAGCATAGGTTTCAAACATTAAGCGGGCACTGTAAATTTTACATAGCAAAATGACAGAATAGATGAGCATATACACTTACAAAAGTAACAGTTAGTCTAATGAGCCGTTAAGAAGAGGCTTCTTGTCAGAAGGGTTCGAAACATGAACTTGCAACCTTACATGAGCCTAACAATTAAAGTTACCAAAACAGCAGCAATTGCAGCCCCTTTAATCATAACAGAAGCCCTCTTTTTATGGCATTCAGCCTCATTGAGTGCTGCTTGAAGCCTACCTTCAAGATAGTCAATTTCGCCAGTACATTGTGCTAGCTGGTCGGTTAAAATTTCCTCTACCAATGCTTTGGAGTGGAGTTGCGATTCGTACTTTTGTTGCTCAGCCTTCAAACGCAGCTCGCAGTGACCTGGGCAAAATGATTTTGGAGTTGCCCCGTCGGCCCATTGGAAAAATTCACAATCATCGTACTGTGTAGAGAAAAAAAAGCAATTAAAAAGCCTACTTGAGTACAGATATAATTGAGCAGTTTAGAACCCTAATTAAACCCTAATTCTCTCACCTCCTTCACTGAACATGCCCAGTACGTCCTCCCAGCATCCAACCCGACATACTCTCTAGATAATACACAAGGTAGTTTGTGAACGCAGATTGGCCAGGATCGAATTTCCGGCGACAACGGTGGGCTACACGACGACGATGAATCCGTGCATATGAGGTCGGACATCGCGAATTCTATAGAATGTAACTCATTCGTAATGGAAGCCCTAAATATCTACAAGTCTGAAAACGACGTAGTTATGGGTTAATGCGAGCAACATGTAGGAATCTACTTTCCACGCGTCGCCTTTTAATCATGCCACGTGTGCTCTATTGTAAAGTTGGATCAATTGGACAGTATTGTAACAATTGGAACTATTTGCTCTAAATGTACTAATTGTGACAGTATTGTAATAGTTGAAACCTTTTGCTCCAAATGTACTAATTGTGACAACTGGAGAACTTATGTTTTCTAACGCTCTGCTGTCATAATATGTTTTCGTGATACATAAACCATGGAAATGGAAAAAACTTCTGTCAAAAATGCAATTATGCATTGACATAATTGTTTTCCTAACATACTACTTCTTACAAATCACATTGTACTAATGTTTAAAGCAAACATAACTACAACCCTGGACAGATCATAAGTGAGAAATAATTGTTTTGGCATCCTGGCCACACGTACCATGCTTAAAAAAATATAAAACAAAGCGATAAATAATTGTTTTTGGCATCCCAACCATGAACCATGCATAAAAAAACCGTAAATTATTTATTTTCCCCTACTACTTTCCATGAACCACGAAGTCAGTCCCCATCATGTCTGAATCGTTGAAGCGTCTGTGCTGAATTTGTAGATGGTCTCTGCGATGTGATTGCGATATTTCTGAATATCCTTCTTGTTTATCTTTTCGTCAACCACGCCCATGAGACGATTTTCAGCATACTTCAATGACAAGGGCCCGCAACTCTCACTGTCGTTCTGCCTGATGACATTCTTTTCGGGAAAATATAACAACCACTCCTTGAAAGTTGGCATGTCCTCGGGCCTGTTGTCATAGAAGCGCATAGGCTTCAACACTTGAGGGACAATACAGGCCACCGGCTTGAAGGCTGCTCTTCTGATGTCATAATGGTGTTCCTCGAATATGTGCTGTTTGGAGTCCTAAATCTCAGCTGTTTAAGCAACCAAATCGAGCACACATGTTGCCCAGTGCTTATTGAAATAGCACACCATTATGACCTGTCGACACAGTTGGAACAGTCAGAACATTTGGAACAGTTGGAACACTTGTTGTTCGCGTAAAATGGGGAGAATTATTAAAACTCCTAAAAGTTATATCTACCTGATCAGCATCATGCCAGCTTTTCAGCGGCCCCCATTCTGGCAATGTTCATCCACGTACATGGAGAGCCTTGCAAGATCATTTTCTGGGATGGTGTCCTCCTCTTCATCGATGATGGGGCCGTTCCTCTTGATTGTTTCCCAAACTTCTTCGATGGCCGACTGTCATTGGACCATAATATCATCAACATAATATATAGATGAAAAAGAAGATGGTATATGTTAAGGCAGCACTATTTACCATGAACATTGTTCCCACTATTCTTTTCCTTGACTTGACAGGGTGCACACCAGCTCGTTGAGGGTCCGTGGCTAGGATGGAGACGTAGGGGTCGATGTGCTCGTTGCCCAGCTTCTCTTTGGGGTCTTTAATCAGAAGAAAATATTCTTTGTTCACTGGAAAAGGGTACCCAACATTCCTCCTGAAAGTTCAGCCATAAGTTTAGAAGTTTGTTGAGTTGGTTGTAATATTAATATTATCTAGTTTACAAACATACAACCACACTTACCAAATATCATCACCCCCCCCCTCATGAAGCGCATGTAGTCTGTGCCGCGGACTTCGTTAGGCAAGTAGGGGCTCTTCAACACAGTAGCCGGTTTCTTCTTTCGAGCTGCATGTGTGTACATTTGGACTGGGGCTTCCCTTTCGAGCATTTCCTCGGGCGGCCTTGTCTCAGCAAGCTCCTCAGCTGGTGAGGTGCATGGGCGCACAATGTCGATGCCTGCTGGTGTAGAGTAGTGGACATCAGAGTACCCATCAATTATAAACTGGCTCTCATCTAATATATCTTGGGTGGCTCGGTGTACTTCTTCCATCGCCTCTATCATTTGGGATGTGGTCGGAGAGCCTTCATTAACCGGCTCGGCCTCATCAACCTGAAGAAGGAATATGAAGGAATATGATGTCAAAAACTTCTGAAAACACTAAGAGAGACTTGGGCAAATTGGAACACTTAGAACAGTTGGATCGTGTGAAATGTTCCAAATGTTCCAAATGTTTAATACCAAGCATCGATGTTGCGGAGCACCATCCTGGTCTTTCTCATCAGTGTCCACCCCATCTTCCCCATCAGCGTGCTTCACCTGAGCTTCTTCTTCAGCTTCGTTTTCTTCAACATCATCCTCTGCAGCTTCACTGCCTACTTCATCTTCATTGGCCTCGCCTGCTGCATCCTGCCCTGATGCATCCTCTTCATCTTCAGCTGCAGTGTCGCCTTCATCCTCCTGGACTTCATTGGTGCCTACTTCATCCTCCTGGACTTGATTGGTGTTTTCATCCTCCTGGACTGGTGCTCGTTCAACACGCTCTGGAAATAATAGAGCGGTCATCCTCTTCACAGCAATATCTGCTACTTTCTGGGCAAGTATGTCGCTCCCCTCGATCTCCATCCGGGCTTTCTTTAAGATTTCTTGAACTAATGCTCGCTTCCTTTTCCTTGTCAAGGTATAAACGGCTTCATCCTTGTCGGTTGCCTCATCGTGCTCTGTAGCTGCACTGGTCCCCTCTGGCACCTGGGCTGACCTCGGTGGGGCTAGAAGCCTAGGAAATTGTGGTTGGGAGGCCATTCCTGCCGCTGCCCCCGTTCTCACTAGGAGATTTGCATTGTAGGCAAGGGCGAAGGGCATCCCTTCGGGCTCGACGAACTTCACATATTTCCTGTTGATCTCTTTGTGGTCAGGCTCCAACCGCTCGTGAACCTTCAATAGAGTACATACCATATTATTAGATAGAGATACCAAGACAACCTAGAATTGTTGGAACAAATCAAAAAGTTCCAATTGATCCAAGTTGTAAGATAAAAATAAAGTTGTAGGATTTGGAACACTTGGAACTATATGAAGATAGTGCAAAGTGTTCCAAGTCCTACAGCATGCAAAACAAACAGATTTTTAACCTCGGTGACGTCAATCTCTGCATAATTCAATTTTTTATCATAGGTGAACCGCAAGCCACGAGGACGATAATTTTTGGGCAGCCTTCCCCCAAATGCCCTTCCCAAGTCTGGGAATGCCTCATAAATCCAGCCCTACAAATAACAAACAAATTTTAGACATTTAATAATTTCATAAAACTTGTAATACATGTGCTAATGTAAACACACATACCATGAATGCCAGAGTGTTCCCAGTCAAGTGATATGATTTCGAAGGAATGTTATGCTTGACACCTTTCAAAGATTTCAGCAGAATTTGGAAGGAGATGCTGCCCCAAGGGAACCTATCCCATTCTTTGGGTTGCTCGATCAATGCCCATACCCAATCTGGAACCTTCGTGCTGCTGGCGTCCAGGCCCAGTACGATGTGAGCAACGATCAGAACCTTAGAAATCTTCAAGCAGTCATCAGCACTGACACGGTCGAAGTTATTCTTCTCCCTATACCACGTCCACAGCTGGTTTGGAGAAATAGGATTGTTGTTGAAAATCCGTGTATAGACAGAGTCTTCAGGTATAGGATGATCAGTGTAGGGATCAAATCTCGCTTTTCCAAATCGTAGGCCGGTCACCAATGCAAACTCCATTGGACCGAACCTCACCATGGCTTGCTTCACCTTGTAGTATATAACCATTGGATATGGGTCTGGCTTTTTGATAGCTTCCTTCGTCACAACATAATGTATGCATCTAGCAGATTTTGTAATACCATTGGGGTATCGCATTAAATCCTTAAAACATACTTCTCCGTCAGATCAAGGGTTTCTCTATCATGTTCCTCCAGAATCTTCTTCTTTATTTATGAAATTATGGTCTCTTTTCCACTTAAAACCAACTTCCAATTATCACCATCGTCCAAATGCTCCCTCGGATAAGTCCATCGAACCTTCAAAAAGATGGCATAAAATGTGAATATACAGTTGGAACTATTATAACAGTTGTAACTAATTAGGAAAAGTTAGAACTATCGATCATAAAAGGAACAAGTGTTCCAAGTGTTCCAACTTGAAACAGACAAACCACCAAAAAACTGAGAAGAAACCACCCATAACCACCGGAAAACAGCCAAGGAACCACCCATAACCACCTACAACTGCTAAAAATCAGACAAGAACCACCCATAACCACCTACAACCGCTAAAAAATCAGACAAGAACCACTACAAAACAAAGAACATTTATTTATGATAGAACTATCGACCAAATAGTGCCAACTGTTCCAACTGGGTCAAGCCGAAACAGACAAACCACCGGAAAACAACCCACAGCAACCAAAAACCGCCAAAATACAGAGAAAATCAAGTAAAAAACGAAGAAGAACCACAAAGACGAAGAAAATGAAGAACATTACTGCTACACAACACAAAATACCCAAAAAAACCACCAAAATATCTAACAATATAGTGAAAATCACCCAAAAAATCAAAATTTAACAAAACTTCCACTTGCATGTTGCGATTTCAGCATAAAATATAGCTAATAACATAAATCAAGAAATAGATGCGGCCATTTAAACCCAGAAAATTCGAAGAAATCCAGAATATTCTTCGAAATAGAAAAAACCCAGTCGGATTTAATACCTGATGAACTTGTTCGTCGTGATTTGAAGTAGATGCGGCCATTTAAACAAGTTTTCAGCGGCTACAGTGGATGCGAGGGTTCTTGCGGCGGAACGTCGGCACCGGTGGGCTTCAAAAGAGTAGTCTTGTCGCCGGGAGAATACTATTTCAGAGAATGGAAGTGAGGAGATAGAGGAAAGCAGATGAGGGTGTTTTTCTTGTGTGAAATAAATGAGGAAGATGGAGGGTCGCTCAGGAAGTTTTGATTCCATCGAAAGGCCGCGACGATTGGTTCAAGCAAAAACTACCCATTTTTGAATGTTGAAAATTGAGGGACACTTTGGTCCGAAAACATAACAATCTGCTATATAACTTAGTTTTTTAAGTTTGTGGGGATAATTCTTGTTGACTATGTTTAAATGGGTATATCAAAAATGCCCCTATGTATATAATATGGAAAGTCAGCGGAGCATACGTGCGGCCGGGCTAAAACAATGCCTTTATTTATAAGATGACACTTTTTGTATAAGATGAATAAAGTCATTATATATATTATGTCAAGATTGACACTTTATTATAGATTGACACTTTTCTGTATAAAGATTGACACTTTGAGCCCGACCGCACGGTGTCTCCGGCTGACACAAGTTTTTGTTTATATATATATACTCCCTCCGTTCCAGAACGGTTTAAATGGGACTGAATGTGGGGAGTGGGGAGCGAGAAAAATATACTCCTCAGTTTTATGTCTAGAAGAAATATTTTGTTATTTTTCCTTACATTCTTTTGTAAATCCTTTTCTTAATAAAAAAAATAGTAAAAACTTGCATTACCCAAATCAAGAAAGAGTGGTAACTGGCAAAACCCTAGACAGAAACCTTCACCATGAGAGGAGCTCTTCTGCTCAGGAATCTCTCTCTCTACGCTCGGAATCGCCATTTCTCTCTCTATCTCAGACCTACGTCTCTCCTTTCCAATGTCTACACCGATTTCTCTCCTAAGATTGACACCGCCTATAATGCGCAACCACTCAACTGGTTTCCATCCAGAACCAGATGTTTCTCCTCCGATGATGGAACCCAGAATCCGGACCCGAATCCGGAATCCGAATCTAGCACCGCCGAACCCAAGGAGAAGGAGGCCGAGTCGATTAAGTTAGACGGCGTAGATTCCAAAGGTGCTGTTTTTGCCAAATGAGATTAAATTCTAAGCTGAATGTTGTTTGCCGATTTTTTTTTTTTTTTTTTTTTTTTTTTTTTTGCTAAAGAGCTTACTCTTGATCTTTTAAGCTTAATTTTCTGATGGGGATAAATAGTATTGTAGATTCTTGCTGCCCTGTTTTTCGAATTCAGGTTATGGTCGTTTAATTTACTACATAAACTTGTACTATTGAATAATGTGATCAGATACAAATTAGAAAAAAAAAATAATAATAATAAAATTATGTGTCACTTGAATAGGATCTTCATTCTGATGGCGACGTGATTACAGATGTTGGATGTAAGGTTCGTTTCTGTATTCCGATTCTTTGCTATTC
Source organism: Mentha longifolia (assembly GCA_001642375.2). Classification (NCBI taxonomy): domain Eukaryota; kingdom Viridiplantae; phylum Streptophyta; class Magnoliopsida; order Lamiales; family Lamiaceae; genus Mentha; species Mentha longifolia. The sequence continues at coordinate 35,845,728 of CM038114.1, forward strand.
CAGTGGCTGACTTTCTTTTTTCTTTTTTTTTTCCCCTCCTATTTTTTGCAGAATTCAAAAAACTGCTTCTGGAATATTTTCCTAGCGCTAATGAGAAGCTACTCCGAAAGGTCTCCGATGCTGTTTTAAATAGAGCTCTTTCAGGGAAGGATGAAGAGACAGATGATGAATTGATTTGCGAGCTTCGACGTTGTGCATCAGAAAATGCAAATGATGAAGAGTTTGAATCAGATTTCGAGGATGGTGACGAAACTGATGAGGAACTTGTATTATTAATGGATGCTAAGGATCACGTGGTGAGGAAAATGAAAGCTGATCCTTTGTTTAACGTGGATGATCGTAAATGGGATGCGATTGTTAAGGAGTCTACTGAGGGTGGGTATCTTGAGAATTTGAAAGAATGTGAAGACTTACTCGAGGATATGCAAAACTGGGATAAGCAATTACCAGGTACTATAGTATGATTTGCTCTACCGCCTGGCGAATTTAGACTCTTTATCTTATATCGTGGCTGTATAGTAATGTTCCAACCAATGAAATTTTTTTCGGGTTAACCATCTTCTGGTTAGTTTGTGATTTTAGATGGATAAGCCACTTAATTTGAATGTGGAAGTTCATGTTAGAAGCGTAAATGCTTATTAGTCTTCTGAGAGGATTATGAATAATGGATGACTTAAAATCCCAGAATGAACTGCAAGGGTCAATATCGTCTCCAAGTGTTTCTTACCTGCAAGATCGCACTTTGTAAATTACGTGAGTGTGGTTCCTTGGAGCATCATGCAGGGATAACTTCATGATTTAATAGCTAACACAACTGACTTTACAGTTTGGGAGCTTGGGTGTGTAATATCTGGCACAATACTTATGTTCCTTCATAGAGAAAGATTGTGGTGTTTGTAAATACTACTATCTTTTATGACTTGGTTAAATCTTATTCCTTCTATGACCTTACCATATGTTTACGGTAATCCAGGTTACTAGTTGTACTCGTTCTGGAATCCGTAAGGTGGAACTAAAGGCTATTCATGATCAGTGGACTAAAATACTTTATTTCTACAACCCACTCATTCAATATTTATGCATCTTCTAAGATCTGATGTTTGAGACTTGAAGCATATCATACACTTGTCTTTCTTTTATTCTGAATTAAGAAGTTATTGTTTTTCACATCTTCCTAATATCAACTTGTCCATCCTTTAACTCAGAGGATACCACTATCCAGGTCATTATGTTCTGGTGTACTAAGTAATCTTAGGCCACTAATGGACATATCTGAGTTTTAGTGCCCCCTGACTTACATTTCTCAGTAGTGTTGTATTAGTTTAATTATGGTAATTACTTTAAATTTCAATTGAGGAGGTAACTCTGCAAATCCTCTAGATAGGTCATTGTCTTACTAACATGACTTGAGTGGAACTGCATGCTTGTTGCCTTTTCAGTCTCCACATATTGTTATTTTATTTATTTCACATTTTGATGTATTCTTATTTCGAAAACGGACTGGTTTTCAGATGAGATAAAACAGAAGATTCAGGTGAAGTTCAATGAGATAAATGACATGATTGATAGAGGTGAGGTCAGTTTTGATGAAGGTTTTGAGCTTTACTATAAGTATGAAGACCAGATGGTCTCTGAATGTAAAGAAATAATTAAGAGAGAAGAGAAGAAGCATCCAGCTAATGAAACTGAAATCAAGGTTCGGGATGACCGACGAGGTAAGGGCCCGGAACTTAGGTGGGTAACTCGAGTGGTCCTTTCTCCCGGTGGAGACTCATGGCACCCAAAAAATCGAAAAGCGAAGCTGTCTACAACTGTTGCGGAGTATGGCTTGTCTAAATATCAATTTATGAGGCTGAGAGAATTGGCTGGAAAGCGATACAATCCCGGGAAAGATGAACTCACCATAACTAGTGAAAGGTAAGACCATTTGCTTGTCCAATACATGATTCTTTGATGATATATAACGATTAACTAACTCTCCATACAACTGAAGTGAAATTTATTTAGTGAAAATTACACTTTGGTACCTAAACCATTGACTTTCTCACTATTCCGTCGATACCTAAAGAAATTTTCAGTCAAATACCCAAACTATTAAACTTTTTGCAGTTACTTCTTGGGGTTACGTAGTTCTGAGAAGTAAGAGCGTTTAGGTATTCAATTGATATTCTCTTTAGACCACGACGTTATTGTGAAAAGGCCAACAGTTTAGGTATTAAAGTTTAATGTTCCCGTTATTGGAATGGCTAGTCAATACGGTCTATGAGCCGATTTCCTTATTTGATCTGTAACTGTTTTATTTCAGATTGAATAGCATAAAATGTCATCACAGTGTTGATGTAACTGTGATGTTCCTCTTCGTAATGTTCTTCATATTTCTGGTATAGGTTTGAACATCGAGAAGAGAATAGAAAAGACTGCCTGAGAACTCTAATTGCTTTGATTGAGGAGGCTCGAAAGGCTGATGAGATGGTGCATGAAGCTCGAGTTTCTTTCACGAAAGATAGACTTAAAGCTAACCCAGTATTCATGCAGAGATTGCTAAGCAAGAAAAAAGCACCATCCACAATCCTAGAAGCATAGAACAAGTTTGTTACCATAAAGCATCAACTGATTTTGAAGTATTTTTCGTGTTTCTGCAGAAATCGACTATCGGATGAAGCCATTCAATTTCATATATTCTGAAGTAGTTCTCTCATTTCTGCACATTGTATGAGCTTTTATGTAGTTTTTGAGAATGAGAAAATAGGTGGAAATAGTTCCTGCACTTGCTTTGCTTTGCTTTGCTTTGCTTTGCAGAAATATAATGCTCCGAGTTTTTGTGAGCTTCTAATTATTTGTTTGCTCTCACAGTTTTTTTGGTGAGCATTTTTCTTCTGTTTTTTAGATATAAAAGCATATTTTGTTGAGAATTTGTAATAGCAGAATTTGTATATCATAATCCGTACTACATTTTTTAAAAAAACAAACAATAATGTAGACTCCCTTTGTCCTATTGAATTAATTGAATTTGAGTTGTTTTATTATTTTATAGTAACTCATACATATTTCTTTACATATTTAAGAAATGTCTCAAGTTTGTTGGGATGGAAGGAGCTACTTCTACTAATCCTCAACAAAGAATGCTTTTATATCACCTACATTATTGTTAATATAATAAAACATATATTGCCCTCTTTTACAAAGAGTGCGATGTTTTTGTCATTTCCGTCTATTCACAAAAAATGCGATGTTTCCATTCTAGTCCATGGTCCCTCAAACTCCTTTATACTTTATACCCTCATTTCCTCATTATTTACAAAAATTTAACATTTTATAACTTAATATTTTTTAATGGGCCCCAATCCCTACTTAAAATTCACCTACCTTTTTTTTATTAAAACCCGTATCACCAAGAGCACACCGTACTCTTGATGGACAAGTACTTATGGTGCAAAGAAAAAGGAAAAATGGTAATACAATCCCACCCTCCATCCCTAATACCACCCTCCATCCCCAGATTATAATTTTTCTGGTTACGTCACTTTTTTTAAATTAAAAAAAAATTAAGAAGGAAAGAAACCATAAAATATGAAAACAAAAATAAATGATCAACATGTTTTTTTTTTTTTTTTAAATCAAGCAAAAGGGAGAGATCAATAATTGAAGTTAGGTGGGACATAAAGTTATGAATATATCATTAAACTATTCTTTTCTAAAGTTATGTGTATGTGGGAGTAAGTAGACAATCCAATATTTTGAAAACCGGACCGGACATCGAACCGGTCGTTTAATTGGGATACTGGGTCGCTGGTTCGATCTGTTGGCTCGTTCTTAAAAAATTGAATGACCCATAAATATAAATATTTGATTTATCCACATGCTTTAAAAAAAAAATCTTTTTTTTTATCAACATGCTTTAAATTTTATACTTATTGTATGAATTAAAAATCATATAATGTTATATAAATTAATTATATTTGTTCAACTATGCATATTAAGATGAAATGTTTTCACATAAAAAATAAGACATTTACAAACCTCCAACTCATTTTTAATATGTTTTTTTGGTTACCAAAATCGTCATTCTTATGTATGCAAATTTTATTTAAAAATACAAGTAGACACAAATTAATAGTTAAAAAAAATTAAGAGCTAATAACATGATATAAATTATTTCAATATTAATTTCAATAGTACTAATATATTATTATACTACCTCCATCCCACCATATTAGTCTCCATTCACTTTATTGACTTTTTGGCACGTATTTCCACCGAAACCTAGTACGGATTTTAAAATATAATTTTGTAGTATCATTTTTTTTACGGGATACTATGACACTTATAGTATCCCGTAAAAAAAACGATACTTCAAAATTATATTTTAAAACTCGTACTAGATTTCGGTGGAAATGCGTGCCGGAAAAGTCAATAAAGTGAATTGCAACTAATATAGTGTAATGAAAGTAGTATATACTTATTGTAGTTTTTTATAACATGTGAGAGATAGTCTAGTTGGTTATTGCATTAGACTGTCAACTTAAATGTCATAAGTTTGAATCCTAGCGAGTGCATCTTTAATTTTTTTTAATTGTACAATGAACCGGTTTGCCGGTTCAGGCAATTTAGACCGGGTTTCACCGGTTCACTCCGGGTCTTGAGAATGACTCGGATGCCACAGAACCGGAACTGGTAACTGAACGGTACGCAGTTATACCGGTGGGACCGGCTGGTCCGGTCCGGTTTTAAAAACACTACTAGACACAAAATTAAAATAATTGCAAATAAGAGTATGATTTATAAAGTGAATATGCATGGTGCCTAATATTGAATAATAAAACACCTCAAAATTACATTATTGCCAATACATAGTGACAAAAAGAGTTTCATACAACATTAATCACTTAATAACATCAAGTAGTATCAGAAAAATTAAGTAAGATCGCACGAAAAATAGATATTCGAAAACGACTCATGCAATGCATGGACGTCCATTAATATTCAAATATGTGTCATGATTTGCAGGTGAAATTAGTTAGCAACTTATATTTTGCTACCATCTAAAGCTTCCAATCATATTAAAGGTTTTCCCACAACTTTTGATCAAACTCAACCCAAAAATATTAAAAGGAGAAAAAAAAAATTGTGGCAAGAATTGAATCACAATCTGCTGGTTTCCTTTTGGAACACTGCTAGGCTTTGCCACTTGTAATTTTAACTTTAGAAACGTAGGATTATTTGGAAAGTCCTATTATTTTTCTTCTTTTTCTACCTTTTCTAAAAAAAAAGTTTTATTATTATTTTAAATAGAAAAATCCGAAAAGGTAATTCGTGTGGCGTAGGATGTTTTCTCCTGCTGGCCGTCTGAATTGCTATAGAATATATTTGATGCAAAAAAATATTTTTCAAAATTTGTGAGGAATTTTGTACAAATAGGGGTTTCTTGTAATCTTGAAAGATACAAATGCACTAAATTTAGATTCTTTTGAAGAAAAAAAATTGAAGTAGAAACTGAATTATTAGTAGTCGGACTCAAAAGGATTGCACACAACTATGTGATACTATTGCATCAATAATTTTTTCATTTAGCGTTTTATTTTTTTTAGTTGGATTTAGGTTTTTTTTTTTGTTAAATTTATTTTTTATAAGATATATTAATAATATATATTTTTTTAAATATACATGGCTACATGTCACGTCACCAGTGAGCACATTAAGAGATCATAGTCTCTAGTAGTCAAATTGCTTTTTTTTTTTTTTGGCCAGTTCATCAAGTTAATATCTAAATCAATAAAAGATTTTGGTAAACCACAATATGAATCAGAACTTCAATATGATTCAAATCGTTGCTAAAATTAATAGTATTAGAACATGTTAGTACGGAGTATGTTCGAAGGTTGCATAGGCATGCAAGAAAACTGAATTTGATTAAGGACAAGTTTCCTAAGCTTCGACAGCAACAAAAGGAATCATTTGATAGATTCATATAGAATCTATTAACTTCAGCAAACATCAGCATAATATTTTTCCAAGAAAAAAAAAAAAAAGAAAAGAAAAGGCTAAGGGAAAGAAACAAAGATTAGTCACTTTTTCTCGAATCAAGATTTGACCAACAGCTGGTATTTAATACTCCCTCTGTCTTCCAATTCTTGACCCAAAATCTTGGATACGGAGTTTAATGTGTTTTGATATATATTAATAAATTAAGTGTTAAAGTGTTAAAGTGTTAAAGTGAAATAATTGTGGGTCCAACTAATACTTTTAATGGTATTAAAATATTAAAATATTAAAAATTAAAGTGATAAAGTGTTAAAGTGATAAAGTAATTGTGGGGTCTACATCCCAAAATAGAAAGGGTCAAGAAATGAAAAACGTCCCGATATAGTATTAGTGTCAAGAAATAGAAGACATGAGAGTAGCAAGTTGTATATATCTGTACGTACCGTCATTTAAGATTTTGATAGAATTAAACTGCTTAATTTCATCATCTATGAAAGCCGCAGGGGAAAAAAAAAAAAAGCTGCGGAGAGAAGAAATAAAATATAACATCACATCTCTAAAGCATTAAAGCCAAAAGTAATCACACCAAATTCCCTTTACTTCTTGTAGTGGATTTCTTTATATCTACATCCTCAACTTAATAAAATAAAAAATAAAAAGAGAAGAAGGTAGAAAAAAAATGAGAGTGATTACCAAAAAAAAAAAAAGTTTCTAGAATTAAGTAAATCATCAGTTCATGTCCCCAACTTGTTAGAAAATGTGTATTGAGAATGATTAAATAGGCAGAACCGAAGCTAGAGTTATCTTGGCAAGATAATATTTGCTTCGATATAGTGTAATCGGACTATAGCAATTGTCTTCAAGATATAACGATTCTTGTAAAACTCGAGTCATTGCACAACCAGTCAATATTCCGGCAAACTACTTAAATATCAAGACTTTGTAAAAGAAAGGAAAGGAAGAACAAGATGAATAGATTATTATTATTATCTTCTTTTTTTTTTTTTGGTGTGTGTGTACTCAATCAACATGTTGATATCGGAGGGTTCTATTTATAGCCCACACATGACCGTCCCTGAAAGGGTGTTGATCTAAGTCAGTGAAAAATGTGGTTTAACATTACGGCAAGTGCAAACATGCTCGACTATGGCAGATGGTGTTTCAACCAAAAAAAAACTAAGCTCAATACACCTTAGGGTTAGGGTGCACCATAAGGAACACACTTAATTAGCTTGATTACTCCTTAGATGTGTATGTTTACGTATCCCACTTTTTTTGGTATCAAATGGTTAATCTCATGTATTAATTGTTCATTCATCCCCACTTAATTTTAAATAATAATTGAATACACTAAATCAATATACTCAAAGTTAGGAGTCAGGGCTAAATCAATATACTCAAAATGTAAATTTCCATTATTTTCTTATTATTATAAATAAAAAATACTATAATTATGTTAGAAATTTAATGGAGCTATATATTTTCCATCCATATCGAGCACAGCTTTCTAGTAAATTATTTTTAATAACATCTTGTAATTATTATCAATTTAAATGTTGGGACATGATTGAAAAAACATTCAAAAGTTCCCTCAAAATTATGCAACTGAGACAAAAAAAGAAAAGAAAAGTGCAGCTTCTGATTGCTTGAACTCTGTGCATAGATATTTCCCCAAACAGTCATATTTTCTTAATAAAATTCTGAACTATTATCAACATTATTGGCTGCAACTTCTTTGGAGATAATGCAAAAATAATAAAAAGAAAAAGAAAAAAGAGGTTGCTCCCACTATTATATAGAAATGACAACTAAACAAAGCTTTTACCTCTTTGAGGGCTTTGTATTTTTATTTTTATTTTTATTTTTATTTGTCATCTTCCCTTTTTCCTACATAACTTTGTGCTAATCTGATGCAGAATTCTTTTTTATGATAATCCCAAGTGGCACAAATCTGAAACTTAATTGCTTTAATAAAACCACAGTTCAAAAGGAGGAGAGAAATTTTTAAAAGCTTAGTCGTTAAGCTTTTCATGCAACAAGTAGTATATTCTTAATTTATGTGTGAGAATCTTTGCTAAGATTCAGGTTACAAATAGTATTTTGTTTTTTCATTAAATTTTTAATTTCCAACGTTGGTTTTTTTGATTATGGGAGTATTTCCAACATTTCTAGTGGCAACATTTGTTGTTTGCTTTTCCAAAAGCTTGGATAATTGGTTGAGTAAAAGTCGACTCGAGGGCCACTTCTTTTTTCCTTTTTTTTTTAAACAAAATTAATTTTAATTTTTATTATTGATGGCTTTCTTGATTTTGAAAAGCCATTGCAAATTGATGTATTGATTGAAAAAATGAATGATTTGAGAAGAGTAGGCCAAGAAATCTACATAATGAAATCGAAAAAAGTATAAACGGCCTTTCAGATGAATCCAAAGCTGCTTGTCTAATCTTAAATTAATTACCAAAAAAATAAAAATAAAATAAAACTTGATTGATGGATTAATATTGAAGTGAAATGTGAAAATTATGCATATTTTCAAGTTATAATCTACTGAAATTTGAGTGAAAAAAATGGTGAATTTTTTTGAATGGTGCATGAAAGTAAAGTAGTGAAACTTTTAGTCACGGCATAACTTTCACTTCAAAATAGAGCATTTTTCTGAGTTTTTAGTATGAGAACTAGTATTGCGCCCGTGCCTTGCACGAAAAATATAAATAAAATAAAATTTTAATTCTCATAATTTTAGACACTTAAAATTATCAGGTAAACACAACACACTCACACACACACACACACCTAGGGTGATTCAAACTCCCGATCTCTTGGATCAAAGGGGAAGCGTCTTACCAACTGAGCTGCGCTTCGTTGTCACCTAAAATAATTTTAATAGAATATAGTAAAAATAATTATAAATATTTATGCGATAGAAACATAAAGTCCCATATATGCTATTATAGTGAAACTACTATTGAAATTAAGATATTTAAACTAATTTTTTTTGGTATTTTATTTAAATTCGTAATAGTTATCTAAATAATTAGTAATTACTATGTTCTTTTAGTAATTTTATATATTTTTTAAAAAAATTAATAAATCAAGGAAATTAAGCAATGAGCCATGATTACATTAAATTATCGATCAATAACTTTAAATCTAACTTAATATTATTTCACCAAGTTCAAATAATAATTAATTTTATTTGTGACAATGTATCCAAATTTTGCCAAATTTTGTATTGTCACAACGAAATATTAAAATAAAGATATGATTGAAAAAATAAACAAATACTAACGTATAGAGATACCAAAATAAGAAAATTGATGGAATAATTTAATGCAAAAATAGATATATTAGCAAACAATGAAATAATATTTGTAATTTAAAATACATTTATTATCAAATCCATTAAACAATTCATAACTTTTTAAAGTAAATCATCTTGATAAACCATTGGACAATCCATGTTTATTTTTGGAGGGAAAGTGACATTATTGTAATAATTTTTTTATATATATTGTATAGATGTTGAAATTTGTGTCAGGAAATAAGCCTTTATTAGTATTTATGCAGTTTCATATTACTATTTTACATTAATTTCACTATTTAAGGTCCAAGGATAAGTACATTCCCTTGCCGTACCAAAAATATTCTACTAGTCAAAACAAGTGTAAACCAAAAAAAGCATCACTTTTCTTCACCAATCAATTAGCCAAAAAAGGGAATAAATTCATCGTTAGATTATAACCACACGCATACACCTAGTGAGCATACGCATAACGGAATCGAAACCCAAAAATCGAACAGACTCGATCGGTATCCAGTCAGTTCAGTTCGACTATAACTAAATTAATAAAATTTGTTTGAAAATTATTTTTTAAGATCAAGATTTATTTATTTTTTGTTCCGATTTGTATTTTCATCGTATATTTTTTCGAGGGTAACCGGATGCTCACCCTCGAAACGAGGAGCGGTTAAACATCGAAAAAAGAGTAAGCAAAGAGAGTGAAAACTAACTAACTAACTAAGTCTCTAACTAAAAGGAGTCTTAACTCGCAATGCCTTTCTTTAAAGGAGCATTAGTTCACCATAATAGACTATACACACAACACTACTTTATGGAGTCAGGAATTTATCTTTTCTTTAGAAATTTCTCACCATGTGGGCCCGCCGTCGCAGCGCTGGCGCGTACTGATTAGCTGCTCCCGAAAGCTTGGGAAGAAGGTGTAGCACTTGATCAAATTAAATCTTTCTTCACTATTACATAGCTTTGAGCTTCAAATAAATAAATAAATAAAAAACAATGCTTTTGGTCATGGCCTTATATAGCCTTGGTTTGCTTCCGTTTTAGTACTTTGCTAGCTCAGAAAGTATTAAACAACGAATGCCCGACACGTTCGTGGCCGATTTATATATATATATATATGAATATGTGTGTGTGAATGAATGAATCTTTTGGGAATTCTGGCTTTGTAAAGGTGCTTCGTGGCAAAGTGAAGTCGAGATTATCGAGTGAGTTGGCGAAAATCTTACTCTATTTGCTGTATTTTTTTCGAGGTTTTCGGGTTGATGCTTAGAGAAGGGGAGAGAGAGAGAGAGTGATCAAAATTAGAGATATAGAGAGGAAACAGAGAATCTGTTGCTAGTCTATTTTAAAATTCAAGTTTGATTCTTTGTATTAGCTGTCTTACTTTTGCCTGAATCTAGGACTTGTTTACTACTAATTGTTTTGTCTGAAAACATTTTTAATTTGTTCAAGTGTGGTAGTGAGATGTTATGACCTGGATTCTTTATATTCTTGTTTCAGAATTGAGGTTTTTTTTCTTTTTTCTCTTTAGTGTATTGTATGATCAAGAAACTACCTCAAGAAGTCTGGAAATTTTCGATGTGAAGCCTCCTTCGTTTTCATTTCTCCTTCTTGTCTTGTTTTTTGTTTTTTTCTTCATTTCTAGTGTTTTTCAGAAGGGATTTGTTTTTTCAATTTTTTTTTTTGTATGTGTATGCATAAAAACAGCATGATCAAGCAAAGATATATGTTTCTTGCATGGACTTGGCTCTATGTTTGATTTTGATGAAGTTCTTGAACAATATGAATTTCCATTTCTTGAAGTTTCTGTTTATGATCAACTTTACTGACTATCTCTCTCTCTTTCCATTTTAAGGTTGTTAGAATGACTACTCCGACAACTCAGTTCGCGCCTTCGAGCAGATTAGGCTTATACGAACCTATGCACCAAATGAGTATGTGGGAGGACACTTTTGATGGCAACTTAAGTTCTGGAAATGGTGTTTGCATAATCAGTGAAACGGACTCGAAGATAGACGACAAGGTATACATATATATCCCTTTTTCGACTCATCATCGTACTCTTTAATTTCTCACTGCTCGTATCCACTCGTGTTGGTATAATCTTGATTCCAGATTGAGTACACTTCTGATAAATCAGTGGAGCTTGCAGAAGATTCTAGAGCTTCAAGAAGCATTTCTGAGAAGGTTAGACCTCACTCTTCCCACATCTGGTTATGGATAATGAGCTTGTAATGTTAAAGACTTAGTCGTCGTGATTCTTCGACAGATACAGAGGCGATTGGCTCAGAATCGCGAGGCTGCTAGGAAGAGCCGTCTGAGGAAGAAGGTGTGTTTGCTTTTGCTTTTGAAGTTGATGTTTTTTTTTAACTAAATGCTGCAGGGAATTCTTGATTCGTGGATAGTTTTAGCTTGATTTTGTCGCGTAATTTGGTAGGCGTACGTTCAGCAACTGGAAACGAGCAGATTGAAGCTAGCTCAGCTCGAGCTCGAACTGGATAGAGCTAGGCAGCAGGTGAGAGAGAAAACCATAAATTCATTGTTTTTTTTTTTGTTTTGTTTTGTGTATGAACCTTCAAACATGTGATTTAGTATCATAGGTTTTCGATTTCTTGATCGTAGGGCATGCTTATGGCTGGCGCGAATGCGCATATGGGCTTATGTGGAACCGTAAACGGAGGTACTCGTTTTGCTCTAGTAGGGGTGAACATTCGGACGGATAAAATTGAAACCGGTCCAAAATTGAAATGCTCGGTTTGATTTGGTTTGGTTTGTATTATTGGACTAATGAACAGGTGATCCATGTGCAGGGATTGCTGCATTTGAGATGGAGTACAGCCACTGGATAGATGAGCAGGATAGGAAAATCACCGAGCTAAAGAACGTGCTGCATACGCCTATAGGCGATGTCGAGCTACGCCTAATGGTCGAGAACGTACTAAGCCACTACTGCGATCTCTTCCGCATGAAACGGGATGCTGCGAGGGCGGACGCCTTCTACTTGGCCTTCGGGATGTGGAGGACCTCAGTCGAGCGGTTCTTTCTTTGGATCGGAGGGTTCAAACCCTCCGAACTCATCAATGTGAGAGTCTTAATTGACCCTCTCGTGTGTGGTTTGCAGGCTGTTGACGGATGATCTTATAATGAGTGTGTTTTGGACAGGTGGTTATGCCGCAGCTGCAGCCGTTGACGGAGCAGCAGACGGCCAACGTGGACACGTTGAAGCACTCGTGTATGCAGGCGGAGGACGCGCTGACGCAAGGGATGGATAAGCTCCAGCAGACGCTCGCTCAGAGTGTCACGTTTCTCGCTCCGGGAGCAGGGAACTATTGCTCCCAGACGGCTTTCGCCCTCGAGAGCTTGGAGTCTCTCGAGGGCTTTATAAACCAGGTATGCTCATTCGAACCCGTTTAGTGAAGCTCGTTAAATGAACCAGCTAAGCACTTTGACAATACTTCGACCTGTTAGCTCGTGAGCAAACTCGTTAAATATGAAATACTCCGTGTATAAGATTATGAACTCGGTACAACTTGCCATTTATATACTACAACTAGAGCTCGACTCGATAACGAATGCTAATGTGTTCGACTTTCAACATGCAGGCGGATCATCTCCGACAACAAACTCTGCAACACATGTCGCGTATACTAACAACGCGACAAGCGGCAAACGGATTGGTTGCATTCGGAGAATATTTTATACGACTCCGGACGCTGAGCTCGCTCTGGACCGCCCGTTGCCCAAGCGAACCGGCATGATCGATCAGAGCCGAGCCGAGGTCAAAGAAGCAGCATTAGGTATAAGGTCAGCCACGGATATATATATATAGTAGAATTTTCTGTAAATAATGAGATAATCTTGTAGTCTTTGCTTAGATGGTAGTATTAATTTAAAATCCAAGACTGCTATAATTTTTTGTGCTGCTTCTTTTTCATGTGACTGTACATATTTGTTAAGTTATAGTTATGGAGTACTGTTATTAATATTATTTTTATCTTTTAATTTATACTATCATATCATGCATCAGTAATATAATACTGTAATGCATAACTACCTTAACAGAGAAGCCATAAACCAATTGGAAAAGCTTTGGAATTCTTTCTTTATAAAAAAAAAATAGCAAAATATTATTCAGTCAATCGATCTTCATCCTTAAAGACTTGAGATAATGCAGGAAAAAAAAAAAAAGTGGAAGAGAAATGGTTTCACTCTTTATCATATGCTGTGTCAGCTGTTTCTCTCAAGTTAAAACTATGAACTTATATAAGCAGAATGCTGATCCACAATGAGTTTGATCAGCGGTTCTTCCACGTCAGCGCCTGCTCGAGTCTTGTCTCGTTGAACTACGACGTTTCCACTCTTAGTCACGACTATGACTTCCTCTTTACGAGTTAGAAGCTCGTTTGCTACCACCATATCCATGTCATATTTCTTTAAAGCCGTACCAGCTTTTTCCAGAAGAATCTTCTTATCAGTCTCTAGCTGTGGAGGAGAAGCATTGTGTTACTCTATTTCCTATTTTGAGACTAGATACAGAAACTATACATCTTGAAGAAAACATAAGACATATGTAGGAAAGTAAATAGAGAAACTTGTGAATATAGATGATGTGATGTAGTTTTTAGTCAGATTTTGGGGGCTTGTTTAGTGATAGAACCTTACCTTAAATGATATACAAAAGGCCTTTGGAGCCCAATCTTTCCTCAGCACCAATAGCATTTTCGGAACCTGAACGAGACGCATATCCAGAGGGCCAGAGCTAGATTGAATCTTATGCACTGCCTGAAAAGAGTCGAGTCAAATCATATTGTGTAAGTCGCAACATATTGTGCAACTTAATTTGTGTCTAATTTTAATATGCAGAAGTAAAATCTAGTCCAACTTCAACTTGTTTCCATCATTATATATGAAAACATTCCTTTGAGAAGAATGGTACATTACCATGCTTTCCCAAGGAACATAAAAATCAGAAACTGCTGCAGCAAGATAAAATAGGGCACTCGAACCGAGTCTACTCATCGATGATGAAATCAACTGCAAAATCTGCACAAATTCAACAAAGTAATCATAAGTAAATGCAAAACATAAAGCAAAATAGTACATGAAGATAAAATTAATCCCCGACTAAGAGCAACTGAATCAATTTTTTCCTCGACCACAAAGAAGAGCTCTTAGATTAAGATAAGTTAATGTGCATCTCTTTGAATAAGAGCTCCTCTTCCCTGTTATATCCATGATTATCAATAAATTAACAATTAATTTCTGAAAATAAAGTAGCGAGAATAACAACCTGAAGATACTCAAAAATTGTTGTGAAGGGAAGTTTCAACAAGGTGCCACTGCTAGTTGCCTGCAAAAAAAAGGTGGACAGTCACAATGTTGATCGATCAAGTCAAAGCAGCACAAAAAGTTCATGAAAAACAGCGATGATCGTACTTGATAAGTGCTACTGATAGCTTCCTTGACTGTTTTCTCATACTGCACCCGTGCTGAGATGTAAAACATATATTACAGGATTAATCGAAGAGGCATTAGGTAAAGAAACAGTACGTGTCATAATCCTAACATCCCCGAGCCTTGTTAATGTTCATAGGATGTAGAACTCAGAACCATGTTTTTAGAAAATTCTGCATAAATGCACTATGACCAGTATTTTATGTGGTGATAAAGTGAAGCCCACCTTTTATATTTGATTCATCTGTAACTTCAAAACATTCAAGCAATGGATTATTTGGAAGGGTTCTGCAAAATGGCTGGCAAGTTCCTCTGCATACACATTGCAACAGTATAAGTCAATGCCAACAAGTCAAATAATATGGTTTCATCAGGAAAAAAGAATAATAATAATAATAATAGTTCGCAATAATACGGAAATATTACTCACTCGCGATAAAGGAAAACCACTGCATATCCAGCCTTCAAAAAATACCTGTATTTTCATTGTCCAACATCCATAAAATATAAGCAAAAATGTAAAGTCCTTCAATAGAAATATAACGATTATGTAGCTTACTCTGCAGAAGCAGCTCCTCGATGGCCTGAGCTGAAATTATCAATATAACGAACACATCGTTGTTCCAAAGGAACAGTTGTCCCTCCAGAGGTAACCAGTACTATCCTTCTACTTTTTTCTGATAATAAATTCAAACCACACAGAATGTAAAATCTGGCATCCAAACTGAGAGAGAGTGCGTATGAAAATGCAATAAAACCAACTAACATGCCTGAAAATGAATTCTTTTGCAGAAATTCATCAGTTTTTCTTATGATTTCTGCAGCATCCTTCAGAGGAGGGGACGAGTCGAAGAAAGACTTAATATCATCATCAGATGTTTCTTCAAAATGCCCCAAACCGTTTGATGAAGCCATTGAACAAGCTTGCTAGCTTAACAAACAAAGCACAACCAAAACTTCAAAATTTTGAAGCTTCAAATGATATATTATAACCCACAATGTGAAAAAAAAGTTCCAAAACTTTCAAATGCAGAACTACAATATCAGAACGAACGTTTCTATACTCCCTCTGTCCCATTTCATTTGACCCGGTTCGTTTGTAATGTATAAAATAATGAAATGAGCCAAATGAAATAGGACGGAGGGAGTAGCTCATATGAATAAATATTGATTAGTCTACTAAATCATAAAATAACAGAACATATCAAATGCATCAACTGCTTTCAGCAATATTCTCAGCGGCAATCCATCAAACAAGTAGTGTGCAAAAAAAAAAAAAAAAATTCAAACTGCATTCTCTCTCAGCACAACTTCTATAATCACAAACCATTATGAATTCCAACCCATTTATAAAACAGAATTCCCAATAGAGCCAGAAAAACCAGCAAACTATCAAAAATGACCAGCCCATAATTCTTCAAATACAAATACGGATTAGATTAGTGGCACATAACTCGATCCTCAAAAGAGAAAAAAACCGAAACTTCCCATCAATACTGAGATTAAAAAGGATTATTCTTCTCCCACATAAAAGGAAGAGAAAAAAAAAATCATTATGTTATTTTACTCCTCCTAAAAAAGCAGAATCAGTACTAACCTACGAATGGCTTGAACTGAAAATATCTTGATTGAAGAAATATGATACTAATTCCAGCCACTATATATAGGAAAAAGCAGTGGGAAAAAAGAAAAACTGCGGTTGCTGAAAATGAGTGCTTCGAAAAATTGATTTTGCCAGAGCAGTGTTTTTCTTGCAGCCACCCCCTTCTGCTAGAAACATTTACCGACCAAAAAGGCCAAAAAAAACTCGAAATCTGAAAGGGTAAAAGAGTAATTTGGAGGAAACCGAGAGTGGCAGAAGTGAAATAGAGAGGGAGAAGCGGTTGAGGTGTTGGGCAGTGACAGTTGCATTCGGTAGGTGGGGGATTGTGCTGCCACGTGGCTATTAATAGCCGCCAATTTAAAAAATACCGTTAAACCAGCACTCAACTAGTTAAAAAAAATAAAAAATAGTAACAGATAATTTGACTTTTCCACTAATACAGGAAAAATTACCTACAATAAAGCTCTGAAAAATGTTCTCATTGCAAAAAAAAAAAACTTACTGAATCAAATTGATTTAAATTGAAGTAATTATTTCAAAACAATTCGTTAATATTGATTTGAAATAGTTACTCATATTCTTAAAAAAAAAAGTTACTTATGCATGAAAGTTTGTGATTGATATTTGAAGTTTCGCGTTGATATTTATGTTTATCTTAAAATATTTTTCACAACATAATACATGTATAAAAAAGGAAAATAAAAATAAAATATATACAACACTTGAGAGCTCTACATGTTGGCTAAAGTTACCGAATAAAGAATATTTATAAAACTAATGAACGTAATCAATAATGCATTTGTGCTACTCAATTAGCTTTATTTATTTACACAATTATTAGCATAATGGCCTCCTAACTATAATGATTCGCTATTCATAATTTCATTCCTGCTTTTTTTTTTTCCCCTTTTTTTTTTTTTTTTTTTGCTGTAAAGACAAATTAGCTTAAATCGTTGAACTATAGGGAAGTAAGAGTTGCCATTACCAATCTAGACTGAATTATTGGCACTTACTGTATAAAACTAGCTCTACTATCTATTTTGGAATAAACCAAATCAATTCTTTATCCCTTTCAAATTCATCACCTCAAATTTTGGGTTATTTCCACAAGTCTTAAACGAAACCCAATCCGCATAAATAGGTGACTAAGGGGTGTTTGGCTAAGCTTATTTAAGAGAGTTTATAAGTTTATCTTTTAAATAGTTTACTAATTATTTGAGCTTATTTTTCGATTTTATAAGCCATTGAGAATTTTATTTTACCAAATACTTTTCAGCAGCTTATAAGCTTTAAACAAGCTCAACCAAACACCCCATAAATTTCACTTTAAGCATTTAGTTTGCAACTTCCACATGAAATTTTGTACATGAAAATTTGTCCTTGTAAATGATAGTGATCTTTTGTAGTCTTGATTGCTTTTCTTCCTACCACGAATATGGTGTAATTCATCATTATTTTCCGTGACTATTCATTACAAATTCTACGAAATCAATCCTCATTAAACAAAAATTGGTATGTTAATATCAAGTTTAATTATTTTGTAAAATAACTACAGAATTTTTTAAACTAAATATGCCCAATGTTGTAATATTCAATAACTGAAAGTTACATTCCACGTTATTTAAAAAAAAAAAATCCAATAGAAAGTAGTAAAATGAATAATTATTTGATGAAGGTGCGACACGCATAAAGATTAATAATTAATTCAAATGCAACATTCCATAAAACACATGCAAAGCTAGGGCTGATCATAAGAAACCGAAAAACCGAACCGAGCGACTATCCAGACCGAACCCGATCCGAAAATATGGGTAACCGAACCGTATGGTATGGTTTTTATTTCTAATTTTCAAAACCCGACTCTAACAGTTCGGTTTCAGTTTCTATGCCTAAAAAACCGGCGGTTAACCGAACCGGTACTAATTAAATAAATATATAATTTTATATATATTATATTATATTATATTATATATATATATATATATTATTAGATATTACTAATAAAGTTTGAGAGAAGATCACCCGATTCTGAGTATTGATGGAACCAAAAGTTAATAAGCAATTGAAGGTAGCTCGATTGTTAGTTTAAGTTATTGCAAAGCTTATTCTATTAGGATAATGCAATTTAATTTCATTATTTTTTAATTTTTGTAAATTATTTATTTTGCATGTATATTCTAAGATATGAATTCTTTTGAATTTTTCTATTATGAACTATAGAAAATATAATATTTCTTTTATTTATGGTTAACTGTTAGATAAATGGTTAATCGGTCCGATTTTTAAGTTAACCGCTTTCATGGTTTTTGGTCTTTATTCTTTAATTTATAACGGTTAACCGACCCGATAAAAACCCGTATGGTCGGTTTTTTTAGGTGTAAAATGGTCGGTTAACCGACCCGTGCTCACCCCTATGCAAAGCTTAGTAGAATAGCAATCTCCAAATCTTATTTTATTTTGAGTTAAACACTAGCGATATATATATATATATATTTATTTATCAATATTTAAACATTAATAGATTATAGATAAGAATGATCCTCTTGGGTTTAGTTTTTTTTTTGTATAATTTAGTGTTTTTTGATAGAGTTTATTTTTATAAGGTATATAAATAATAATTTTTCTTTCTTAAATATAATATCTCCACCTAAACCGTGAGCACATTAATCATGCCCCACAGTGGGTAGGTAAGTATTACTCATATTATAGATAGTATTTCTCTTTAAAAACTTCGAGCGAAATTTTATGGAAATAATTTTTGTATTTTTTTAGGGACCATAATTGATAGGATACGGCCCAGCTACTAGGCCCAATATAATTGGACATCGGCAAATAAGCTCGGCCTAGATGAGCTCGGCCCATTGAAAGGCCCAGAAGACACGTTGGCCCAATCCAGCAGCGCGGCCCAACAGCATAGAAGCTCGGCCAACCCACGATCTTCAACCCACGATCTCTAACCCACGATTGCTGAGGTGGCACCCCACGACCTCGGCTGCAACTGCTGCTGGATGCCTATAAATAGTGATGCTAGGATAGATTGAGGGACACACTGTAATAGCTACTCGAACACTTTAATACAAGAATTCTCTCCTTTCCGGTGGCCGTAGATCTAACAAAAGATCGAACCATGTAAAAACCTCTCGTGTTCTTTATTTTTCCCACGTACAAATCACTCAAAAATTCCACGATCGATCACTGGCGCCGTCTGTGGGAAACTGAAAAATTCTTTTTGTGAACTCGATCAAACGTTTTTGAGTGAAGATACGATGGTAAAATTAACCTACTCCGCCACCACCGCTGCTGCTGCTGCCAAGGAAAAGCAGAACCGAGCCGATCCGCCCACCAATCCACTTCGTCCACCAATCAACGAGGAGGAGGCCGACGCCAGTCAAAATCGGCAAACTGCCTCCATGAGAAGACCTGGCAAGCAGCCCAGAACCGACCAAACTCCCGAAGGCCACCTGGAGGATGTCTCATCGGGCTAGTCTGGGGATTCAGCTAGCAGCGGCGAGCCGAGTCAAGATGGTCGCCGACGTGGTAACGCCGCACTCCAACCCGAGCTTGGAGGTGCACTTAAGGCGTACCTAGACCTCCACGAACAAGACTTCCTTAAGTTCGTTGATCAACATCGACAACGAAGAGAAGACGGATTTGAACCGTCACAGAGGCGATCCCCAAGTCTCCAGATCGTTGGAGACAGGATTGCCGAACTTCCCCGAAGGCAACGGAGCAACAATCGCCGTGGGAAAAACGACCGCGCTTCACCTCGGCGTGGTTCAACGTCACCTCGTCAAAACACTGTCTCACATCGGCGTGACGAAGGAAACATTCACCAAGGAAGATTCACCGTCTACGGTCGAATCTCCACTCCCTTCACCAATAGGATACTCTATACTCCCCTTCCGTCGACGTATAGGGTACCTCCTATCCCGCCCTACAACGGGTCACAAGACCCCAGCAACTTCTTATCACGGTTCCAGTACAACATGATGAACCAAGGACTCGCCGAAGACGTTTACATGTGTAAAGTCTTCCCCAAGCTGCTGGTGGACAACGCCAGAAGCTGGTTCGACAGCCTACCTAATGGCAGCATAGGGTCGTACGCCGACCAACTCGATGCCTTCGAGCGTCATTTCTTCCAGAAAGCTGAGGCGAAAATCAGCCCGGCCCAGCTCCTCACCTTAAGGCAGGGGCGAGGAGAAACGATCAGCGACTTCCTGGCCCGTTTCTATAATGAGAGACTTAAAGTCGATCGTCTCTCCGACGACGTTCTCATTTCGGCGTTCCAAAACGCCATACAGTCCGGGACTCTCTTCAGAGAGCTCGTGAAGGCTCGTCCAACGACCTCCAGGCAGCTATAGAGGATTGCTGATACGTTCGTGGAGGCGGACGAGGCTGATCGAAAAAAACGGGCAGCAGATCGGCCCGAAAACAATGAGAAGAAGAAGAAAGATGAGCGCACCGACCATGGGCAAGGTCGCCGAAGTGCCCTCGAAAGGTTGCAGCAGGGACCCCTTGAGTCTCGCCTAGGGCCTCGGCCCAACCAAGACCAAAGTCAGTACACACCGCTGACGAAGTCCAGGGCCGAAATATACGAGCTTCATGCGAACTTGTTCGAGAAGCCGCCACCCTTGTCCCGAGGTGGATCGAAGCGCCCGATCCAAGGAGAAATACTGCAAGTTTCATGATGACTACGGTTATGAAACCGAGGACTGCAGAGACCTTGCATCGGACATCGAACACATGGTACGCGACGGTACCCTTAAGTTGTACCAAAGTCGCAACCAGCAAGAGGCCCGACCTCAAGGGAAGGGCAAGAGAAAGAAGAATAGGGAAGGCAACAACTGCGCACCCCACCACGACAAAAAGTCAAAGCACGATGACGAAGACGAAGACGAAGACGACGACCAACCTCAATACGACAGAGTCATCAGTGACATCACCGGGCTGCCTCCAGGCTCAACGAAGTCCTCACTGAGAGCCGAGGCCCGAAGCCAACAAAGAGAAGAACCTTCACAAAAGAGGTTCAAGAAGGACGAAGTCATCACTTTTTCAGATGATGACCCAGTCCCCCACGCCACACCCCATCAGGAGGACGCCACCATAATTCAAGCCGTGGTGGCTAACAGCTTGATTCACAGGGTGTTCATAGATAGCGGAGCCTTAGTGAGCGTGCTCTTCAAAGACTTGCTTCGACAAGCTCGGGATTGAAGAAGCCCGGCTGAAGCTGGCGTCCACTCCGTTGAAGAACTTTACACAACAAGAAACGACAACGGATGGCATCATTTCACTTTCCGTCACTATTGGGAAGAGCCCGCTGTCGTCGACAAATATCATCAACTTCTTTGTCGTGAAAGCCAATTCTCCCTACAATATCATCTTAGGGAGAGATTGGCTGATAGCAACAAAGGCGATTTGCTCGGCATATCACCTGATGATCAAAATTCCGTCTAAAAATGAAGTGATCACACTTCGGGGAAATCAGCTTCAAGCCAAGGAGTGCATGCAGGTCGCACTCCGAGGTGCTGGGAATCAGCACCCTCAAGCATAGCAACTACAGAACCCCAAAGAGGTAGAGCCGACATCGCCTCCATCCGTTGAGCCGGTCGAAGACATCGCATTATACAAAGATGACCCTGCCAAGGTCGTCAAAGTAGGGTTCGTCGGAGAGTACGAGCTCCAAAGTCAGATTATCCGGCTACTTCAGGAATACAGAGATGTCTTCGCTTGGTCGCCGCTAGACATGACTGGGGTGGCACCAAGCGTCATCACTCATCACCTCAACATCGATCCCGAGGTGAAACCAGTTCGGCAGAAGCAGTGAGCCTTCACAGCCGAAAGAAATCAAGTGATCCATGACGAGGTTCGCCAACTGCAAAAGGCCGATATTTTATTCGAGGTGAAATATCCGACCTGGTTGGCCAACCTCGTAATGGTGAAAAAGCAGGGAGGGGGATGGTGGATGTGCATAGATTACACCGACCTCAACAAGCACTGCCCAAAAGACTGTTACCCCCTTCCCAACATTGACAAGAAGGTCGAAGCTCTTGTTGGCCACAAGATGTTCAACTTCTTAGACCTGTACAAGGGGTATCACCAAGTCCTCATGAGCACCAAGGACGCGCCAAAGACCGCCTTCGTCACGGACTTCGGTATATATGCATATAAAACGATGCCTTTCGGACTGAAGAACGCTGGAGCTACATACCAAAGGATGGTCGACAAAATATTCGAGGCCCACATCGGTAGAATTGTCGAAGTGTATGTAGACGATATAGTCGTTAAAAGCAAGGAAATTGCCACTTGTAAATGACCTCAAAGTTGTTCTTAGCTACTTCGTGAAGTAAATTTAAAGTTAAACCCAAAAAAGTGTACTTTTATGGTCCGATCTGGAAAATTTCTAGGGTGTTGGGTTTCATGCGAAGGTTTAAAGGCTAACCCATCAAAAGTCCGAGCCATCCAAGAAATACAAGTGCCGAAGTCAATCCACAATGTGCACAGGCTGGCGGGCTGCCTAGCTGCGCTAAGTCGTTTCCTGTCCAAGGCCGCCGAAAAACAACTCTTGTTCTTCAAGATACTAAAGAAGGCGCTGAACTTCGAGTGGAACGAAGAGCACAGAAAAGCTTTCGACGACCTAAAGAGGTACATCACAAACCTCCCTACTTTATCTGTACCAAAAGAGGGCAAGGTCCATTCCCTATATCTCGCTGCTTCGGACGAGGTAATCAGTGCGGTCCTGGTGTGAGAAGAAAAACGTCGTCAATTACCCGTCTATTTCATAAGCTGAGCCCCAAAAGGACCGGAGACAAGGTACCAACCTTTGGAAAAGGTCGCACTTGCATTAGTAAACGCAGCAAAGAGACTTCGACCATACTTCCACGCGCATCCAATACAAGTGCTGACTGATCTCCTACTTCGGTAAGTGCTCACAAAACCAGAAGCGTCCGGGCGAATCGCTAAATGGGCTGTAGAACTCGGTGAGCACGCGATTTCCTTTGTACCTCGCCAGGCCATTAAAGGGCAAGCTTTAGCCGATTTTCTAGTAGAAGCCAAGTTCACGGACGAACAGAGGTCCGCCGGACCTGCCGAAGATAAATCAAAGGCCGAAGCACCGAAGCAACCGCCGCAAGACTATTGGAAGGTCTACGTGGATGGGGCATCAAGCAACAAAGGAAGCGGAGCTGGGGTCTTACTCATCAGCCCGGAAGGGAAGGAGACCACATATGCACTACGGTTCAACTTCCCGACCACAAATAACGAAGTGGAGTACGAGGCTCTAATCGCCGGACTTCGTCTAGCCCAAGCTCTCCAAGTACAAGCCATTTAGGTTTACATCGACTCTCAAGTCGTAGTGAGCCATATGCTAGGCAAGTACAAGGCCAAAGGTGAACGAATGAAGAAATACCTCCATAAGGCCAAGATCCTACACCAGAGCTTCTCACACTTTGAGTTGGTGCGAATCCCAAGATGAGACAATGACCGCCTCGAGAAGGTCGTACCTGTCGACAGGGCATCGCTGAACGACCCCCTCGTTGAGCAAGACCTTCTGTGCGGCGAGCTGCTCCATCACTGGAATCGAGGAGGTGTGCTCCAGAAGCACCTCGGCAAAGTCACGAAGCGTCTCCTCTTCGCTCATAGATACATGCCCGTACTTGGCTTTGTCCAAGTCCGGGATGTCCATGGCGATCGAGTCGATGACTGCTGAGACGACCTGGGTGCTCATAGCACCCATAAGCTGAACCACCATTCGGGATAAGTGGTTCGACCGGAAAATTCGATCCGCAAAAGCACGGAGCGTATCTCCCTGGCCGGCTACCACTCCGTCAACCTGGGTCCTCAGCCGACCGACTTCCGACTTCAGCTCGGCAGCCCTCTTCTTTGCTTCTTCTGCGGCAGCCGAAGCTACCGCCTCCCTCTCCGCCGCTACCCTCACCGCGGCCTCGGCGACAGAGATCTTAGCCATTAGCTGATCCTTCACCGCCTCGACTTCGGCAGTTTTTCTCTCAAACTTGGCGACTCCTATTCAAAATGAAGTTCGCCAATCCCCGCAGCCCAGTCCAAAGCCACCTCAGTTTCCTACACAAAAAAAATATATATATATTTATTTTACACTTGGTAAAATTACTACGTCGGCTGCCTCCAGTTTTACACGTACCTCAGGAAATGACATCTCCCGTGGATTTTCCTGGCCCATGGTCGGGCCACTCTCAAGAAGCGTTACATCGTCAATCGACGAAAGTAACGTCCTCCGAAGTTGTTGGCCCACCAGCTGGGAGGGAGGTGAGCCAACGACAGGGGCGTCCAGCCGCGAGCTCACAGACTTCAACCTCCCAAGGTCGATCGTCCTCTCTGACGATCCCGCCGAGGTCGTCTTGTCCGCCACAGAAGAGGAAGGCCTTTGCCTCTTCCTCTTGCCCTTGTTCTGAAGAGCGGCCTGGATAGCTTGAGCAAAAGGAAAAAAAAAAAAAAAAAAAAACTTCAGTTTCACAAAAAGATTGGCGAACTCAAATTAGTGAAGCAGAGCCTCACCCAAGTCCGCAGCGGAAGCGGTATTATATGGGCTTAGCCTATTATTTGCGAGCTCGGCCTCGGAATAATTCCTCTCAATGAGGCCGAGGTTCATCAAGTTCGTCTCAAGCTCACTGGTTGGATTCCCAGTGTCTCGAGGCGCGAACTTATCCTTGGTCCAAGGATACAACGGCACGCCTTCAGTCCGGCAGAAGAAAATTTTCTTCTGCCAGTTCGGCACCTTGGTGGGCGTCCCTAACTTAAACTTATTAATCGAGGAAAGGTAAGTCCACCCCGTCGGACCAAGCTTAGGTCTAAAAAACCTAAGAAACGAATCTACAGAAGGCGTACCACCACGGCGGGAGACCTCAACACAAAAGCCTGACGACCTGCTTGATAGAGGGCGGCGCCAACTGACCTAACGCCTAGTTGAAGTTCTTCTAAGAGCTCGACAAAAAAAGGATTTAAAGGAAATCGCAGTCCGAAATAAAGATAATCTTCATACACGGTAAAAAATCCCACAGGAGGAGAACTACCCCTATCCATATCCTGTGGCAGAAGCAATTCCATCGACTCAGGAAATAAGAAACTACGAGCCAAATTTTGCATATGAGAGAGAGACATGGTGGAGGCACATGCCAGAGAGGCGTCAGACCTAACCAGGGGCAGGAATTCGATTTCTCGAAGAAAATGAGGGACGAACGCCCGTGTGTGCACATGTAATGGCACCCTCGCCGGAATTACCCTAGACGACGGGGGCGAATCCCCTACATTCACTCTATCTATTTCTATCGAGGGGGAAGAAGAAGCCATTTTAAAAAGAGGATACTTACTTGTCACAGGATTCCGACTAAGTTCACCGGAAAATGGAACGAACGGCGGCGACTGTTGCAGTAAAAATCGGATTAGGGTTTTCTTGTTGCTTGAGACGCGAATTGGGGAAAAATGGTTTAAGGCGTATGGAGGAAGCTTTTATAGGCAAAATCTAGCCTTTTCAAATCCCGCTTCTTCACCTGCCCGCATAGGGAAGCGACACGTGTCCCACTTACTCTGGACTCCAACAGTCCCGCCCCTCCTATCTCCAGCTTATTCAAGCTCGACCTCGTCTAAATGAAGCGGTATGCATTTCGACTCCGTCGAATCTTAATTTCGACGGGGCAATGCACTTCGAGCTCGACCTCATCCAAACGAGGCGGTATGCATTTCGACTCCGTTGAAATCCTAATTTCGACGGGGCAATGCAGTTCGAGCTCGACCTCGTCTAAACGAGGCGGTATGCATTTCGACTCCGTCAAAATCTTAATTTCGACGGGGCAATGCAATTCGAGCTCGACCTCGTCCAAACGAGGCGGTATGCATTTCGACTTCGTCAAAATCTTAATTTTGACGGGGCAATGCAATTCGAGCTCGCCTCGTCTAAACAAGGCGATATGCATTTCGACTTCGTCAAAATCTTAATTTCGACGGAGGCAATGCATTCGCTTTCGCTCTCGTCTAACAAGGCCATATGAACTTCAACTTATCCCAGCTATAAATCCTGTCCTCGCTTCTATACTTTTTTGGGGGGGGGGATGTGATAGGATACGGCCCAGCTACTAGGCCCAAGCACCGGCCCAATATAATTGGACCTCGGCAAATAAGCTCGGCCTAGATGAGCTCGGCCCATTGAAAGGCCCAGAAGACACGTTGGCCCAATCCAGCAGCGCGGCCCAACAGCATAGAAGCTCGGCCGACCCACGATCTTCAACCCACGATCTCTAACCCACGATTGCTGAGGTGGCACTCCACGACCTCGGCTGCAACTGCTGCTGGATGCCTATAAATAGTGATGCTAGGATAGATTGAGGGACACACTGTAATAGCTACTCGAACACTTTAATACAAGAATTCTCTCCTTTCCGGTGGCCGTAGATCTAACAAAAGATCGAACCACGTAAAAACCTCTCGTGTTCTTTATTTTTCCCACGTACAAATCACTCAAAAATTCGACGATCGATCAATAATATATATCTTTCGTCAGATAATTGGGAATATTAAACTGCATTATATCGATTGACAAAAAAGACAAGTAACAGAGTGGACCTTCTGTACATTCATAAATAAAGTTTGGTCGTAAAAAATACTTCTAGATGATGGATAATAAGGAAATTATTAAAAGAAAAACCACAAATTTTAGATTCTACTACTAATTTTATTTTGAAACGATTCCATCATACAATATATACTATAGGTGATAAAAATAGGAGTGCGATTTAAATGAAAAGAGAGTGAAGTTTGGTTGAAAAAAGTGGTACCTTGCATGTGCAGAAAAACAGAGGATAATGAAAAAGAAAATAGGAAAAAAAAAAAAGAAAAAAAAGAAAAGGAGAGAGAATAATCATGCGAAGTCAAATTAGATTTTCAATAAATATTCATAAGTGGTAAAAAAAAAATATAGAGTTATGAATTATGATTTATGAGTTATGATTCATTTGTAATATGGCATGTAAAACCACCATATAGTACTATACAACAATTTTGACCATAAAAAAAAAAAATAGATCAGTGTGAATTTGGAATTATGAAACGCCAATTCATGATGGCAAGAATTTTTCCGCAGATAACGAAAACACAACTCCTGATAAGACGTTTCCCCTTTAATCAATAGGTTGAAGATTCGAGATACGAAGGGAAAATGAAAAACCATTATTAATTATCCTTTAAAAAAAATAAAGAAAACAAGAATTTCTCCCTAAATGTGAAATTAGGAAAATATTCAAATGTGATGTCGATAAATGTCTACTCAAATTTATATTTCCAATTATTTAAACCCTAGATTGCTAGTGTGTTTATTTACAATTGAAAGATTACCGAGTACGAGAGATGTCAAATTCGGCCCAACTTGCACGGTCAGAGACGAGCTTAAATATAAAATTGTATGCCTACTAGAATTTCAGGCTTGGTCGACCCGGCCCAAAACACTATAAAGTTGATGTGCTCGATCATGTAATATAGAAAACTATATACGATTTTAAAATTTTTGGAGATTGAATATGTCAGCTTCTTATAATTAAAATTAAAGACTATTTCCACCTCTCAACTATACTTAAAAAATTCCACGAGATTTTTTTTTTTTTTTTTAATTAAATCCGACATAAAGTGCTAATTTGAAATGAATAGTTATTACAAAAAGAGGCAAAATACAAGTAGGGAATAGGAATCAAATACAACAATCCATAACACAATAGCAAGTGTTGCTAGAGATACACTCTCCATATCTTATTCTGTTTCTATATTTTTTAGCACATGAAACCAAGCAGTTTCCAGGGGTACATCCGTCAAGTCCCATGTGTACGGAGCAAAGAATATTTTGACATGCCTTCACTTCTGCATAAATCCACAATAATTGTCAATGTCAAATTTAAATTAATTAATTTCTACGAGAAAACAAAAACAAAGACAAAAGAACAAGGAAAGGGTCATTAAATATTTATAGATACAAACAATGTTCTTAAACCTGGCACCGACTGGGCGGTCGGACCGGGACCTGGCCCTGTATCAGGTCCAGGTCACAAGTTCAGGCTCGCACTAAAACCCGCTAGATAATAAAATCTGCCTGGATTAGCAAAAATGCTGTAAATAATTTGGAGAGAATTTGATCCTTAAAACTCTAAGAAGAAATGCCAAAAATCTTATCACTCTAAAATATCTTTAATTGATATAATAACGATTTTTAATATAATTAGTCATTTTTAATGCTATGAATCTATATCAAAATTCTAAATTATTTTTTAATTTATCAATGTAAATATATATATAATAAATATTTTGTTATTATTTTATTATTTAGTTTTACGGATTTTTATTTTGTAAGTGATGAAGTTTTGAATATTTTTTATATTTATTTTATACTTTATTATTATTATTATATATTTATTTATTAAACGGCTAAACCATGGTTCAACCGGTTCAACCCATTGAACTAAGACCCGAAGGCCACACCGGATCGATCTCCGAGCCGGGTATGAAAACATTGGATACAAGCCTTGAACAAAATCGAATTCTCTTATAAGATTTAGAATTTTACATCTTGATTGCATGTGTGTGAGTGTGCAACCGTCAAAAAATCAAATCTTACTTTAAATTTGATCTAAATAATTTTTAAATTTTATTTATTTGGCAGCACATTGTACTCCATTGAATTTTTAATTACACATTTCATCATTTACGACATACAACATAAGTAAATTTTAGATTAAAAAAATTAATGGAACGCTATTATTTAAATTAAAAAAAAGGTACGTACCTTGTGCAGCAAAAGCGAGGAGAATTAAGAAGAAAATATAAAAGGGTGAAATTGTTTTCATGTCGAATATATGGGATGGCGTGATGGATTTCAAATAAAATTTTGAATTAATATATGTATTTGGTTAGAAAGGAGATTGTTTGTCGAAGTACATATATAGATGAGTTAGTCTTGTAAAATTTTAAATTTGAAATTAGAATGGGACAAAGCGGTATAATTATGATTAGTTGGTAAGATTTACGTAATTAATTGTGCTTAGCTGGTGACAATTATTACTAGTTGGTGAATCGATATAACTATGATGGAAATTTTACGAGTTTAAATTGACGAATTTAATTAGATATTCAATAACTATCATAAATAGAGATTATAGATATTATTCGGAGGAAATTAAATGTAATAGACATAAATGGGAGATTTTGAAAGATAAGGTAATTCAAAAGCACAATAATTTATCATCCTAATGTGAAATTAAAGGAAATCATACAAATCTGATGACAAAAAATTAGAATTAAATTGATTTAATTTCGATTCTTTAGAATGATCAGTGCTAGGGCTGTAAACTGGCTTGATTAAAAATTTAATTGTCCGATCTCCACTCGAACTTTAATTTTAATTATTGAATTTGGCTCGATTTATAATTTTCGAGTTCGAGTTTGGGTGGAACTTAACTTGACAAATATTCGATTACTCTAAAAGTTTGATTGTTCGAGCTCGAGTTTGATCTCGACTCAAATTTTAATTTTATGATCGAACTTGGCTCGATTTATAATTTTTTAGCTCGAGTTCGGCTCGAACTCAACTCGACAAATGCTCGATTAGAACGTATTCGAGCTCAAGCTCAAACCGGCCCGTAACCATTTAAACTCTACTCGACTGCTCATAACCATGAAGCTCGAGCTCCTAAAGCTCGATTATGGGCTTGTTTGGAGGATTGATAATGGACTGGTGAACAAGTTTGATATGAAGATTGCGAACAAGCTCTATTATACTCCCTCCGTCCCGCGGCAATTGTCCGGTAGGGAAATGACACAATAGTCTATATAATGTAGAATATGTGGTTGAAATTAATTCTGAGGAGAGAGAGTTAATTGTAGCCACTCATTTTTTGTCATTTTAAAAAACTGGACAATTAAATGGGACGTCCAAATAAGGAAACAAAGACAATTACCGCAGAACGGAGGGAGTATATACTATTGGAGTGTAGAGCCTGAATGAACTGTACTCTAAAGCCCGATACAAGTGATCCAACTTTTTTAGCCTTTGTTTTTGGCTCATGTATTTCGGACACATCTTTTTTGGGCCCATGCTTTTGGCCTAGACAAAATCCTATTGGGTTTTTGATTAGAACATGATAATTATATTTAAATAGCAGTTTCCTCAGTAATTCGTATCCGAAGTAAAATCCCTAGTTTGGCATCACCCCAGACATTGCAAGATGATCTGGGCAAACAATTTCCGTGTTATTTTTTTCCGCTTTCTTGATTGTGTGCGTATTTCCGAACGTATACGAGCCGAATATCTTCGCGTTCAAATTGAGTCAAGTACCTAAGTTATCAAGCTCGACTCGATAATTTTATCGAGTTCGAATTTGAGTTCAAGCCCGGCTCAATTGCAAATAAATCCTAGTTTTCTCTACATTTCAAATTGATAGTGGGCAACAGATTCTGTATCCAGTATCTACTAGTATAAACCTACATCGTTTTTCGACATGAGCAAATTACAAATCAAAACGAAATATATTGAATCACTCTTGCATCAAGCAAGTCTTCAAAACTATATCAAAATCAAAAAAAAATATATACTTCTACATATCAGAGAGAACCCTCCTTCGAGATTTACAAAAGTAGCAATTATCGCAAATAATTTCTTCCCCAAATCACTCCTCAATTCAATTTCATAATATTTCACCAAAAAAAATGAAAATAAAAATAAATTAAACAGCTAACTGAATATCGCCAAGATCGAGCTGCGCCGCGATCTCCTCCAGCTGCTTCTTCACGCTCATATCAATCAATTTCGACCCGGAATTCCCGTACCGGATCGTGAAACCCGCAACCAGACTCGGATCGATCGCCGTTTTGATCCGTACATTCTTCGCCCCTGTCAGTTTCTGCACCCCCTTGGCGATTTGAGCGAGGTGCTGCGGCTCCAGCTTCACCACCGATGTCACGACGGCCACCTCCGTCGCCGTTAGGTCGTTGTAGACCGACTCGAATTCCTTTACGATCTCCTTAACCAGATCGATCCGCTTCATGTCGAGCAGGACGTTGAGGAAGTTCGCCACGTGCGGCTGCAGCGCCGACGATTTCGCGATCTCGTCAACGATGCCGCGCTTCTCCCCGTCGCCTATTGTCGGATTGGTGAAGAATCTGAGGACGGATTCGTCGGAGAAGATCTTGGCGATCTTCTCGACGTCGGCGAAGGTCCTCTCGAGTGTGTTGTTGTTCTTCGCTACGTCGGCGAGCGCGGTCGCGTAGCTGCCGGAGGCGGTGTTGGCCATCCTGGCGCCGCCGCGGCGGGCTCGGCGGCGGAGGAGGGGCTTGATCGTGAGTTTGGGGGTTTTGAGGGTTGAGGTGAGGGCGACCCTGGTTGGTGGTGTGGAGTGGAGCTGAGGTGGCGGATGGTGCTGGAAGGTAATCGGTGCTTGCTGCAAGGCGGCAGCGGCAGCGGCGGCGGCCATTCTTTAGGTGGAGGTGGAGGTGGAGGGGTGGTGGTGGTGAGTGGGTTGTTTGCGAGGTGTAAAATTTGCAGAGGGTTTTGGATGGGAATGGACGATTAGGATTAAGAGGAACGATGTGATAAAGGGTGGAGATGAGAGAAGATATCTACGGAGGGGGAAGGAGGTTGTCTTATCTTCAGGAGATAAGAAATTGACACGTGTTTGCATATGATTAGAAAGAAGGTTTTGACTGTAACGACCAAATGCAGATAGGCAGATGCCACCTATGCTTTATTTCTTTTGGGGGAAAGATGCCGTCTGTGCTAAAATTTGGAAATAAGTAGGACTAGTATTTCTGAAATCTTGCTTTCCTCCACAATTTATGTTCAGATTCTTTTTGAGAAATTTTGTTTGATATCAATTTTCTTTAATTATTTATGTTTTTTTTTTTTTTTTTTTTTAAAATCACATCCATGGTGGCAATCACTGGATACTATGACACACGTAGTATCCAGTGAAAAATTGAATACGTCAAAATTATATTTTAAAACCCGTATTAAATTTCGGTGGAAAAGCGTGCCGAAAAATCAAAAAACAAAAGGCTCTAATATAATAGGATGGAGGTAGTACTTAATTACTGATAATGCAATTACCACCACGAGACGCCACTTATTCTGATGAAATAAAACAAGAAATACATATAAGAGTAAATGGAAAGTTCAGCCAAACCACATTGACTAGGAAAACAGCAAGAAGCAAACAGCTCAATTTACAATATATTGTTCATAAGGTGTAGAAATAACAGCTCACCTCGATCAAATAAGAGAATATCATATCACGAACCTACACCCATATATCGATACATCAAAAGCAAGCCAAGTGACTCACTTGGACTCTCTAGGCGACTGCTCATTTGCACTGAGGTTCGAGCCTTGAGACGTGAACAGGTTTGGGTAAGTAAAATACGGTTCATCATCCATGGATGGCAATCTCTGAGGTTGATGATGACCTAAGGGTGAAGATGAGTTAAACGAGGAAGCAGGCGTTAGTTGGTGAGTCGAGCTATTTTCACAGCCGTTGATTTGGCCTGGAGAGGTCGAAGTGATATTAGAATCACCGTTCGAGTTCTGTTTATCTAAACCAGTTGAATTAGGAAGTGAGGATTCGTTGCTTCGTTTCTGGGAAAGCTCACTTATCCGAAGCTGAGCAATGCTTGCAGCTGAACGAGCAGCTGCTGCTGCTCGTTCGGCTGACTCAGCAGCTGCCCTAGCAGCAGCCAATACATCCTGCAAACCGATGTCATCGTATTCCCTTATCTTCGAGATAGATGGGGGCGAAGTAGCCTCTCTCGTGGTTTCAGCAACTTTTTCTGATGATGGTTGTGGTGGAGGAGATATGAATGGTAAGAACTGCTTTGGATCTTCCTTTGTAACTGCTTTCTCATGACTTAAATCCTCAGATTTTAAATGGCTTGGTTCTTCTTGATCATCACTGTCTGATAGTGCAGATTCCGGAAAATGCAGCATCACTGGTGTTGAGACAGTGGCCTTATGAGGCTGTAGTGGCTGCGTAGGAACTTCTGGAAAATCGACAATGTCAAAATCCGAATCAGAATCGGATTTTTCGTGGATGGCGGGTTCAGATGCAGTGTATGTTGTCTCATCGAGTTTCTCTTTCGGAAGGGGCAGCTTCGAACCACTCAAAAATTGCGAGGGCCCATTCTGGAAAGAAAGAAGATATGGATATTAGGAGAGAATAAAGAACTCAGATCGAAAAGGAGCTATGAAACTTACGAGTAAGTCTTCATGTGGTTTCAACAGTTCATTTTCTGTAGTGCTTGGATCCCAATCGAGCTGATGCTCTTCGGCAATTTCCTTTAGAAGGTTCAGTTTTACTTCGGGTGCAGGAGCTCGAATTGATAAAAGCTCAATCAACTGCAATATTAGAGGGAACTGAATGAGGATTGAACATGGATGGCTATATAAAATCTTGCAGGGACAAAGATTTGTCTAACCTGGCGATTGACACCACATTCAGGCATAAGCTCAGTTGCTGCGATTACAAATTCTCGACCATATTTACCCGCAAACAGCAGTTGTGCCTGTATCAACTCCGGGAGATCGGCACACCTTGGTGCTGCAAAGCATACACTAGAAATAGCCTCCTTCAAGTCTAGAGGGCATTCCCTGATATAAGTACAACATGAACATGATTGTTATAAGAAGAAATGTCACTCCCAAAAAGAACCCACAGTCTTTTTTTTGAAGAATTAATAAAATCTTGAGGACAGAACCAGGATTTTTAAAAGGGAAGGAAGACAGTGTCCCTAAGACTTTCGACATAGACAAAATTACAACTAACTCTGCTATCGGAGTTTCTTTCCTCACTAAAATCACACTAACTTAAAGCAATTTATGTTCACAATGACTCTCTCCAGAAAATGTCATGATGGAAAGCTCAGAAGATGGCAAAATAACTCATCAGATGAAAATCATAATCAGAATCATCGCTGTACATCCACGGAAAGAGAAAAGAATTGCACTGCAGAAGAAATACCAGAAGAGTCCATCCATTCACAAGGGTGCAGGCTGCGTTCTCTTTCTAGTCACATAATAATATTTGATCAAATAAAAATACTACTTCACTTCTACAATCGCTAGCCAGGATGAAGAATATGAAACCCACTACTACATTCTATCACCAATTATTACTGATAAAAGAACAAACGTGACAAGGAGAGCACACCTTTGTGCTTCAATAATCGGAAGGCGGACTGAGATGAGCTCACAAAAGAGCTCAACTATTTCTTGTGCAGCCATCATCTTCTCTTCTCTTATGATATGCTCTACCTGAAAACCGAAAATTGATAATATATAATCAATAATCCACCCAATGGTTGAGTTAAAATAATTTGAAAAGTACCCCTCAGTAGGTATGCTTTGCATTATGAACTACATCTATGCCATTACAAGAAAAACATCCAATTAAGATAAATGGATTATATCCATACCCGAATTCGAGCAGTGGCTTCTTGACCGGTTTCAAGTAACTTGGCGATTTCCCTCCGCATCTGCTTCAGCTGAGCCTCTCTCCGATTCCTCAGTAACTTGATCCGAGGGATTGTGAGTTTCAGCAAAGTTTTACTGTAGAAATACCAAAAGAAGTACAATCAAATCGCATTTTCCCACAACCACTAATAAACATGGATGGAATTCATTTAAAATCACCAAACAATACTACCACACAGAAGAGAAACAAATTCAAATTCAACCGGATTTTCACCATATCATCATAATAAGATTAAAATCGAAATTGGCCACAACTAACTAAAAGAAAAAAAAAACACAGCTAAAAGACTAAAGTTTAACCGATTTAGCCGTTGCATCATCACGAACCAATTTAACAATATACACATCAGAATAAGATCGAGATCATATCATCTACAGTTTGCGAAGCAGTGAATCGAAACCCTAAATCTAACAAATTCGGAAACTCGCAAGTGAAAATGAAAAAAATATGTGATTAAGAATTGGGGATACCATTTGGCGGCGTTGAATCGCTGTTTGAAGAGAGAATCAAGCATCGACATGGCGGCGCAGCTAGATTCTGAGTTTCGAAGGGTTGTGAGGAATAATTCTGATGATGATGA
Organism: Mentha longifolia; assembly: GCA_001642375.2. Lineage (NCBI taxonomy): Eukaryota > Viridiplantae > Streptophyta > Magnoliopsida > Lamiales > Lamiaceae > Mentha > Mentha longifolia. The sequence continues at coordinate 35,881,172 of CM038114.1, forward strand.
GGGAGATCGATGGCTATAAATGGAAATGAAGTTTGCAACTGCTCCACCATAAACCTGTTTGAGAGGAGAAGCGCTTGCTTACCATCTAAGTATATTTTTGATTTTTTTTCAGACTTATTAATTGAATTATTGGACTTTAATATTGGCATCTTATGTTAATACTTTTCAAAACAAGAATTGTTAAGATAAATTTAGCTCTGCCTCTTTACAAAATATAATTTGTTTATTGAATATCCTCTTTATATATTTAATTTGAAGGTAATAATTGTAATACTTCCTCCGTCCTAACGAAAATGATATGTTTATATGATAAGACTTTAATGGGACAGTGTGAGTATTATGTATTACTCCATATGTTCCTTTATATTAATCTCATTTCTTAAACATATATGACGTAGTATAAAATAATAAAATTTGATTAATATAATGAGACTGAGGTAATATGCTATATTTATAAAATATACAATATTTTATTAGAAATCTACCGTATTTATCAATTGAATTAAATTTAAATTCAAAGGATAAAAAGTAAATCGATGTTTGATTTTTATATAATTTATAAATGTAATGATGCTATTAATATTTTTTTGATGTATTAGAATAAAAATCAATGAAAAAACAAGAAAAAATCATGGAGTATTTAAACATTTAAATAAGTTATCTTGCCTTGCACAAGATTTTTGTTCAATTAGTTATATTATTCATAAGTTATTCGAGTAAATATTCTATGAATTAGAGGTTTAATCATAATTTTGAATTGCCGGGTTTTATAATCTAAAATTTGAATTTATATTTTTGCGGAATTCGAAAACCAAGGTGGAAAAAATATTGTAATTAGATGATCGATAACTTTAATGCTTACTTAGAAACATTTGGGATAATTTCTCAACATATTTTAGCGAATACAATTAGGTTAAGTTATTAATCATTCTACATTTTAAAAATTGAAAATTTAAAGTGTCATTTGTTCTCATTCACGTTTGTTAACATAAGCAAATTATGTCAACTTAATTCACATAATTAAATAATTTTTTTAGAAGTTTATAGTAACTGATTGTTAATATTGAATCAAAATGTGTGCTTGAAAGATCTTAACAACTTATTTGAGTAGTGTTTGACTTCATTTTGCAATGGATTGAAAATAAACATAAAATCAAATTTAAATCATATAATTAATTCAATATCAACACAATACATCTCTGGAAATTAATTACTAATACCTAGAAACAAAATCACAACAGTCGTTTAATAAAAGCACTAAATCCGACACTTGAAGGTGAAAAAAAAAATCTATCTATATAATAATAACGACTATAGGCCTTCCACTTTTATAAGCTTTTGTATTCAATAAATAGTTTTATTTTAATTGTTTATAATTTTAGGTACGCCTGTCTGGCCCAGATCAGGCCCAATTAATTGGGCCCGACGTTGTTTGGCCAGCAGTCGGCCCAACTAAAAAATTCTTACCAATACTCCTACATCGACTACATTAAGCTCCGAGAGATATAGAGCTCGTTTTATAAAAGAGAGAATCAGCAAAGAAGTCCTAATAGGGAATTTGTATCATAGTCAAACTCTGAATTACCATAAATAGGGGTGTTGAATAGATGAGAAGGGGGGAAAAACATCTGTAATCACTACTCTAAGCAATAAAGATCCAACTCTTCCCCCTGGCGATCTATCACATATCAACCACGTAATCGCGTTCTTTATTTCGTGTTCATATTCCTTATTTGTGTTAATTTACCTTACGAAAATAAGTTCGATCATTTTTAATTCAACTAATTTTATTACACATTATTATATTATTAGAGGAATCTCATGCAATGATACGTTAATTGAGGGTCCATTTTATGCAATTCAATCGTAATGTATTTTTTTAAAAAACATTATCTTCAATTTCTCACGTTCTTAAAGATAACGTCAACATGATATTATACTATGTATATTACTGATATGCTTCATTAAATTAACCAATTTAATTTAGTAACGATTAATTTATTAGACAAAATTTATTAATTCCAATAAAGCTTATAAGTTTTTATTAAGGTTTAATATTTGATGTATAATTTGTGATTAAATTTAGATATAAATTTTATTGATATTTCATATGTTTTTCAACTTGTATTTTATTTTATTAGAAATTTATATTTATATTTTTTTAATTAGTGAAGATTGAACTCAATATCTTTTAATTTCTCACTAAGGAGAGATTTTGGATGCTCAATCTTGTCACTCATGTAAAGACCTTATTGACATTTATTTTACACTTTCGGTACACAAATTAGGTATAAAATTTATGTAATTGAATCGTAGCCGCATATTGGAACGTACAACTACTCAATTATGGGGTCATAGTTATCTTACGACTATTCTAATAGATATCTTCAATTACACTAAGTGAAATTATTAACGGCAAGCAAGGTTTTATTTTATTTAGTTTATTTACTTTTATGTGCTTGTGTCAATATTTTTAATATTTAAAAAAATTATCTAAATTTTGCAAACGATTGAAGTCATTTTCGAGAGAGTTTTATTAAAAATAACCGTATGGCCACATTATTCGGTTATTCATATTTTAAATTAAGTTGTTGATGTTTTTTTATTGATTTATTAAAATCAATAAAATCATCTTTATATTTTATATATTCATTTTTTTAATTTATCTACATCCGTGACATCCTGTGCATAGCACGTGTGCAATACTAGTTAATATAATATATCAAAGTTAACTACGAAATTTAATTAACTTTGTATGTATATATTTATATTGAGAGATTGAGAGATTTATGCTAACATTAAATACAATAACATAATTAGAAAAGATTTGTCTGATCACTTCAGCAAAATCCCTAAAAAAGAAATAATTCAGGTTCTATGTCGTCTTTGGAAAAGACACGATAGTCCTTGTATACGGACGTCGACCCAAAAAAATTTCTCACACATTATTAATTGCGGTACCATTCAATTAGCGGTGAATAACCGGAAGCAGTTGACCACCGGAATAGCCTTTACCACATTATCGATTGATAAATAAAAATCAATGTAGTATTATGAATCTTAAAATAAAAAATATATATATGAGATATATACATCTACAATTCTACAATAATATTGTACACATATCACGTGCATAAACAATAAATTGATTTTTTTTTTAAACTTCAAAAAAAAAAAAAAACCATAATACATAATTATTATTATTATTTTTAATTCATACACGATATAATTTATTTCGTGCGATGCACGAGTATGGTACTAATAATATACAAGTGTAATCGTTTTTTTTTTTTAATGAGTGTTTAGATTTGTGAGCGCATTAGTCTGAGCAACTAATGTTAAAGAAGGCTGGATCCGAGTGATGCTTGAAGATAGAACAAGAGCCGTAGATAAGATGGAACATTAGTTTGTAACTAATTTTTAGTCGAGTTGAATGATATGAACTGTGATCTGATTCTGGGAATAACTTTACTACTGTGTCTGTGCCATTACATTTCCTGTATGTTTTATTCGAATTACAACTAAAAAATTCTATAATGAGAGTAATCTCTTGTATAGAATAGGAAAAAAAAATAGCAAGCTGAAACTTTGTTATTTTAGAAATAAAAACATCGATGTGAATTTTGTACGCTTTGCAAAAATAATTTGGCCTCCACTTTTCAACATTTTTTATGTTTAAATGATAAAATGCGTATCTAATTTAAAAATGATACATATTGGTAACTAGCTTACAATTATAAAAATATTTCACACTCACGCACTAGACAAGACTCGAACACCCGAGAAAACGTCTTACCACTATAATCAACTTTTTTTTTTTTTTTAGAATAGTAGGGCTGTAGGGGCAATGAGAAAGACAAATGGCTCACATCACAAAATCAAAAGAAATTCGACATCAATTGTGGATTAGAATATCTTTACCAAAGTGATTAAGACATTAATTCTGAATTAGAAGATCATCAAGATGGCTTGCTCGCTGCTGCATCTCGAACGTCCGATTCCAAGCATGGTTTAAATCTAAGAACCTTAGTAAGCTGTGCCGTTGGATTAATCTTCTTAGTTTCAGATGTCCCTACCTCTTCTTCTTCTTCACCAACATTAGGCTCTGCATCTACCAAAATCAAACATATATCCATTTATTGAAAATCTTGAAAAGTTATAATTTATTGAAAATGTAATGGTTTAATCACTTCACCATTAAAAGTAAGTGAAGATGGTGCTCACCACTTTCATTGAAAACAAGGCAGGTCCCAATTGTTTCTGTATATTCTCCAATCTGAGATCAAAAGCATAATAATGTATCACAAGCTATGACCTCTCTCACTATCTGTAACTGTTAACAAAGAAAATCAGTTCTTTGGTAGTATTTGAAAAATAACTCTTAAGGAGGTTAACCTTGAAATCTAGAATGTCTACTGATAGGATATGGCCCAACAGGCCCAGATCAGCTCGGCCCATTCCTAATTCCCCCGGTCCAATCAAGGATAAAGCCCAGCGGAAGTCAAGAAAGTCAACCAACTGCTCCCAACCACTCCACAGTGCAGACTTGCAGACAGGAGCACCCACGACCCCCAACCACTCCTGGAACACCCGTGACCTCCATCCTCTATAAAAAAGAATCATTTGTAAAGAAAGAGCCAGGTTGTAATAGCGGTTAGAACACGAAAAATAAAACATTCTCTCCTTCGTGGACGTAGATCTAATCAAAGATCGAACCACGTAAAAAACCTCTCGTGTTCTTCATTCTCTCTCTCTCGTATAATCACCCTAAAATACACGATCGATCATCTACGTACAAGTTATAACTAACCATCACTGAGAAATAAGACGGCCATTTTCAAGAAATAAGCAAGAATAGTTAGAGCACCTGAGAAACAAGGATTTGACATAGCACCACTATATCGCTATCATAAAGAGGAAAAAAGCAAGACGAAAACTGAATAAACCAAAATAGATAAACCGATTTCAAAGAGATGCATACCAGCTTAATTTTGTTATCTATAACAAGAATTGGGTTGAGTGTGTCCAAGCCCTGCATTAGATGATCAACAATCAGACTAACATATGACGTAAAGCAATTGGTGTGCAAAATCCAAACTGAAGAGCTTTGCCGATTCTAAGAACTAATCAAGAATCAGTCACAGAACTTCAAGACCAAGTCCTAGGAAAAGGTTAACACCTATAATCTTGAAACAATTTGAGCATGAACCCAATGCTGCAATCATAACATACCACAAAACTAATTCAATTATTATTTTCCAACCTACTAAAAAGACAGAACTAGGCTAAGATGGTTGATAGCATGTGTGAGGGATTTCAAAACTCAAAACAACTGTGGTGGAGAAATTACAGTGAGCACATATGGCGCATTCTCTGGGATACGAATGTGCTGAGCTATGCTATCCAAATCGAGCATCACATACTCTTCTTCCTCTTCACCTACCTCTTGCCCCTCCCTTTCTGATTCAGCCATTTCTTAAGAAGATAACTTCTTCAATCTGTTCATGCAATAAAGCCAACAAAGTGAAGTCCACAACATAGACGAATCGAAATATAATTCTAGTTAACTTTTTTAAACTAATGCTGAAACCATAACTTAGCACAATTATTTGGGGGGGGGGGGGCTAGGGAGGATATGATTACTCCATATTGCCTCCTGCACTCTTTCACTGAGTAATTTCATCAAACACATTACATACCAAATTTGGGGTGCAACATTGAGAAATTACAGCATCTGTTCCGTAGCTGAACCTGAAGTGATATAAGCAATCGCAGCCCCCGCGACGGCGACTCTCAAGGTGGACCGCCGGCGTTAACTTGTCGGCTATATATTTAGATTTTGATTGATCGATGTACCAAAACAAACACGATTTTTTTATTACCTATACAATCACGATATTACCTTTAAGTTTTATTTTTCTACTACTTCTTACAATCAAAACATTCCCAGTTTTCCCCTTCAAAAAAAAAAAAAAAAAAACACATTCCCAGTTTTCCCCTCAAAAAAAAAAAAAAAAAAAAAAAAATCCCAGTTTTTCGGTTTTCTCACTTAGTTTTCAGTCTGGGTAATTTTAAAAGATGGAGTATTAGTTTTTTTAACTAATTAAAAGATATTACTACCTTCATCCTATATATTTAAACCACACGTATTTCTACCGAAACTTAGTACAGGTTTTAAAATATAATTTTGTAGTATCATTTTTTTTACGGGATACTATGTAGTACTTGTAATAACGGACATATTAAAAATTGGGTAAATTTTAGCCTTTTGATTAATTAGATCAAATCAATTGTTAAAAATATACAAAGATACGGAAACCAAAAATGTAGAATATTGCTTAAAAAATGAGAAAATTAAACTTTTAAGTATGTAAATGTAAATGCCCACAGTTGACGCGAAAAGCCCTTATAAATACATATCTTAAAAATAAACATTACTAAAAAAAATTAAACCTTAAATAAAAAAAAATTATTGACGTGACTATATGGTGGGAACGTTTCCGTACAACATTAATCAAATCTCTCTTTCAGACCCTCACTGTACAAATCTTATTCATATATTTAGAGGGTAAAAAAAAATGTTGCTGGGTTACATACTACATGACCTAAAATACAATTAATTTTACAAATGAAGAGTACAACTGAAATAGAGCCTTGATTTCCTCTCAAGATCTCAAATAAATATAATCATGCTACATACCACATCCCTTTCAAGATTCTTCCTTATTCAGCCTCATCAAACCTTGCAAGAGACAGAGCAGTTTCATCAAGATATTCACAATCATGCGCTCATCACTCAGTCGAGCGCCTTCCGCAGCTCGTTTCTCAGCTCGTCTCTCGTCGAAACATCCATCTGCAGTGTCAAACGACGTTTTCATCAGTTACGACTTAATAGAACAATATAAACAGCAAGATAAATATCGAGTTCAGCGCCCTTTCACCTTTTCTAGTAAAGAGGCGAGAGCTTGAGGCAGAGCTCGTCGATCCTCTGTAGAATTCTCGAGGTTCGACAGCTGCAGAAGCATCTTCTGCACCCGCAGATTCTGCAGCTTCTCATCGTAGCTTCTCGAATTGTTCTTCCACGAAAAGAAAGCCTCGTCGTTTTCCCAGGCCTCCTCTTTGCCTCGGCCGATATCCGAGTTCAAGAACCATTCCTTGATCATATCTTTAGCAGATCCATATTCAAGATTGTGACCGGCAGCTTCCCTCACAGTCTTGACTAGTTCGTCCTCGACTACTCGCCTCTGCAATCTCTGGTAGAAGAATGAACGCGATTTCGGCCAGTCAACGACTTGCTTTATCACCCCTTTTGCAGCCATCCGAAGTGAAGTGTCGTGTAGCTCTGCGAATTTTGTCGCTATTTGAGTGTATAGAGGTAGAAGTTTATTTTCTCGCGCTTTGATCTGAATCTGAATCTCTTCTGCCGTTGATGGTGTGCCGGAGTTTCTAACTTCCTGAAGTCGAGACTTGAGATTGACGAGCTCCGGATCGAGCCTACCCATGCACTCGAGAAGTTCCCTCGTTCGGAACTTGATCTCGATGAGCCCTTCAGGCTCAAGCACGTTACCTTTTGCAGTTCGTTCCGCGTACATTTCCACGTGATCGGGATTGATCTTACTATCCACGACCACCCACGCTCCACCACGGAGCTCGCCCATCATCGGAATGTAGATGAAAACAGGTTGTCCGTAAGTTCTAAGATTCTCGACTATCGTCGATCCCGCTTGTAAGATACCTTCAAAGAGATCCCGTTGTCCACCCGAAAAGCCTCTCCAGTTGGCAAGAATAAAGAGTGGGAGCTCTTCTCTATTAAAATCCATCAATGCCTGAGCAGTCTTCGTTGCGGAATCGGGAAACCACACCTGCCCTGCTTGCGGCACGACACGTTCATGAGAGTCGAGCTGGCCCGGATCAGCCGGAATCACCTGCATCATCGTTTGCGTCTCAACAGCAACGATCCCAACCGGTATTCCTCCAAGTTTTGCGCGTCCTGTCACGACCGTCCTTGCCCATCCTTCCAAAGTCTCGATGAAGCTATCCCGGTCAAACATGCCTCCGAGCCACCTCCCGGCACCGTCCTTGGTGCCAGAAATCGCTGCACGCGGATCGCACGACGTCTCAGGTAGATACTCGACGAGCCTCTCTGGTGGATCTGACGGCCTTAAAATCGGAAGCGGACCGCCGGCATATGGCGGGACGAAGCTCAACCACTTCAAAATAGCAGAGACGCCCTCAAGATCATCGGAGACTGTGAGATGTACGACTCCGTTTGTTGCCATGATTTTTGGTCCACCAAGCTGCATGTGAGAGCTGTAGACCTCCCGACCGAGAAGCTTGTTTAGTGCCGAGAAACCGGTTAAAATAATCGGTTGGTCGAGTCTCTGTATGCAACGCATACCGAGACGAGCGAGATAAGCGCCGATACCGACAGTTCTTCCCGTCACGTAAGTCACCGTGAATGTTTCATGGTAGGCCTTTGAATAAGCACTCGCGATGGCACCACTCCCAGTCAAATTCTCGACTCCCAAACCATCCTCCTTCCCCACAATCGTATCGATCACCCATCGAGTTTCTCCACTCGGAAGCTTCACCTCGTGTGCTATCACAGAAGCTCCGATACGAGCATAATCCTCGGGAGTTAGGTAAACATATTGGAAACCGCGGTCGGGGTTGGTTTCATCAGACCAACCGACTTTAAAGCAAGACTTCACTTCCTCAGCTACACCGATACGTGCCCCCGAATTGGCCGCAAGATAGATAAGAGGCAGTCTCTGAGCACATGCGACATCGGTCACTGCCTTGAAAAATGCATCTTCCCCTGGGCCGAAAGAGCCATTTTTGAAGGTCACGTCATTCGATACGATGAAAATCGTCCTTCCGGAAGGAAATTCAGGTGTCGACATTTCCAAACGCCAAGCTACCATACCAACCTCATTAAGCCCTGGGGCCCGCTCTACTGGAACTAGAGGAGTACCCCAAATACCCTTTTTATCCTCAAAAGCTAACTCTGTGACTTTTATTATTGCTTTATCATTAGGCTTGCTTATCTTTTGATGCTCGGTCCATGATTTGTTCAGAGCTGCTTCGAATGCCTGTTAAAAGAAAGAAGTTTTGAGAAATAAGAACATCAATCTCGAATATGTGAAGCACGAGAAAATAAAACTATACCAGCGGAAAGTCGTAGCAATAGGTAGTGTTGCTCTTCCGGGCTAGGAGACGTTTCTGGTCAAGAACTCCCAATGGTTTATATGGTGCGTTCACGGGTAATCCGTGCAACGGGCCCTGGCCTGAGACTGAACTGTACACTACTTTATCTATGGTGGAGTCCTCAACTTCTCTGTAGATCTGGTAGTCAAAACTCGACTTATTAAATTCTTAGACTAAGGGAAGTAGAAACTGTACACTTTCATCACTGCATAAATTTGACTTACATGGACGATGCAGGTATGACCAGTCACGTTTGTGACCACAACTCTCCAAGCTCCATTAGCTTCTCCATCCGAAGATATCCAGAGCTTTACTTCCCATTCACAAACTCCTAGACGATGCATTCTGACACCAACCGATGCATTAACTTCATGCGCTAACCCATCTAGGATTTTCTCGACAGCAGCTTCTTCATGGCCTGAAGCTATGTCAGCTCGTCTGGATAAAATTTCGAAAATGAGGTTAAAATTTGGGTTCCTGAGCATATTCTACACATCAAGGTAATGAGGATCGATTAATCTTACTTCTGGTAAGGCAGAAGATCCTCGATTTGTTGCTGTCGCAAGATATAGAGGTACATATGTGCATGGTCAGGTTTCATGGAAGAGTTATGGGAATTGAGTTCGAGCTCCTCCATTGCAGAAATTATAGATCTCAATATGCTCCTCGAAGTGAAGGAGAGAGTCCATAGAGACTGAGTCGAGCCCTGATCCAGTACAGTCAGACCTTCATTCGATATTGGCTGCCTCACAAATGTTCTGAGAAACATTCTTTGAATCGGACGTGGCTTATCCGTAACAGTATAAAGGTGCCATTGTCTATCTCGAGAAGGAGTGTACCGTATATTCTCATAATCTTTCAATTTGTCCTGTACACAGAAATCTTTTGAATATAGACACGAATATAATATTAGAATATAAAAAAACGAATTTACGAACCAGCTCAAGGTAAATGGAGAGAGGTGGCTCTAAGTGTCGCAATAGAGGTTCCTCTTCATAGTAGTGTTTTTCTTCGGACCAATGGAAGGAGTGCCTCATCGGGCCCCGGCCTTCGTCTCTCTGTATAATACAGCTTACGACACCGACTCCGGCTTTGCTAAGGCTGGAGCTTACTTCTTTCTCCTTGAGGATTTTAGCCAATTTGTTGACTCTCTCTTGAGCCTGATCCTCATCCCCACTATAAAAAGGTATGAATAATAAGGCAAACAAAAGAGGACCAAAATGCTCGCTCCTACGTATGATTTTCGAATGATCCTAGCTAAAACAGAATCAAGAATTTAATGCAAATGGCTTCATGTCATCGACTGCAACTACGTTAAAATATCCATTTCACACTATATTCCATCTCGGCAACCAAGTTTAAAATACCTAATTTTGATGATTTTCTTAATTTTTTTATGTGCAAGTATTAATATAGAATATGAGGAGTATAAGATAAGTTTATCTGAAAATTTCAACAAATATTTATACATTACTTAGATTTCTTAAATCTGTCGTTACATTTGAAAATTTTAATATTCCAGACAACATTCCAAAAAGTCTCACATATACTGAAAATTAATTTTACCAATAGTATTTTTTATGGGTTGGTCTATGTAATATTTTATGTCAACCTGTCTAGCTTATATAAAAGATGTATTGCATTACATTTAAATTATATAATGGTAGTTTTAATTAGAGAAAAAAAAAAATAAAAATCCTCCCCCTGTTTAAATTTCTGGCTATCGCTATCGAACTACGTGATATCTCATGAGGACTCAAACAGTGAACTCATGTAAATTGAGAGAAAAATTACCTATCTTGAAGCGAACTCATGGGATTGTTGATGCCTGCCAATGCAATGTGCATCATATTACCAGTGACGGGATGAATAGGGCCATCGGAACTTTTAATTTCCGAATTGTGCATTGCTTCTCTCAGTGCTGCAGTTATAACTGTAGGCAAGAAAGCAAGAGATTTAATGACAACCATTGCTCCCCACTTCCCCATGTTCTGTTTCTCATCTTGGATCTCGTCTTCAAACACATTCTTTCTCTCTACGTGTTCGTCTAAAAACTCCCATGATGCAATTAGTCCAGCTCTGTGCCATTGCATTCGAACACTTCCTTTTACGAGATAGGGCTGATGATAAACATCAAGCATTAGTCAGTGTAGGAAAGCAAGAAAAGGAGAGACAGGTATTTGAGAAAATATATTTTGCATATTAACAAGTACGGAGACTCCTGTAGACATACAGAGTTCTAGAAAGTAGAAAACAATCTAATCTTAAAATAAGTAGAGACAGATTAAATAGTCAAATTTGTCCAAAACTACCATGATTTTTCCAGAACTATCGACTTTGACCAAATATATCCTGAACTCGTGAAACTATACAAATCTATCTGCACACAAATTTGATGTTGCTTAACTTGGAAATACATGTATAGAGATATATTTGATTTTTCAATTTTTTAAGACTTTCAGCTTCAAAACGGTGTAGCTTTGAGCTTATATGGCACTCATAAAAGTTCATTTTTGCACATTTACTTTCTGGTCAAGCCACATCAAATTCCTCGACAATGATGTTCAATGTCGATATAATTGGTCAATGTCGATAATGAAGGTAGAATTGGAAAACTGGTGATAGTTGGGATAGAAATGGACTATTTAGCCATATAAAGAGAACATATATATGCACAAACTCTTCAACAGACATTAAACTTCTTGAAGAATAATACCTGATATAATCTGCGAACATATGTCTCGACAACCCTACGTTGTAGTGTGTGATCACTGTGATCAAAAAGGCCAACGAGCGCATCCTCAACTGCCAAAGGGGCATTGACGAGAGCTTCCATCCGTTCATTTATCGCACTTTTTCTCTTAGGAGTATCCATGTTCTCACCTTCTTCCGTGAACATTTCCAACTCCGAGAGACTTCTTGCAATACTCGAACGAAGCTCACTAAGTTTAGTCTGCTCTAGCAGTTGACTTGCCTTCAAAGCTAACTGTATAAATAATACAGTGAGGATCAGAGCATACCAGAAAACTAAAAGTTCAACGACATATCATGATTCCGAACCAAAATCAAACCGAAAACTCCTATAGAAATATATGTATAAGAAATAAAACGGAATTGCAAACCTCAGAGTAGTTTGTATGGTTGAGTGAAGAGAAACGGATTAATTGATGACGATATGCAGCAGGGTTAGGGTAAACAAGTTGTTCCATAAGACGTAGTATCAGCTTATTTTTGCTCCTGATTCCCTGAAATATTAGTATGATTCGTACATATAATCAGATTTTTTATTTTTATTTTTTTCGATAGAAAATAATAAGACAAGTCCATGTATACAAGATTAAATAGGCAAAAAACCTGGTGAGAAAGAACAATGTCCACGATTTTGAGGAGATCTTTCTTGTATTGAAGTCTTAAACGCTCGATCACATCAGCCTGAAAAGCACAAAACTCACATAGTGTCATATTTCTGTGACATCCTAATGTTCATTACTTTAATTTTCTGGATAAACATGTACCTGTATATTGTCGTTGAACAATTCTTCAACAGATAAATAGTTTTCAAAAAGGGCCTGGACTATGATGCGTGCATGGCCTTCTCGACCACGCTCGTATGATTTGACAAGACTCATCAAAGGCTCAACCAATCGTTCTTGGGCTACTTTTTCTTTCTCAGGACAGTAGCTTAAATGGGCCTGAAGAATTATAGGAAAAATTACATAAACGAAGTCAGAAAAAGACATATTATGCTTCAATTGTGAATTAATGAAAAAAAAAGGATCTATGGACATCTATAAACAAGGACCAATAACCAACCTCGAGGATTCCACGTAAAATTTTCGCAGGGAAGTCAACATTTTGCATATTTGCAATTCCTTCAAACTCCTTATAGCTTGTTTCCAACTGGGAGTTTGCAAATCAAAAAGAAACCATTTAGCACATATAAATTGATCATTCGATATGAGCTTTTTTTTAAACTACAAACCTCGTATCTAAGCTCTTTAGGCAGTCTATTTGCAAGAACGGCAAAGCATTCTTGCCATTGAAGAAAAGGGAGCTCAGGATTGTCCAAGCAACTAAGCAAATTTTGAACTACCTGAAACGAGGAAAATTCAACATTATTTAAGAATGCATGCAATATATACTGTAGACACATCAAATATGTAACTTCAAGAATCACTCTTGGAAAGCATAATTTTATAAAATCATAAGTTTTCTTCAACTATCGATAATAGACGAAAGAATCTTACTTCATCAATCTTATGCTCATATCCAGCAAGAATCATTCGAGCTGCGTTCAAGCTTGCAGCACACCTTTGGTGAACTTTCCCAGAAATGGCTGTCGGAGGTCCAAGAACAGGAAAACTACCATGGAAAGGTTCTGCTTTTCTTACAGCTGAAGGGTCATCTAAGTCGAGTCTTGCTATAAGCTCCCCAGCCTAGAAAAAAATGATTAGCCTTGATTCATGAGAGAAATAGCAGACCGAAATAAAGATCCTTTTCTGAACTAGCTTACCTGCATCGGTTGGCCTTCGGACATCTTAAAATGGATCTTTCCGGAAGCAGGTGAAAGAAGGGGCATACACATTTTCATGACCTCAACTTCTGCAAAAGGTGTGTCGGCATCAACATGGCTACCATCTGTAACCAGAAACCTAAGTAGCTTGCATGGAGTCTCAGCAATCAATTTGGATGGATCATGATCATTCTGGATAAGTGGTCGACCAATTAATTCTCTATTGAAAGTACATGATTGATTAATCAATGACTAGGTGGCAAATCACACACCTGAAGTAAACAAGTCCTTCCATCGATGAGAAGACGGGTCCCGGCTGCTTCCTCTTCTGCATATATGACATGACTGTTTCCATCCAGCTGCAAGTCACATTAAAGAATCTCCAGGGTTAAAAAAAATTTCGAAATGATTCATAGATAGAATGCTTAAGTAATAATTAGAGAATTTGCTGCTTGCCTGCATCAGCAGACCTCCATCTCGTAGAGTGTGTATTTCTGCTTCAATCTCGGAGCCATTCATCATTAATCTATAGCTTCCAGGGCCTCCTCTTACCATATTAATCTAAAAAAGACAAAGAAAATGAAAATAATTAAAAAATTAAGCAAGAAGAACAACAACAAATATTTCGATAAAGATGCTAGATGTCGGATGATATGACTAGATTCAGTTTTGCAGTTGTTTGAACTTACTGTATATTTGCTTCCTTCGATATTCAGCGAAACTTGAGAATTCACCAGTGAAATATGCTGCAAATGGGGAAATGTTAATCATTTGCTACATTAAAAAAATCAAGGACTAACTCAAAATTACATGCATCACGTACCTTTGGAGGAATCTGTCCTTTTTCAAGATAACCAACGTATTCCGAAACTGTGGCTGCACTACTAGCAGAAGCTTTCTGATTAAAAAAAAAGTAGGGGTTCATTATATTAATAAGGTGACATAAAAAATTACATGATTTTATAATATATATATATATATATATATATATAGACTTACATAAAGAGCTCCTCCCACAACTGAAAGATACCAAGGGGGTCTTTCGGCTCTGACCCTCATTGCAATTCTGCTATCCAGCCATCCTGTATGGATTTTGTTTTCCTTGTAATCAATAGCCTGTGAAGAAAATATAAGAATATTACACCTCAATTAACTAAATACTACACTCATGTAGAGACTTGAATGAGATTCGGCTTTCGAGATCCTCACGTTCAAGAGATCAATAGAATAATCTACATTAGTACGAATTTCTCCTCTGATTTGAATCTCTTTGAGCCCAAGAACCATATTTGAGATGGCCAAAGCTCGAGACTCTCCAAAAGCAAATACATGCCCTGAGGTGAGAGAAAAAAGATTATTGATTGCAGGAGCTATATTTTCAAAACAAGCATGATTTCTTTTGAACAGATCATATATCGTGAGCTCAAACAGGCGTCTCCTACCATAGAACTATGCTACAACTTCCATAAGCAGATACCGGCTGAAACATAAATATTCATACGAACATTACCAAACAATAGCCTAAAGAAAGCTATACAAGACATGTAATTCTCTTCAATCATCATAAAACTCCCACTCGGGAAATACAGCTTCAATATATCTACACGCTGTATACTAATTTCTAGAATCGGATATAATTTTCTGGCATATATATACTGACATGTAGTTTTTTTAAGATAACAACCGAGTCTAACCCAGTTTATACTCCTCCCTATCAGAATCGAAGCGGACAGGTCAAGATCAAGAATCTTAGACAATAAAGTATGGGACTAAGACAATAGTGATGTTACACGTGAAAGAAAGTGTGTGGAATGTGACAAACGTGACCAGTTATTGTGCATGAGCCTGATCACACTTCAAAACTTACCGAATTGGGAATCTGAGAATTCATGAATGCCGCCTCCAGACTGTGATCATTAAGACATGAATTAGAACTAGGTTTGTACTTTAAAAAAATTAAAGCATAAGAAATTTATTATTTGTACCTTGACAGAAAAGTATGCCCACACATTCGGCTTACTTTTGAAACTCAACTCCTGTTCAAAGTTATTAAAATGAATAATAATCGCTATAATGAAATTTGTAAAATAAATTTCTTTTCAATTGGCGAGATTTCTACCTGCACTCTTCCACCAGTTGGCTTAAAACCATCATCAGGATCTTCACTAGTCAACCGAACTGCCACACAGTGACCCTTTGGTCTCGTTGACTCAGCCTTGTCAAAATCAAATGGAGTAGCACTTATAGAAGTTTTCCTCCAAGAGTCATATCCTCCACCATAATCCATTCCGTAGAATCTTCGCATCTCTAATAACAGCCAGAACAAGGAAAAGCTATCAACGACTAGGATATGCACCAAAAGTTGTGAATGGGAAATGACAGTCCTGAACCTGACCTGGAATTTGCCAGAGAGGGATACCCATTCCAACTACGACTTGTGCCGCAGGAAGATTTATCTCAGCTATCCACTCGGTCACAGGGTGCTCCACCTAATTGAAGATAATAAGGACCCTCTCAGAGCAGATTTCAGACAGTTTTATAAAATATATAAATATGATGTTCTTAAACATTTCCAAGATTTTTTTTTTTTTAAAAAAAAAATACAGGATTGAATACTAAGCTCAATTAGAATCAGGTTTATCATCATCAATGTTAAAGTGGAAGAATAAAAACCTGTAGTCGTGGGTTTAGCTCCAAAAAGTAATATTCTCCTGTTTCCATACTGTACAAATACTCCACAGTTGCAGCGCCTACATAATTTACACTTTTGGCCAACCTTCTAGCAGCTTGCTCTAGTTTCCTTACTGTTTCAATGGGAGCGACTGTAATTGGACCCTCTTCGATAATCTAATTAACATTATTAATCAGAAAAGTGAGTAACAAGTCAGCTGAATGAAGGTAGGAGGAGGGATGAGGCTTGTTCCTAACCAAAGAATGATGATATACTTAGTATCATGATAGCATAATATCCATCTAAAGCATGCACTTTATTATCATAATAAGTACAAGGAAAATGGAAGCCAACTGACCTTTTGGTGTCTCCTTTGGACACTGCAATCACGGCTATGCAAAGCTGCCACATTTCCATGTTGATCACAAAGCAGTTGGACTTCAAGATGTCGGCTCTAAGTAACAAAACAGCTGGTATTAAGAATAAAATCTCAGTGTCTTATCTTTCGATTCACATACAAAATTCGATTGGCCCAACCTGTGATGCGACCTTCATTATAAATATTGGGGAGCCAGGAACTTCACCTTGAACTTGCTTGAACAAGGCCTTGACCTCATCATCATTGTGGACCTGATAAAGTCCAACGAGCGGTCAATGTTGTGATCACATTATCCAGTTTGCTATTAGAAATATTATATCAGCAAAAAAAAGAAAAACTCCAGAAGTATAAAGTAAAAATTAAACCTTTCTTATGCCTTTGCCACCTCCGCCCCAAGATGCCTTAATCATTGCAGGGTAACCCACAACTTGACAGCTAGCAATGGCTTCTTCAGTTGAATGGACACATGCATCTTGATAAATCTCATCCGGGATTGTGACCATACAGCTCTCTTGAGGAATTTTTACCTAAAAATGGCACACATGCATAAATATATACAGTATATAACAGTAGAGTAAGAAAACTCAAAGAAAGCAAACAGCAATAGTTTCATGGAAGAAGGCACTTTACATGAGAGCCACTCCATGGAAGAGTTGGCACAGCTGCAGCTTGTGCAATCAAAGAAGAACCTATTTTGTCTCCCAATGCACCCATGGATGCAGCTGGTGGTCCAAGAAATATGATTCCTTTTGCACCCAAAGCATCAGGTAGCTCTGGATTTTCAGATGCATGGCCCCACCCAGGCCACACAGCATCGACATGTGTCATCTCTGCCATCTGGAAAAAACAAGAGTGTAAATACACCAAGAAAGTATGATCATTCATCACATTTCTTTTCCTCGTTTCTGCCATTACTCTGTATGTTTTGTGCATGTACATACAAGTATCTCATCATTAAATTCATTAGTCATAATCCTATTAAACTCATATTCTGATATTCCTACACGAACCTTTCTATACATAATGCATCATAGATATGTGAAACTCACGAACCTCGACTATGAGCTGCACATTAGCATAGTTGTTATTGTTGGTCCCACCCGGAACTTCGACAAATTGATCAGCTATCCTAATATGCTCCGCATTGATTCTCATATCCTCAGGAGTAGCCATTGCCACAAGCAAGATCGCCTTGTCTGTGCCAAATGTTTCATAAGCCCACGTTCGAATACTCCTGATAAACTTAACGGCTGCCATTCCATTGTTGGCAATCAAAATACTATGAATTGCCCTCTTTCCTCCAAGGGCTTCACAAAATTCATCCACCTCGGGTAACAAACTGGGAGACTTGGAGGGAACAGCTCCATTTGAATACCCATTAACCGGTCTGACTTTGACTGTCACTGACCTCCTCTGGGCTTCTGACATCTTGTTTGATTTCTGAAAAGAACAGCAGTTTCATTTCAAGAAATATTCCATAATTCTTGCATACAATTATTTATCTCACTTGGAGTAAAACATAAGTAGCTGATGACTACAAACAAGGGAGTCTACCACAAGAAAATTCTAATCATTTTGAAATGTAAACAAAAATCATGAAGAAAAAACAAACCAATTAAGCTAAATCCCAGAAAGCAATACAGCCAAAACATGCATTGTGTGAGAAACCAGCAATATGCTCATAAATTGCAGAATTCTTGAAGTGACTCGATTACCTTGAAAAGTAAATCACAAAATACTCTCCAAAGTGATACTGAGAAGAATATTAAGCTTAAAATTGAGATTGAACGTATGGAATTTACAGAAATGGAACAGAGGATCGGAGTCAAAGATGATGTTGACAACGATCAGACACCAAAGGAACACAGCAGAATTAATCAGTTCCCTCCAAATTCAACTATGCAAACTCAATCAACTGAAGGGATTAATCAACACAATCTTCAAACTTTGCACCGCCATTTCCAGTTGAATTCCGCAAAAATCAAATAAACCAAAAACTCAATCTTTGCAGCTCAATCTTCAGCACAGAGAAAAACCCCTTTCCAAAACAGAACAAGAAATCAACGAACAAGAAATTCGAGAGGGCAGTACCTAATCAGAGAAGCCCAGCCCAGAGCGGAGAAATGCTTAAAAATCCAATCTTTATTCAGCAGGAGTTGATTGCTGCAAGCATCATACAATTTCCAGAAAGAAATTTGCAGCAAATGGGGTGATAAGAAAATAGGAGAGGAAATTCAGCAGAGTTGGAACATGCAAATTTATTATGATTCTCGCTATTTGCACACTTTAATATAATTACTAGCAGAAGAGAAGTAGATGAGGGGGGTGGCACACTGCATTTATTTATTTATATAATATTATGTGTATTTTTTGATTTATGAAAAATATAGTTTTGTTAGTAGTTTGGGGTTTGGTTGGGAATGGTTGGGGGGGGGGGGGGGCTAAATAATAAATACCATAATTATGAGGGGCCTCTCATTTAGGGCATGCACGTGGTACCCACCGATTTGTCGTTGTGGCATTTCCCTTCACAAATTTCATCTACTTCTCTTCCCTCTTCATATAGGAGTATATGTTAGTAGTAGTAGTATGTTAAACAAAACAAAATCAAATCAAATTTAGGTAGATGTTATTTGAGTCTCTTCTATAAAAATAAAAAAAAAAAGGCATGTTTTCTCATAAAGAAAAAGGTACGTTATTTTGAGGAATGCTTCAATGCCCATGGTGAACATATTTAATGTGTTCACATGTGACGTGACAATAAGATAAATAAGGAAATTAATTTGAATATATCATAATAACTAAGTCCTACTAAAAAAAATTAAACCTACTAAAAAAACTCAACC
Source organism: Mentha longifolia (assembly GCA_001642375.2). Classification (NCBI taxonomy): domain Eukaryota; kingdom Viridiplantae; phylum Streptophyta; class Magnoliopsida; order Lamiales; family Lamiaceae; genus Mentha; species Mentha longifolia. Next base: position 35,900,788 of record CM038114.1, read on the forward strand.
CTAAATGGAAAAAATTAATGACATAACACTGTCACATAAGCGGTGAGCACATTAAATATGTCCACGGTGGGTAGGGGGTTTTCTAATGTTATTCTAGCCTCATTTGATGATAATTTGATTATTTCATTGATTTTTATCAATGTTTAAAAATTAAAAAAAATGTTTAAAATAGATTTGCAATAAAATCTAGTTATTATTATTTTTATTTTTTTTTGTTAGTACTTATTATCTTTATCTACGTTTGACCTTGAAGTTGGCCTAGAATGCAATTGCCCTGATATTGACAATTATTGAAATCACACGCACACTTATTTCACACTTTCACTTTGATAATGTTATATTATAGTAAGATTTAATTTAATAGGGAGGGCCATTATGTGCACATAATAAGCAACAATAAGTTAGATGAAAAGGTTAATTATTTCAACAAGAAAAGCATGTGCAACATTCCTATACATTCACTTGACACATACTAATGTTTAAAAAGTGATACTAATTACTAACCTTATTATTTATTTTTTGGTAAAGTCGGTGGCAAAATTTCGATGATATATTTGGAAGTAGTGTTACCCCAAAATCTAGTTAAAATAAATTTATAAACTATCAATAAGTTTGAAATTGAGACTCTAATACCAGAAGAAAGTCACATTAAATTTGCCTTAGGCCATTAAACCATAATTGTAGTTGCTTGAAAACTATTAAATGTCAAAATAATTGATTTCATAGATAATAAGAAAAAACATTATGATATTATATTTGTCTTGACTACTGAAAATATGAATTAACGTTTCGAAGCCGATGAAAATTGAGCAGAGTCCGAGACACTTTTACTTCATCTTTTTAAAGTATTTGAATTTTAGCAATGTTGGTTATGTAGAGTCAACTAAACATTGTAATATGAAGAGTGATGCTCCCCGATTCACTATGAGTATCTTTAATGTGTCAACAGCTAAAGTGACAATGTTATATTTATGAAAAAAACTAATTAGTATAGCTTATAAAAATAAATTTTACCTAAAAAACTAAATCAAACAAGAAAAAATAAACCTTAAAAGGAAAAATTATTGACGTGGCAGTGCCACGTCATCTGTGTGTGCCTACGAAGATGATGATTATTCTTTTTTGTCGGACAAATATATTGATTATTGATTTTGTTTTTAAATATAAAAATATATGTTTTCTCACGTAATTAAATTGATTAGTGCACAAAATTGGAAAGGTTTGCGTGCGTTGACTGGGAAGTTGGTTGCGTAGTCCACCAAACCTTCTCTTATTTAACCAAAAAAAAAAAAAAAGGGTTTCTAGGCAGAGAAAGGTTGTTCATCAAAATTTTGCTTTAGGCAAGTTTTTTCATTTACAAAAAATATTATCAAAAAAAAATATATATATATATATATATATGTGTGTGTGTGTGTGTGTCACCGTCTTTAAATTTCGTTGTACTTGTCAATATCGATTTCATTTTGCATCTCCTTTCAAGTCATCACAAATTAATTAGCGAGTGAATTAAGATAACAAGAAAATATAAATAAAATCTAGCAAAAATATATCAATTAAGGTAAGAAATTGGAAGTCCCAAAATTAAGAGGTTTGACACTGACCCTTTTAAGAATTGGTGTTCATATTTGTTTGGTTCTCCGATTATTCATTAATAATTTGTAATTACATATCATCATGTTCTAGAAAATTGAATGAAAGAAAAAAACGAATCATAGTGCAAAAATACCGAATAAGTGAATATAAGTTTAATTGGGGAATTAAATTTTGTTGGTGACTAGCTTGTTTAAAAAAAAAAAAAAAAGAATATATAGGTGGACACTATTTATTTGCATGGGTGTGCAATTATGGTTAGTAGTTAGGTGTACGAGTGTGTCCCATCAAATGTAAATATTTCCTCGTCACTTCTATCATTCCTCTTCGAAACGAGATCCACATTCTACAAATTATCAAACAATTTTGAGCTTTCTCTATTGTAAAAAAAATAAAAAATAAAAATAGAGAATAAAAAAAAATTAAAAAAAGAAAAAAGAAAAAAAGTAGTAGTATATCATTATCTCACGAATTGCCGATATCATAATTACAACGATAATCAACGTAACATTTTAAGCCACTAAACAAATGATGACTATGCTAGAGTGGATTCAACCTTTTGAAGCTCTGTTTAGTTTGACGTAAACAGGAAATGTAAGAGAGTATAAAATTTTATTTATTACTGTTCCTTTATATCGTTTACTTTTACATAAAAGTTTTGGTTAGCTGTATAAAATTTTTGGAAAAGCTCCTTATATTATACCATGATATAATATTATATTTAAGAAAAGATTGCGATAATTTTATACCACTTTGTACTCCTTTTGTAAAAAGGCGTTTTCATGCTCACATATCATTTCTCAATAAAAAAAAAGAGTGAGAACAATTTAGATATTTTATATTTTATCAATTAATTTTCTAGAAAGTAAACAACATATATGACGAATAGAAACACTTGCATAAATCTATTATCATTCAAAATAAACATGAATGTTATAAAAATTATGGATTCTGCTATTTGTTATAAATTTATACCATATCATATTATCCTCATAATTCCCTAATAGACATATAAAAAGTAAACGTAACCTTAGTTTATCAATACATCAGAAATGCTCTCATACCCACCGTGGCCACACTTAATGTGTTCATGGCTGATGTGGCAATGCCACGTCAATAATTTTTTCTTTTGGTTTGGTTTTTTTTTTTTTTTTTTTTTTAGAGTTTATTTTTATATGGTATACTAATTAATTTTTTCCTTAAATATAATGTTGTCATCTCACTCGAGTGCACATTAAGCATGCCCGCAGTAGATAGGGGAACATTACTCATCAATACATATATAAATAATACTTCCTTAATTCCAAAAATTTGAGTCGCTTCTTGAATATATATGGGATATAAAATATTAATGAAACGACTAAAGTTCGTTAGGAAAAAAAATTGCTTATTAGGTACTATAATTAGAGCTGTCAAAGAGGCCGGGTCGGGCTGGCCCAGCCTAGCCCAACGGGCCACGTACGCTAAAAAAGGTCGGGTCGGGTTGGCCCAAAAATAGTCGGGCTCGTAAAACTCTAGCCCAACCTAACCCCATATGGGCTATCGGGCCGTCGGGCCAACCCTGCCCATAATTCTTTTTATTTTATTTTTATTTTAAAAAAAATACAATACAAATTTTAAAATTTATATATTTATTATCATGTTGGTCAATTTAATTGTTAACATATTTTTGTAAGCAAGAGTAAAAAATGTTATATTATAATTTTATAAATTAAAATATGAAATAATCAACCTCAAGAATAAAATTAATTACCTAAAAGGCTATATATCAAAATAATTTATAACTAAAATAATAATTTCGTATATTTCATCAATTTATGAATAATATATTATATATATAACTATAAAAAATACTACATAAATATATCAGGCCAAATAAGCCCATAGGCTTCAGGCTTTTTTAGCCTATGGCCCACAAAGCCTAGCGGCCCATTGGGCCGGACTATTTAGGCCCAGGAAATTTTGGGCCTCTATTTCTAGAGCCCGACCCTACCTAAATCTCGGGTAGGCCGGGTCAGCCTGTCAGGCCGGGCCACTTTTGACAGCTCTAAATATAATACACAAATTGAGAAAATAAAACACAATTTTAAATACACATAAAAACCCGGACTTTGCGTTACTATACGTGGATACAATAAAAAGAAAAAAAAAAAGTAAAATCTCTAGTAGTGTCTACTATATTCTTGATGCCATTTATCAATAAAAAAAAGGGACAAAAGAAAGAAAACTAAATTCATTGTATTTTGAGGTGGTAAAAAGCTAAACAAATCACCATGGAAACGAAAAGGGCAAAAGAAAAAAGAAAAATAACAGCCGTTCGATTGGGAATGATAGGGATAATCTGCAGCCTCACGTTCCACCTAATTTTTTACAATCATTTTGCGAAACCAAAAGTAACCACGTTTTTATTTAAAATTTTGGATCCTCTTTTTCATTCTTATTTCTTTATTTTTCGATCCATCAATTACGCCATATTCCAAATTGGCATTTTACTACTTTTCACGCCACCCTATAGTTTAGTTTACGTAATTTATTGACTCGTGTAATAAACTAAAACCCAATTTATGTAATCTGTCGTCCAATGTCACAAATTCAAATTTCACTAACATTTTATAATATATTTTATCGTGATTTCTCTCTCTCTCTTTGAAGTTTGTATCACATATAAATATTGCACGAAATGGATTTTAAAAAAAAGAAAAGAAATTATTGTCATCTACTATCTTTTTGTTGATCATAGTGTGGATTGGGCATGTTGATTAAAAAAAAGGAAATGTGGATTGAAGACATGTAGTGACAATAATAGTGGAAGTGAATGTATATTAAAAGCTATAATAAGAAATTGTGTGAACCATGCGAATTGATAGTGTGTATTAAGTTTCGACAAATGGATACTAAATTTGATCTAGACTATTGATCTTAATATGATCGAAGGCTGTTATTGGACGGTAACATAGTTGCAATACACAATACGTCTGATAATATATACTTTAAGCATCTAATTTGTTCGTCCCAAAACGAGTAACACACGTAGAAGAGTTTTGAATTCTTTGCCTGATAGTAATATTTGATGAAAATCAGTCAAGTCACGACAAAAACTGACTGTCTAACAGACTGATATGAATCTTTCTGACCACTGAGGGGTTTGTCAGATGGACTAGTATCTGTCATCACGAGCTTTGAAAATTAGTGCATACCTAAATTATACTGAGTTTACTGAAAGTATTTTACTTTACCGATAAATCGTTTGATAGATTGTGCAACAGTTTTATACAGTTAATAAACTAGAGCTTGGTAGTTTATTTATTAATAATACTTTACAATTTTTTTAAAAAAAATTATGGGAAATGTGAAGAGAAAATTAGGGGCTGTATATTTAACCATTGGGAAATGCTCCCCTACCCACCGTGGGCACGCTTAATGTGCCCACGGCTGACGTGACAGTAATAATTTTTCCTTTAAGGGTTTAACTTTTTTTTGGTAGGGTTTAGTTTTTTTTTGTAGTGTTTATTTTTATAAGGTATACTAATTATTTTTTTCTATAAATATAATGTTGTCATCTCATCCGTGGGCATATTAAGCATGCCCACGGTGGGTAGGAGAGCATTACTCTATAACCACCCAAGATATTATCTGGTTGGTTGTGGGCTAAATCTTTTAACTTATTGAAATCCAAAATAAATCTTTGGGTTTCGGCCCAATTATTTTCACTATTCCTCTCTATCATTTTTTTTCCCTTTCATTAAAGCGGTCGTTTTGGCATTTATCTTTAAAATAATACAACTACTACCTATTAAGTGATATTATCTCCATCTATATTCATATTCAATGAACTAATTACAGATTGCATATTTAAAATGAATACAACCACAGAATAAATATTATCATCATTGGACCTATTTTTTATTTTATTGAACAAGTATAACTCACAGTCACAGACGAATACTATCTTTTATTAATATTATTAGTCCTCGTTATAGGGGCATTGTATTAATATTTACTACCTCAATCTCATTACATTAGTCCTCTTTGTTTTTTGATTGTTCGGCACGCTTTTCTACCGAAACCTAGTACGAGTTTTAAAATATAATTTTGACACTCATAGTACCCCGTGAAAAAATGAATACGTCAAAATTATATTTTAAAACTCGTACTAGGTTTCAGTGGAAAAGCGTGCCGAACAATCAAAAAGCAAAGAGGATTAATGTAATGGGATGGAGATAGTATATTATTAGACTTAGTTAAAGTTTGGCATATTGCATTTTAGTACATTTGTCATTTGTTTATTTGAGAACGAAGTAAATTATTGGGTAATAGTGTGTAAATATCTACTTATGTGAAAATGGGATTTTCTTGGGTGAAAGGGGCAGGCAATCCCTGGTAGCTCAAAATCCACTAAAGCCCAAAATTTGCACGAAAATAAATGCTTTACTTATGCAATCTCCTTTTTCTTTTTCTTTTCTTTTTTTTTTTAATTTATTTATTTAAATTTATATATTTTTTATTATTTGAATTCTGAATCCTTTTCTTTTTTTAAGTTGATCCATAAATTTATTTTTTTGGAGTTAGAGCACTCCCAGTGGGGTGGGATCGCTGCCCACCTCCGCTGCAGAGAGATCCCGGGCCGATCCCACCCCCCACTGGAGACACCGGGAGCGTAGGGAAGGGGAGCGCTCTAGTGCCCCCTTGTCGACACCCTTCTTCACTTCTTTTTCTTCCTTTTTTCTTTTCTTTTTCCTTTTTCTGTTTTCTGTTTTCTTTTTTTTTCTTGTTTTCTGTTTTTCTTTTTTCTTTTTTTGTTTATGGGTTTTAATTGTTTTTGTTTTTCTATTTTTTTAAAATCTGAATTTCATTTTTAAAAAATCTTATTTCTTTATTCTCTTTGATTTTTCTTTTTTTCATTTACTTCATATAATTTTAAATTTGAATTTTATTTAAATTCAATAAACACAATTAGCAAAAAAAATAAAATTAGAAATCGAAATAAAAATAAATGTGAAAATTAATTTTTAAATTAAAAAATAATAAAAAATTCGAAGAGATCCCGAAGAGATCTCAGAAAAACACTTGATGCGCTAGGGGATGAGATCTCTCCATCGGAAAAGTGGAGAGATCCCACTTTTTAGAGATCCCCATTGGGGATGCTCTTATAGTAGTATTATAGAAAAGGGAACAACAATTGCATGCGTGCATAACAGAATGGGAAATTCTTGTTTACAAACGTTTGCCATGTATAACTCCCACATGCCGCCATGTGGATTCCGGTTTCTTTCTCCCGAATGTGAAAGTGGTTTCGTAATAGTATTTAATATCATGTACTGCAGCTTTTGCAGAACCCTCCCCCACCTACCCACTCCACCCCACCCCACACCCCACCCTCTCTTTTCAATTGACCTCACAATCCACATTAGTTGCAAATATGTCATTTTATTTGAAAGTTAAATATGTCATTTTTAATTCAAAACTTTTTCTAATGTGATTAAATTACAGAATTCGCAACTACTACATCCATCTCGTTCGAAAAATTACGTTTTATTATTTTATACCTTATATTTGAATAAAAACTGTAACATTTTGAACGAAACAAAGGGAGTATATTATTATTATTATTGTTATTATTATTATTATGCAAACACATGACTCTCACATACACACATGCACTTGAGGTGACTCGAACTCCTAACCTCTTGATTGGATGTGAAGTATCTTACTAATTAAGTTGCGTTTCGTTGCCACACCACATATTTACTTATTTTATTACCCATGAGATTCAATCTCCACTCATAATATATAGTCTCTCCATTTGACTTAAAATGACATATTTGAATAGTGACATTTCTGGCAAGTTTTTTCACGCTTCTTGATGATGGGTTTTAACATGGATTTTTGAAGAATTATTTTTTTTACGGGTGTCGTAGTATCCCGTAAAAAAAATAATTCTTCAAAAATCCATATTAAAACCCATCATCAAGAAGCGTGAAAAAACGTGCCAGAAAAACCAAAAAAAGTATGTCATTTTAGATAAAATGGAGGGAGTATATGAGACTGGTCACAAAAATTAGCAAAACTTAATTGCATTTCTTCTTAAGCCCGTGCCAGTAAATTCAAGATATGAATCCATTAGTGAATTAGTAAATTAGTTATAATAAAAAAGGAATTTGACTTGATTAGTCACTAAACGAAATTTAGTTCAATATAAAATAATTAAATATTAATATTAGTATATTAGTAAATACTAAAAGATATTTCACTTAGTCACTAATCGAATGTAATCGGTGCAGATTCTCGGATAATTAGTGAAACATGAAGTGCAACCAGGCGAAGTGTCAATCCAAGATTAGTCAATTAGTAAAAACCAAAAATGAAGTTTTGTTTGATTAGTCACGAATCGAGTGGAATCGGTGGAGATTCTCAAATAATTAGTAAAACGTGAAGTTCACTAGTCAGAGAAAATAATATCAGCTAATTAAAATATAAAGTATTAAAATAATATTAATCTAGTACACTTATCCTCCTAATTAGATCAATTTCATATTCAAATTTTAGAAATTGAGAATTGAATTAGTAGTGAATTAAATTTAGGTTGATAGAAGATTCAATTACATTCCACTAATTAGATCTGAGTGACTAATACAATACTCTAAGAACAAAATCTAACAATTAACATGGAAGAGTGTAGTATAATTGTAGTAAAATAGAGTGTAATAGATAAACAGCAATCATATTTCATTAATTGATCAATATCTAAGAATAAATTGGATCATGATGTGATTATAAACAGAGATGATATAACATTAAAGAAAATCAATTAATCAAAGATGGTACAAGGGGTACCAACCCAAATACATCAACTTTCGGACCACAAATCACATAACATTTTCGTACTCCAACAAGAAAAACTGGCGCTCGGATCAGCCTCGCCTCTACAAACACTCCAACTCCAAATCTACATTGTATCTCAACTATAATTCTTTTAGAGTCCCAATCGGTTTTTTCGAACATTACCGCATTTCGCCATTTCCAAAGAATTGATGATATAACATTAATTAAATTGAACAAATTGATGAATCTATCACATTGTATTTCCACTAATGAAGGATTGAATTTTGACCATAATGGCTAGTCAAGTACTCGAAGAACATTATATCACAAGTAACATTCAAGAATGAAATAGATTAATAGGAAATTGGATTGGATTAATATAGAAGAATGAATTACATTCCACTAAATGATCAAATCCGTTATATTCCAATTCTAATAGACTATTTCAATACAAAGCTCTTCAATTTCAATTACTATATTACTATTCTTTTCCTTCTAATAAAACTCTTGCTTCATAGAATTGGACTATAACATATTTATAAATTACTTGGCTATTCTTCATTCTTCTAACAAATCCCATATAATTCACTACTCATTCACTCATTCATATATATATATATATATATATATATATATATATATATATATATATATATATATATATATATATATATATATATATACTAGCAAAATAAATAAATGTCAATCAATCTTTAATTTACGTGATTATTTTTCTAAATTCTCATAATTTTACCTTATTAATAATTGTTTAATCAAATTATTTTGGAATAGGGATTCTAGAAGAATCAAGAGTGGTAATAAAAAAAATTATTATTACAATTAATGTATAGCCTTGAAAGCATAATAAAACCTTTTACAAGTTAAATAGTTTTTTTTTTTTTACAAATCAGAAGATGTAAATAACAAAAATGTAAATTATATTGGTATTATACGTTTTATCTGAAACAACCACGGGTGAGCACTATTCTCCAAAAACCGAACCGAAATTAAAATTCGGATCGAGTTATTTGGGTTTTTTTGTTAAGAATTTCAATTTTTTCTTAAATAAATTCGTGTTTTATTTTCGGAAAAAACCAAAAAAAAATTCATATGAAATTTGATTTCTTTTTTCAATTTTTCCAATTTTACGAAAAGCCCAATCCGAAATCCGATTGATCACCCATAGAAATGACTAATAAAATGTGGCAGTAAATTTATGAAACTTTACGATCTGAATTAAAATTTAAAAAATGTGAAAATTTAAAATATTTGCCCAAAAAAAATATAAAATTTACAAAAATTAATTTATACAAAATAAATTTGCATGTACTCTAATCAATTTTTTTAACCGCCATATACTTTAAAATACTAACATAAGTGCTATAAGGGAGGGGGCTTGGTGGAGGTGGTTGGGTTAAGATGGAGCCTACAAATTTAATACCACATAGTGTAAAAGTGGTTTTAAGATATGGGAAATTGTGGGCTCCTATGACATGTGGAGGTCAATTAAGCATTATATATGGAAAACGGTTGTAACTAAGCATCTCCCATGAAATTTACAAACATCAAATATATGATTATAAAAAATAAAATAAAAACATCAGGGAGAGAGAATGAATTCGACGTACACTTGAATTTTTGAAAGAGTATGTTATTTTGTGACATGAAATATTTGGGTCGAGCCCGAAAAGCTCGGGATGCGACTTGTGACTTTTTTGCAATGTGGTTGGGGCTTGAGGAATTGGACCGCCCCTGCGGTATGGACCTTATAAATTGTCCGTTTATTCGTTTAGGGTTTGATGTGATGTACTTTGTACTTTATTTTGTCTCATAGTAAAATCTCTCTCTTCTGCCCGTGGGTTTTTCCCGTTTTGGGTTTTCACGTAAATCTGTGTGTGATCTTTCGATTTATGTTCTTAATATTGTTTGTCAATTCGTAATACAGTAGATACTATTGAATCATATATAGGATGAATAAATTTACCAAGAGAAGGAAGTGAATGAATTGAAAGACAAAGGAGTTTGGCACAAGCTATAGCTTCAAACTAAACTAGGTCGGTGAATATCTAATGCTTCTTGCTCTAGAGTCTGAGCTATAATGTATACTCTATGTATGACCTTTTGCTTTTGGTTTGTATAAGTATGAAAAAATGTTTTAATATTAGCTTAATTACTCTGAGCAATCGCTTTTAATTTTTTTTTTTCCGAGCACATCACATGTATTACATTCATGCATATTAAGCATTACGTTCATGTATATTAAGCATTACATTTGATAACAATAAGCATTTGATCATAATATTTTTTGGGATTATTAGTAAGCATTAAGCTTGCAAATACTAAGCATTGCATTGTTTACGAAAATGATTAAAATAAATAAAGACGAAGAACATTTTAAGGTAAGTACAAAAAGATGATTTTAAATCCAAACTAGAGAAGAAAATATTCTTACAATAATTATGGTATAATTAGGGACACACTTGGGTCAGCCAGATGCACCGTGCGGCCGGCTAAAATACTGACACTTTTATTCGTGTAGATTTACACTTTTCTGTATAAAGATTGACACTTTTAAAAATTGACATTTTATTTGTAAAATAATTATGTTAAAGATTGACACTTTTATTCGTATAGATTAACACTTTTCTGTATAAAGATTGACACTTTGACCCGGCCACACTATGTGGCCGACCTCACCTAAGTTTTTGTCGTATAATTAAATGATTAATTATAAGCAAGGCGATTCCATAATTGTAGGAAACTCAGTTATGGTTACGTTTCAAATTACTAAGCCACCCTTTTCGAAAATAAAAAGGGCTAGAACACAATAAAGAAACTACAATATTTAATAAAACCGTAACCGTTGATCTAGAAAAATAAACGATTTAAATTGGATCCTAGTTAACTCCTAAGAATTAGGTTCTCATTTGATCAACCCCCTCCCCCCCACACACACATATATACACATTAATCAAAGTCATAATGTATCTTGTACAACTGTTATTTGCTATTGTGAGGATACGGTAAAAGAAAACATCAATTTACATATCAAATTTAGATACGGTAAAAGAAAAAAGTATTGTGAAGTTATCGCTTTGATGTGTCTAATCTTTACATGCTTGAAAATCAAGTACTACCTCCGTCCTCTATTTAGTGACCTTCTTTTTCAACATGTGTGGCACGCGTTTCCACGCTTATCGTTGATGAGTTTTAAATATTTTTTTGAAATATTCTTTCTTTTACGGGATACTACAAGTGTTGTAGTATCTCGTAAAAGAGAGAATACTTCAAAAATTCATTTTAAAACTCATCAACGATAAGCGTGGAAACGCGTGCCACACATGCTGAAAAAAGAGGGTCACTAAATGGAGGACGGAGGGAGTATGTTTCTTTGGAGTCCGAGTCGCTTATGCTAGCAATGCAACCAAGAAAAAGCAAAAATACTAATTTACCGGTGAGAAGCTCAAATGCAACTCTCTAGATGTGGTCAAGGTCCTCCTTTTCCATGATGCCCCCATTATCACAACGGTGTTGGACATTGCGAAGGAGAATGGGAATGATCAGATCATCAAACTCCTCACTGCAAAGCAAGACATGCTTCTATCCTAACAAATTTCAAATATAACGAAGAGATAATGCATGGATATTTGGCAGATTCTAAAAGCAAGGTGTTGGTCGGTCGTCTTGATGGTTTTCGGATCCAATCATCTGGCGCTAGCGATGAAGGTGAATCATCCCGCTTACTTGAACTTACTGGCCAGGGGAACTGAAAATTTGGTTGTACACCAAAGGCTGATTGTGCTACTAATTGAACATATCGAAGTAAAGGGAGGACCGCTGATGACAACACTCATCATGCCGAATCAAAATAAAGATAAAGTCTTATGTCTAACAAACTTTTATAGAAATTTGTTTGCACAACTAATAGACCTTATATGCCATCTACATGGAAAAACTACCTCTTTCGCAACTGGCTTAATCTTTTTCTCCTTAAAGATCAATTATGTTTCTTCGGAGTCCAGTTCATTGATGCTGACTGCAAGACCAGGATAGATTATCTTAAGGCACTTGGTAATGTGATTAAACGATTTATAATATTAACAGTAAGATAGAAGAATATCCAGATCAACTTGGTTGGCAAGCACTTCCGGCTGTAATTTGTACAAAATCATGACCATATATTTTGATCAAACATTCCGATTAACATCCCAAATCGTAATTCACTATTTTGACAGTAATATATATCCACCTTCATATCATTATTATATGCCAAAATAATAGTATGCATACGCCCTAATTCAATCAACACAAATGCACTATTAAATTGAGAAAATTTGGAAGGAGAGGGAGTACTAAATTTTTTTTGAAATGACTCAATAGCAGATATAAGAAAAATTATAACAACCATCACGAATCTTTTTAACTGACACCTTTTAAATCCTCCTTTGTTATTGTTGATTTTATTTGAGCTTCTCACTGGTAAATTAGTGGTTTCCCTTTTTCTTGGTTGCATTGCTAGCATAAGCGAGTCGGACTCCAAAAAAACATACTTGATTTTCAAGCATGTAAAGATTAGACAAATTAAAGCCATATCCTCACAATACTTTTATCTCTCACCGTACCTAGATTTTGATATGTAAATTGATGTTTTCTTTTACTGTATCCTCACAATAGCAAAATACGCTATATTGTTGTACAAGATACATTATGACATTGATTTCATTATGACTAGATAGTTCAATTGATATCACCTGCATGGGTAATTAAAATCAATAACGAACAATAGTCTTTCCTCAAAATAATAATCAATTCAACAAGAGAGGCTGAGTATGTTGTTGTGTTTTTTTTTTTCCTTACGGGAATCTTGAATCTAATATTAAGGAAATTGACAAATACGGAAATTGCAACAATCTTATAAAACTGTTACAAGGCTCACCAATTAGTATACTATAAGTTCTATAAGTCCATGTTATTATGTTATTCGGTAATAAGATTTACGAATAGATAACCTAATTAGTTTTCCATTCACATGATAGAAACAAAATTCAAAAAAAAAAAAAAAAACAAAAAAAAAAACAAACAAACAAACAAGTTATTCCTCTCTCAAGATAATACAAACATGAACAAGTTTTCTATATGAAGTTAGTGAATCGATTTTTTTTTTGCCTGCAATATTTTCACTACTAATTAGTTCTATGGATTCGTGTTTCAACACAATGAAGAAAATATTATATCCCATTCTCTCTGCTAAATTCTGGACTTCTTTTTTTTCTTTTTTTTTTATTTTTAAATCTTGATTCTATCTTCTCCTTACTTATTCCTATTAGGGGATGAAGTGGATTTTTTTTTTAATCTGAAAAAATGATTTTATTAATAAAAGCAGGCACTAGTGATGCCAGCAGTACATCAGAAAGCAAAAAAGAAGCATTACAGCAACACTGAACTCAATTTTCTCCTATTCCATTCTACGAATCCCAAATTTCCCTCCGCCTCTCCTCTTACGGTACACCAGTTCCAAAAATGAGGTTTGATTTCCTCCTCGACTTGTTTAAAATTCAAAGCAGATTGTGAGAACCTTACCGAATTTCTCCACTTCCAAATGACCCAAACCACACAAATCCACAAACCTCCTAGTCTTCTCTTCTATTTACCAACTCCTAACAAATACGAAAAACTCAATGAATGCGACGTGATTGTTCCAGGCTGAACCCACGACACCCCTATCCAATTAAGCATTTTATTCCAAATTTTCGCCACCTCCCCACAGCCAACAAATAGGTGCAATGCCGATTCTGACTCAATATTACAACAAACCGCATATTCTAGCTTCCATCCCAAGATTAATCCTCTTACTTACATTGTCGCTCGTCGCGATCCGATTCCACACCAGCTTCCACGCAGTCACCTTCGCTTTAAGCGGCGCGTGCGCATGCCAAACACAATCAAGAGCGTCCCTAGGAGGGGCCCGAGGGGGCCTCCGACTGCTGCAGTATAACGCCCCAATTTTCATAAATAAAAATAATTGGTACGAAAAGGAAAACTTCATTTATTAATTACTCAAAAAAGGCAAAAATAAGTCTTGGTAAAACCCAATAAAAAATAATAGAACTAACAAAGCAAAAGTCATGATTATGAAAAATAACATTATTCAAGAATTAATCTAGCTTATTAAATATTAATCCCAACTCCACCATCATTCACCACGCCGCTCATCGCCCGAGTCTGCTTCTGAAAAAATAAAATAGTTTTGGGGAGAGTACTATAAACTCAGTGGTTGCATTTATCCATATAATAAGAATTACTATAAAAGAATATATGCAAACATGTTCTCCTTCTTATTCTCATTTTTACATCTGTACACGAAACTTCCTTTATTTTACGTACGTAGACGAAACTTTCTTTATTTTACGTCCGAAGACGAACTTTCCTTAGTTTACGTCCGAAGACGAAACTTTCTTTATTTTACATCCGAAGACGATACTTCTTTATTCTCATTAGCTCGTAAGCTAAAGCTGCATATCACACATATTAATTGAGCAAAACGTATAATAAGGATAAACACGAAAATGCAACCATTTTCCCCACCTTAACCTTTCTTGACTTGACTCCTCAAAATCTGCAATTAAATCGTTAAGTCCTACGCGTCTCACCTAAGAAAATAAAATATAATCTTCAATTAATAACTAACAAAAAATCGTATGAAATGGACTTTTTTACGTAAAAATTCTACACTCATAATAATGAATTAAAATCATAATATATATGCACCAAACTGATTAAAATATACATATACGCATATTATAGCTATACTTTAATTAAATAATTTTTTTTTTAATCATGCATTACGTATAGATATAAGTAGATAGCCTATATATTCTACATGCAATGTGTATATATATATAGATTGGCTGCATGCGATAGAGTTGGAGAAAAATAAAATAAGGAATACAACAACTACGACTATGCAGTGTTTCACATCTCATCGCCGATCGGTGGAAAGAGGATAATCATGAATTGAAAATAAGAAAAACCAAAAATTATTGAAAAGAAAGAGAGAAGAAGATCTTTTGACACGTATCAATGGAGAGAAAAAAAATAAAAAAAATAAAAATCATAGGAATAGAGTTTGACTTAACAAGAATTTGAAGCACACACGTCTTGATAGAACAAGCAAATAGAATAATTTATTTTATTCTCAGTTTTTCGACGATGAGACATACAGATCGTCTATCGCCATCAAAACTTGATTACGACACTAAAAGAACAACGAGGAGGATGATTGTACCTCTTATGATACTACTAAAGAATTTTTTTTCTTATTTTCGGTGTGAAGAAGGAGGGGGGAGAAGGCTCTATCTATACTAGAAGATGGAAAAGTTGGATAGGCTTTTTCAGCAATAGAGTTTAGGAAAGAAAAGATTTTTAGCACTAGAGTTTAGGAATAATGAAGTGATTTGCTCGATCATTTTTCTTAGAAGGAAAGGTTTTCTTAAAATAAGATAAAATGAGCATTTACTAAAATCCTAAAATCATGCTAAGAGACTAATTGAGGATTTGACTTTTAAAAATTAAAATCTACGAAAATATTTATCTTAATTGACGGATATACTATTGGGCTTAATTTAAAGGAAATGGGCTGAGGTAAATAAATAATACTTGGACTAAAATTAAAAAGAAGATGCTTAGTAAACGAAATAATTGTAAATATGCTTGAAATGAAATATGTGATCATGCATGCATAAATTATTTTTTAACGGCGCGATTTACGGAGCTTAACAATTTAATCACACATAAAATAATATATAAGATAAATAATAAATAGAAAGAAATATATAATATATATATACATATACATATATATATATATATATATATATATATATAGCTAAATTATTTGGGTTGCTACATGCAGGCTTGAATCGCCTTATAAGCTTCACGAACTGTATACGTGCCATGCTACATTTCGAAGAGATTGGAAGATGAAGGAACCGGATGTCATCATTACAAATTGGTAAATTTTACAAGTGTAGAAGATGATATTTCGGAGGCCCATTAAGAGGAAGCGAAACTGTTGGTCCCAAAAAGAAAGCACGAACTCTTAAGACAAGATGTATAGTGGTTCGGAGCAACCGCTCCTACATCCACTCCCATCACCTTCACTCTGTGATGGAACTTCACTCAGAGCTTGGGGTTTTCAATGGGCACCCAAGAGCCTATGTGAGTTTATACAATCGGCACTCACGAGCCGATGAGTTTATACAATAAGCCCTCACGAGCCTTACAACCTTTACATACAAAACACTCAAACTTTACGGTTGGGTTTGGGTTCGTATATTTCCAACTAATGAGAAATCCTTTTACAATGAAGAACAATGTAGAAGGCTTAGATTTCTCTCTAAGGCTTATGGATAAATGAGATTGAAGCCCTAGGTTGTGAGCTAGAAGGTTGGATCTGAGATATTGAAGGTAGAGAAGGAAAGAAGTTTTTCGAAGTTGGAAGCGCCTTCTTTCTTCTTTCTTCTCTTATTCTTTTGATTTCACTTCATCTCTCTCTTATGTAGTTTTTGAACCTTCTATTTATAGGGAGGGAAAGCAAATTTATCCGTTGGAAAGATAGATTGCATGCACCGCTCACCATGTCCAATCCGAGTCAGATCTTTTACTATTTAGCGCATAGTTTCTAGGGAAGTAGTTGTTGACTTTTTCATCCCTAGACCTGTGTATTCGGTGACTGGACGGCACACTGTTCTTTTGACCAATGAGGAGCGGACACGTGGTCTGGCAGCTATCGCATCTCAACTGCTTTGTCAGACGCTCTCGCTTTGACCACAAAGTGCGCTCTGGCCCAGATAGGTGCTTTGATCTGTTTTGACTTTACAGCTGAGGTGGCTAAGGGTGGAGACGCTTTGCTAAATGAAAGCGAGCTCCTTCAGACTTAAACTAGACACGCTCTTCGAGCTGTTCAGTCGCTCTGCTTTCATGAGGCTTTGTTGCAGACGCTTTGTTCTCAGAACTCGCTCTGGTCTGGAAGCGCTTTGTACTGGAAGTGCGTTCCAACTTTGTTTTCAGTTAGCTAAGGACGCTTCGCTTCTTGCCTTTGTACTTCGCTGCTCTTGCTTCTGCTTCGGCATGCTTCCTTACAAGTGCTCCGTCCTTGGAAGCACGCTCTGGCTTGTCTGAATGTTCCGTCTTTGAATCGTTCCGCTGTTCTTCCTTTAGCCAGACGTTTTAGCTTCTTTTTAAGCGCTCCCACTTAGATACTCTAAAGTTACATTTTAATACCTAGAACTCCTTAACAGATGAGTTCTTCTAATACATTAAAATATACATTGTAACTTTATAACTAGATTCATCAAAGATAATAAGGGAAATATTCTAAGTAAAATTCGGGTTTTTGGAATCAAATCAAAACACTTCTTTTATTATCAACTTAATTCAAGTTCCCCCTTACATAAATATCCTAACAGAAACTGAACTTATAATTATTTTATTTTAGGCCCAATTATCACAACATGTTTAGGTGATTAATTGACCCGTTTTTCTTAGGCCCATTACTTGGTATTTTCGGCCCTCTTAGATTAGTATTTATGTTTAATTTTTGTTCATACTCTTCAGACTTGATTGAATGAAAACAACTTTTACGCTATTCTCTTGTCTCACAAAAACTGAAGGTTCTTGGTAGGATTTGTTGTTGGCACTTCAAACTTGAATTCAATCGACTCGTTCGTGATATCTCATAGTATCCGGGTTAGTCGAGCCATGAAGATTGCTTGATAATCGCGTTTCGGATCCTTGTAGATTTGAGGTTCGGTTCTGGTAATTTTCATCCCTTTTAATTTCAAATTTTATTAATCCTTTGTTTGATTTTCATTCTCAGCCATTCCTCATCTTTCATACATCACAAATATCCATTACCCATCGTTCGTATAACCATCCGATCCCAGAAAACCCTTAGGTTAATTCTAGATCCGTTTTTGAGCCCTAAATCTGACCCGAACATAACCACCGTGAAAAATAGAAAAATACTCGTGCGTTTTCACTCAATTTTGGATATGTTCTTCATAACCCTAAGTCGTGAATTGTGTTAAAATTTGAGCTTAATCGGACTTGAATAGATTAGGTTTCTGACGACACCTATTCAATGTATTTTCAGTAGGTTTTGAGTATAGTTGGATAGATTGGATTTAGATTTTTCGTAACTGACGTTGTTCGTGTCCTTAGCTTCCGCATATATTGTGTTCTTATCATCCTCAAAAGGCTGCATGAGAGAATTCCCATATGCGTCATCTAACTGAAGGATCTCGAACCCGCTTCCCAGCCACGCCTTCATCTCCCTCTTCTAGAATTATCTCTGGAAATAGGCTTTAACGGCCTCTTTAATGCGAGAGGGCTCCTCCACCCACTCCCCGCCCACCTCCAAACTGGGCAAGCCATTGCTTCTTCTTCTCGCGTTGATTGCTTTGTGGAACAACTTGTTGTTCACATCGCCTTCCTTTAACCAACGCAACTTTGATTTTTGTGCCAACATGCTTTTACGATTATGGAGATGCCGAAGTAGTTTTGCAGTCGCTTTGTTCCTCGTAATTGCTTCAGCTTTCGTTAGCCCACTCTCGTCGTCCTACGCGTCAAGCCTTTTCACTTCTTCCCTTAGGATCTTAATATTCTGATCAATAGAACCAAAACACTGCGCATTCCACTCTTTGATTGCCGATTTCAGCCTCTTCATTTTTTCTTTAACAACAAAGCTACCCCATCCAACGATACCTTCTTCCCTCCACGATCTCTCCACCATCTCTTTGAATGTTGGGTGTGACAACTAAGCGTTAATGAAACAGAAAGGTTTCAGCCTCCAATCCTCCTCCTTTGTGCTAAGGCTGATGGCGCAATGATCCGAAATGGAGTGAGGCAACCCACGAAGCATTATACCTTGCCATTGCTCCGCCCACTCATCGTTGATCAAAGTTCTATCAATATGACTTTTACAAGACCCATCAGGTTTGTACGAAGTGAATTTTCTCCCCGTCAAGGTCATGTCAATGAGCTTACACTTGGTCACTAACTCCCTAAACGCCCTTATCTCCCTCACGGCCCCTTCTCCTCCAACGCCTACCCTCTCTCCTTCCTCTAGAATGGAGTTAAAGTCCCATATAGCACACACCTTAAACTCTTCCCACTGTCCCACCACCAAAGATAACCTATCCCACAGTAGCACCTTCTCCCACGTACATGGAGCGTAGATGTTGATGATACAGTAGACGTCCCCTGTTGCCACCCACTTCCCAATCACGACCACCGCTTTCCTTATACTCAATTGACTAGAGCTGCTGAATTTGTTCTCGTCCCAAAAGGACAAGATCCCCCTTGACCTCCCCACCAAATCCTCAGCGTACCATCTAACTCCCTCCGACTTCCACACTTGCCGCCATTCCTCCTCTGAGAACCCGCTCATCTTTGTTTTCTGAATACAACAAAAATCTAACTTGTTCTTGATTAAGAAGGAATGCACTTCATCCTTTTTAATCATACTCCTAAGACCCCTAATGTTCCAAGAACCAATTATCATTTTAACACCTCTCCCTTTTCTCCTAGCCCCCCCCTCAACTGTCCCCTTCCCTCTCCCGCCTCTATTGTTATGCCCATTCCTTTTTATAAATAATGCCCAACTTGTTATTACGAATAGGGTAATTGAGTAATCGAAACAAACAGAAACGTAAAGAGACACAGATTTATGTGGTTCACCAACGTTGTGTTGGCTACGTCCACGGGCAAGAATGGAGAACGGATTGTATTATGACGGCGGTTACAGATTACAGGCACACAAGACAGGTTAGGCTCAATATGACAATTAGGGCCTAATAAATCAACAGATTACAACGAGACCCCCGTTTGCGTAGCAGCAAACAATACAGATTCAAGGCATACTAACACAGCTTTTCCCCTAAAATCCCTCCCTTCCATATCTAAACAGCTAGAGCCCCTCATGTCTCTCCCTTTTTTTCTACCTCTCGCATCCCTCCTACCTCTATTCGCCTTCCTCCCTCTCTCCTCTAGTTCATCTTCGGAGGCCATCAACTCGATGAATCCATTCCAATCCACTTGGTTAGGATTCGACTTCATCTCTTTCTTGTTACCAATCTTCTTGCCCTTTTATACCTTCTCGCCTTTCTTCCTCTGTATCTCGCTCAAACCTTTCCTGTTCTCATTTCTTCCTTCTACTGTATTCAACTCTTCAAGTCCACCTACTCCCGAGTAGACCGGTTGAGTCTCTAAAGTTAGCTGAGATAAGGTCTGAATAGGTTGGGTCAAATCTAAGCCCTTAATAATTTGTGTACTGGCCCAAGCATCTTCTTTTTCCAGGCCCGGCACCTTTCCCGCTTCCTTCTCTATTGGGTTTGAAATAGTGGCCCGACTAGACCCACCTTGTAGAAAGTCATTTCCATTATCCAGCCCAAGACCAACCCTGCCCCCAACCAAATTTCTGACAGTTAATGATTCCATTTCTCACACGATTTTCTCGGGATTCAATAGGCTTTTCGAACATTCTTTTCTAGCCGCCACCTTTCCGCTTCCCCATGCCCTTATCTTCTCTGCCGCGCCCTCTTCCAAAGTGGTGCGTTCCGTCTTTCACAGAATCTTCTCCTCCGTCTTCAGACTCGGAGAGACCCCTCACCCAAGCTACAATAGAATTAGTTCTGATCCATGCCTCCGCTGTCGAAGACTTATCTTCCGGATCCGGTACTGATAGTTCAGATTTTTTTAGTGGATACCTATCTTGATCTTAACGTACGCCGCATCTAGCATCTTTTGCCCTTCGTCACCTCGTGAAGCTCCACCATTTTACCGATCTTAGAGCTTCCAAGGCTGAAAAAATGATCAGTCCATGCTTGGAGAGGGACGCCAGTCCACCTCGTCCAAACTGAGCGGTGTTGGCTCACGTCCGAGACCTCCCATGGCCGTCTCCATTCCTACCAGAACCTCGTCCACTCATTTAATCCTTTCATCATTATCTCCGTGGGCCGCTCAGACTCGCTCTGAATAAGAACTAGCCTATTACCCATCGTTGTCAGTTTAAGACACCATATGCACTCGTTTTGAATCTTTAAACCATGCTCTTCCCAAAAAGGAACTCCTCCTTTAACTTTCCGGTTACCGCACCCCTCAGCCAACTCCCCTCTGCGTCCTCGCTGTGAAACATAAGAAGAGCCTTCCCCTCCTCTCACCCTCTCTCTCCCCTATAGACCTTTTTCACCCTTTCTCCTAATAGAGCACCCGAGAAAGAAACACCATCCACCCTCCTCCCGTAACCTGTAGGGAGATTACTACTGAAAGCCATAATTCTTTGTTGCGGTTCCTTCTTCCTCAACGACGGACGGCTAAACCTAGGTAGGAAAGCCCTGATTATATATGTACCAACCCATACCTTATTGAGCTTTTGCAGCACCTCTTCCTTGTCCACTCTTCCTTGAACCTTACGAAGCCAAAATATCTTGCCCTGCTTGTCTCTGTTTTCTGGTATGAACACGTCTTCAACTTGGCCAACCATCGCAAACCTCCCTTCAGCTCCACCGTCATGCATTGGCCAGGGAAGTTTTGGAAGAAAAACATGATGCACGATGCCTCTGCCTTTGCCTTGCTCTGCCTAGCCCGCCGGCCCCTCACCTCCTGCCACTCCTGCTCCGCCATCACCTGGGGGAGGAGTGGATACATTAATGTTACACCTGGAAACCTTAAATCTTGTAGCTTAGAGCTCTCAAAACAGTCAAACTTTGTGATATAACTTCTCTTACAACACTAATTTTAATTTGCATTTCCAAATAGTTGCAACATATGCACAACTAAGCTCTTGTTAAGATGGCTAGTTCCTTGTACATGTTCAACCTCTGTACCTAAGAAAATCTAGCATAGCAACATAAAACTGAAGCTTCCCACAGCTTCACCAAAAAAAGCCAAAATTCAAAATAGACAAAATTGATAATAAAAGGTTGAACTAATTTCACCTTTATTCTGAATCCTAGAAGAGGAAAGACAAAGACCCTGAAAAAGGAGATATAAAATTCCATATATATAGTTCAAGGGTACTCACCTTTGTCGAAATTGCTAAGAAAAACCTAAAGCTTTTCAAGCAGCAAAGTGTAATGCCCCGATCCCGAAGGATTAAGACGTCACGCAACATAAAAGAAAACGGAAAAAGAAAAGAAGAATAATCAAGAATAAAAAGATTTCTTTAATTATGACGCATTTGTGCCAATTAAAGAAAGAATTTCGGTAACTTTTTATTTGAAAATTTAACTATTCTTGTGCTGACCAAGCACACCAATCAAGTATGAGAAGAAAATAATTGACTAGTCTAACACAAATAAATAATGAATCTAACTATAGCAAACGGTCATCAAAGAAAGAATTAACTAGTCAAATAATCAAGGTACATTACAAGGTGGTCATCAATAAGCGAAAGCATATGCTAGGTCAAAGAATCAATATGAAAGAAATGGATTGTTGACTCGTCAAAAATATCAAATCGTGGTTAAGCATTAACAACCTTGGTCAATTAACTCACAACCAATAAGTCAGTATTTAAAAAAAAAAGGTCATAAGTCTTGATAATATTCAAATTAATAATAAGCGGAAGCATGATTGCTCATATTAGTTGACCCTTATAAATATTGACTCGGAATGATTCAGTAAAAGTGAGTCAACAATATAACGAATCCCATTGGTCCACGTCGTTCGCCTGCCTCTGAAGGTTACCTGAAAATATTTTTAAAATATTTGGGCTGAGTGTTTGAACACTCAGTGGTAGTTCGTAACATGCTTCGTCCATCATAAAATAAAACATTTATTTTTAAAACATAATTTGGCCAAGCATAATATTCATTATAAGCTCATGATTCGTAGTGGAGACCGACCTATGTGATCACATACTAAGCATATCATATTTCATATTCGGAATTCCTCATATTGGTCAAGTCCAAATCCATAATGAGATATTGAATATACATATATTCATTAGCGTAAAAAGGACGGAAGCAATTTAAAATGTATTTATTTTGAGTTTAGTGAGAAAAACCCACCTCAATGGCTATAGCATGTCATCCAACTTTCTTGTGCAGGAAATCCTAGGGTTGACGTCCTGATACAATCATAATGTAGCGTACGAGTCTTATGCTCGATTTTTCGTAACGGGCCTACAATATAAACTATATTTATTTATCATGGGGTCGATCTAAAACTATAGGATATCGTAAACATGGGCTTAAGAATTATTAACTTATAGTTTGGGCTCATTCCGATGTCGTTTGGAGGTCAAACGGGCCAAAATTGAGTAATTGGGCTTCAATTGGCTAGTGGGCCAAGGCCAAATAAATTAAACGACTTCCAAACTGAAATTGAGCATAAACCATTTGTCAAAATCTGAAATTGACCGCGCCATTGTGCTCGGAATAATTTTTCGAGTAAAAAATGGTCAAACTCAACTTTGTAGAGCTGGGCGATATATTTTTCGAAAACTATATTTTGACCCCAGAATTCTATCTAATTCTCAAATGCATACCCATGGACTTTTGAAAATTTTGAAACTGCCCCAAAATCTCAAGAAAGATGACAGTTTAATCCTAAGGCATTAGGGATGACCGGCAACTCGCCGCCGGCGACCACTCACCGGAGCATGGTGACCCTATGCCGGGCTCCGGCCGACCAGAAAGTGGCCGGAAAACCACAAACCCGGCAGCACACGCACAAAAACATGTACACACACACACACACACAAAATTCAAATTTCAAAAACACTCAAAAGTCAAACAAATCGGACGTATGAATACTCAAATCCAAGTATTTCAAGCTAACGAACAAGAATACGAACTTCGTTTATGAAAATAGGCGCCGGAACGGCGTCGGCAAGGAAGTGGGTTTCTTAAAAACTTTGACCTCATATACGGTGGCCCAAACGACATGAAAGCTTAAAAATAATTGCATATCTAGAATCCTTACATCAATGCCTTTAAATTCGTGTATGGGTTCGACACCTTTGTCACCGGAAAAATGTCACTAGAGTTGGTGACTTGGTGGAGTAGCTACAGTTTTGGCCTTGCATGGCCGGCTTCTGGCCATCTTTTTGAAAAACCGACTTCAGATCTGGAATCTACACGTCAAAATGGAGCTTGGGTGAAAGTTTGGTGGAAATTGGCCACCGGAAAATTTTTCCGGTGGCCAGCCGGCAGTGGTTCACGGCGGCGCCGGCTGCCAGGTCGTCGGTCCAGTCAGCTAAATCTGACCACTCTCTCTCTCTACCCTTCTCTTTCTCTCTCTACTATTTTTGAAAGTGGGGAGAAGTATGATAAAAATGGTAGGTTGATTGTATTTATAGGTGGGTAATTTGCGCGCGTTTTTCGTTCAAAACTTCGAAAAATTGTTGAAGTCTCGTACGAAATCCGATTTGGGCTATCTTGGTGTCTACGAAATTGTCTCGATGAGGGTTATAATTCGGTGTGGGTACGGAGTCCTCATAAAATATACTTCAAATTGAAATCTATTGAATAAATTTATTGGGCCTATAAGCCCATACCTCTTATTTATATCATATTTAGGCCCAATAAATCTTATAAACCCATTTTGAATTTTGGGGTGTTACAAATCCACCCCCCTAAATAAATTTCGTCCTCAAAATTTACGCTATGCAGTAGTGATGCTTATGGCTTTGCCAAACAATATAGCATCATATAATTCCCTATGACATACTCGTGTATTTCTACACGCATCATCTTGTAACTCGAGTATTGATATCGTACTTCTTGTACGCTTGATATTTTCATATCATCACTTTACACTAAAATGACATGGACATGAGATAAGCTTCGCTCGTGAAATGGATATTGTGGATCGAATACATATATATAATCAGTAAGCCTCATCGCCATGCTATACATGTTGAGTCTTCTTCCCTTCTTAACTTCATCGAGTTAAAATTTGTAGAAACTAGTTGCCAAAGAATCAAATCAAATCACAAGTATGTAAACCGTGTAGCGTGTTGTCTCTTCTTATGTGGAGTCATAAACGAATTCCTACGTACATAGTGTCGAAGTAAAAAGTTTTCATTGTGCACTTTCACCTGGAGAATGGGCAATGCATAACTTATGTCATACCAATAACCTTATGATCTCATCTAACAAGTTTGGGATACTATCGTTCTATGCATCTATCATAGGTTAATAACGGTTCTTCACAACTTTTGACTTGATCTGCATCTTCGCCATGAGCATGTATGTATTTGTATGATTCCTTCAATCTTGACACCAATTTAACAAGGTGGTGCTGTCTTGAAATTAATTGTTGTTTTTTTTTTATTTTTTTTTTATTATTATTATTCTTTTAGCAGAGATCCTAGACATAATTTCTCATAAGTCTAGCAAGATTAATACATTTATTCCTTGTCGGCATTTATCGCTAGGCCTCCAACGCTTGTGTCATCTTCTTATCCACGTCTCGACTTGCTTGTAATAGTACTTATATAATTCGTAAAATCGTGTTGTCTGCTTAACTCTTGTTAGTGACTAAGAGTAAACTAATTAAGTTCTTTAGAAAAATTCTAAGAATAAATGAAACGTCTATCACTACATACTCTTATCATCAAG
Source organism: Mentha longifolia (assembly GCA_001642375.2). Classification (NCBI taxonomy): domain Eukaryota; kingdom Viridiplantae; phylum Streptophyta; class Magnoliopsida; order Lamiales; family Lamiaceae; genus Mentha; species Mentha longifolia. The sequence continues at coordinate 35,926,827 of CM038114.1, forward strand.
ATGGAATTCATTGCAGTTTTAAAGGTCACGTCAATTTTCCATATCCACTTGATAGCACCTTAGAATCCTACAAGGTTCTTCACATAATTCTTCACGAGTCGATTCTTGAGTCTTGAAACCTACTGGTAGATCCTGAGAGAGCATGGTAGCTAGGCGATCAGCTTCATTACCTAACTTTATCTTAAATCACTGCATCATATTGTGTCTATCGATTTTCGATATTAGCGTGTCGTCCTCTTGCAAAGGCATTAGCCATGAATCTTTTGTGTCTAGAGCTATCAGTCGAATCTATCCACCAGTTGAGCTCTTATTAGTTGACTTGCAAGTCATGTTACGTCTATAGCACAACACACACCCTCGTGCTAACTATTAAGTCTAGTATATAGAATTCAAATTTTCAATTTCATTAATCAGTTGATCATATCAGACAGCCTATAATACAACGATGCTCAATCTACGTACTTAGAGTATCATAGCGGTATTTCTCTTTGACTTGTAGTGTAGCCTCATGTCGAAATCCATATCTGGTTCTCAATACTCCTCCTCATTGTCCGAAATACAAATATTCTACTGCATCTACGAGTGCAATTATACAATTATGAGTATGTCATCTCTATATATCTAGCACAATCTATCTTACTACTATTTTGGCATAAATAACATCCCATGAGATCCTAACATGCCGAATTAAAAATCGCCTAAAGGTTCATAGTTGTTTCTCCAATTTCCATTGTTCCTTCAACCATCCTTGGTGTGGAGTGTTCTTGGTTGATGCAATGGTTGACATGTACTTTACCTTAATATTCATGTATTGCTTTCAACTGTCGGATCAATTTCTTAGAATTCACTATTAAACTAAGTCCGAGACGTTGGGCTCGTCATGTCAAAAATACAATGCATCATTTTTGTTATGAACATCTAATACTTCATCTCTGTCAAAAGTTTCCAGCTATCCTTGTCAAACAATTATCGATATCGACATGTTATTCATTTATTCCTAATATATGATTTGTATTATTCCCGATTCTACCTATCGTTTCTCCATTCGTATCATCCTCTCGTAGCATAGCAAGCTCGGGTCCAAGTTGTTCGTGATCCTTATGTCTTGATCTTTCCAAGTTGGTTCACGTGAGCCATCGTTATACGAATCTTCTTATCGTCATATCCTCACTAGCATCATGTATAACTTTCCTTTTGGTTGTCTTTGTTCACCGAGGTGGTAGATTTCTCGTGCGTACTTGCCAAATTCTAATCGTCATTGATTTTACTATTTGTATTTTGATATTCATCCTTCTACTTATGAAGTACTCATAGGACTATCCAGCCTTGTTTGTGTATCCTATTTGATGTAATTATGTCGATTTAACCTTGTATCGGGATCACCCATCTAATTCTTGATAATTTATTTATGGTCCTTCCATAATAAGCATTGGAGACGTTTCTTCCGATGTTATGTCGTTTGAATTCCCCTCTCGTATAGTTCGTCTGAAGTTTGATTCCTCACTTCACATGGTAGAACATACTCGACTTCTCAGAATTAAGTCCTTATAGGCAAAAACTGTATCGTGAATCTACACGTAGAAATATCATTTTTAATGGCAGTTGTATGGCTCCTAACAATTTGTCTTGATCGTCATATATTAGTGAGTTGTAGTGTATGAGTTGTATAGCCATCATGGTCGGATCGCCCCTTCCTTGATTTTAGTTGCTTGAATCTTCATATGCTCTATCATATTGGCTTTCTTTAGTCGTCTAAGTATGATCACTTCCCATAACTTAGTAGAAGGCTAGAATATCTTTAGAGTGGCGAGTATCAGGAAGAAGAACGCTATGGCCTAATAGAATAGCTAGAAAATAGAGTCGACGCTCGACCTATCTCCCTAGTTGGTGTTTTTTCATAGGCATGATGAGTCAACATCATATCTCCCGACGTGGCAGCAAAGGCATAATAAGTGGTCCTTGAAAGATATATGATGTCCGCATGTTCTACGCGGTGCACCATGTAGCATAAATTTCTTAATCCAAAATTAGTCGTATTACATAACGAGTTCTACACATAGGTATTCTATATCCTGTACTCATTTAGGAAAATGTGTATGTATGCTCACGTAATATCAAACTTGTATAACTTTTTGATCATTCTAAGATAGAGATATCATCATTGTTGCGATACGAGTATGTTGTATTTAGGCTTCGTCATCGTTGTTGTAACCTGTATTTATTGTGTTGGGGCTATGGATGCGAGTATCTATGGCATTTCAGTGAGTTCACATTTTTGTTGGCAATAGTTGTTTTCATTTTGCTCTTGATAGTCTGATAGATTTGTGAGACGATTCACGCTTAATCTTCGACTTGCAATCCCATGTAAGTGTCGTTTATAGGGAGCACACAATGGTAGTGGTGATGTCTTGAATCTCTTGGCCCCACGTCCAACGTCTTGAACTTCTTATATAAGAGACGACAATTTGATAGTGTACATAGAGATCATGTGTTTATTGTCGTATCTAAAAGTGAGAATCTATGGTATCTATGTAATAAGTCAAGCTTGATAGTTTGATCTATCATATCCATATGAGAAACTACAAATGAGAATCTATAGTTCCATATGTCCACTATGTATGTGAAGCTTATAGTGAGCTCATAGCCCCATAGTAATTCTATGTCCAAACATATAACGTCTATGTTCACGTCTAAGGTGGGAATAAATTAGCCATGTAACATTCTCCATCATGACTATAGTCTTGCAGTCAATATTGTCCAAAACATAATCATCAATTCCATAAAAATTTGTTCATATATCGTACTTGCGTACCTTAAGAGACGAGGCTTGGTGTAGATGATGGACCATGGGTGAGTAGAAAGTAGACAAGAAACAATCGATATTATTTTCATTTACCGCAGGCCTATAGGAAGGTAGACCTGCTCTGATACCACAATATAACGCCCCGATCCTGAAGGATTAAGACGTCACGCAACACAAAAGAAAACGGAAAAAGAAAAGAAAAGAAGAATAGTCAAGAATAAGAAAATTTTCTTTAATTATGACGCATTTGTGCCGATTAAAGAAAGAATTTCGGCAACTTTTCATTTGAAAATTTAACTATTCTTGTGCTGACCAAGCGCACCAATCAAGTATGAGAAGAAAATAGTTGACTAGTCTAATACAAATAAATAATGAATCTAACTATAGCAAACGGTCATCAAAGAAGAAATTAACTAGTCAAATATTCAAGGTACATTACAAGGTTGTCATCAATAAGCGAAAGCATATGCTAGGTCAAAGAATCAACATGAAAAAAATGGATGGTTGACTCGTCAAAAACGTCAAATCATGGTTAAGCATCAACAACCTTGGTCAATTAACTCACAACCAATAAGTTAATATTTAAAAAAAAAGGTCGCAAGTCTCGATAATATTCAAATTAACAATAAGCGGAAGCATGATTGCTCATATTAGTTGACCCTTATACATATTGACTCGGAATGATTAAGTAAAAGTGAGTCAACAATATAACGAATCTCATTGGTCCACGTCGTTCGCCTGCCTCTGAAGGTTACCTGAAAATATTTTTAAAAAATTTGGGCTGAGTGTTTGAACACTCAGTGGTAGTTCGTAACATGCTTTGTCCATCATAAAATAAAACATTTATTTTTAAAAGCATAATTTGGCCAAGCATAATATTCATCATAAGCTCATGATTCGTAGTGGAGACCGACCTATGTGATCACATACTAAGCATATCATATTTCATATTCAGAATTCCTCATATTGGTCAAGTCTAAATCCACAATGAGCTATTGAATATACATATATTCATTTGCGTAAAAAGGACGGAAGCAATTTAGAATATATTTATTTTGAGTTTAGTTAGAAAAACCCACCTCAATGGCTATAGCATGTCATCCAACTTTCTTGTGCAGGAAGTCCTAGGGTTGACGTCCTGATACGATCATAATGTAGCGTACGAGTCTTATGTTCGATTTTTCGTAATGAGCCTACAATATAAACTATATTTATTTATCATGTGGTCGATCTAAAATTATAGGATATCGTAAATATGGGCTTAAGAATTATTAACTTATAGTTTGGGCTCATTCCGATGTCGTTTGGAGGTCAAACGGGCCAAAATTGAGTAATGGGCTTCAATGGGCTAGTGGGCCAAGACCCAAATAAATTAAATGATTTCCAAACTGAAATTGAGCATAAACCATTTGTCGAAATCTGAAATTCACCGCGTCATTGTGCTCGGAATAATTTTTCGAGTAAAAATGGTCAAACTCAAATTTTTAGAGCTGGGCGCTATATTTTTCGAAAACTATATTTTGACCCCAGAATTCTATCTAATTCTCAAATGCATACCCATGGACTTTTGAAAATTATTAAATTGCCCCAAAATTTTAAGAAAGATGACAGTTTCTTCCTAAGGCCATGGGGATGACCGGCAACTCGCCGCCGGCGAGCCCTTGTCACCAGCGACCACTCACCGGAGCATGGTGACCCCATGCCGGGCTCTGGCTGACCGGAAAGTGGCCGGAAAACCACAAACCCGGCAGCACACACATAAAAATGTGCACACACACACACACACAAAATTCAAATTTCAAAAACACTCAAAAGTCAACCAAATCGGACGTATGAACACTCAAATCCAAGTATTTCAAGCTAATGAACAAGAATACGAACTTCGTTTCTGAAAATAGGCGCCAGAACGGTGTCGGCAAGGAAGTGGGTTTCTTATTGCCAGATGAAAATTGCAGAGAATTTAAAGATAAACTCCATTAGAGAAACTTCAATAAAATGTAAAAACCCGTACCCGCAGAAGTCTGCTCCCTACATTTATATCCACATGAACAGTGGAAAAAATAAAAGGAAAAGAAAAAAAGAAAAGGGAAAGTGCAAAAAATAAATAAATAATAAAAACGTAAAACTAATAAGCACGATTCTTCTTCATTCTTTATTCCTTCATGCAAACATCTCTCATCATGCACACTTCTTCACTCCGACTCCTTTATTCACTGCAACAGATGTAGATCTATCTTTTCCCATATCACAATACTCCCACTCAAGATGGGCGTGTATATTACACATACCCATCTTGCCCAACAAGGTGCGAAAAATTGATGCAAACAATGGCTTAGTTAGGAGATCAACTAGCTGCATGTCACTACGAATATTCATAGGTTTGATGAGGCCCTTTCGATATCTTTCACGCACTGAGTGACAGTCAATTTCGATATGCTTTGTCCTCTCGTGGAAAGCAGCATTCGAAGTCAGATAAACAACAACTTCATTATCACAAAAAAGAGGAACTGGTTTAGAACGAGGTACCCCAAAATCATGAAGGAGAATTTCAATCCAAGAAACTTCGCAAGCAGCTTGAGCAAGAGATCGATATTCTGCCTCCGCAGAAGAGCGAGATACAACATTTTGCTTCTTGGAACGCCAAGAAATTAGAGAGCTCCCTAAGAACAGACAAAAACCAGAAATAGATTGTCTAGAATCTGTGCATGTGCCCCAATCCTGCATCAGCAAAGATGCTAGGGTCAAGATTAGTTTTGGATGAGTAAAAAAGACCAAGTCCTATACTGCCCTTCAAATATTTAAGAACTCGATGTGTAGCAGAAAGGTGATGTGTGTGTGGTGCAACAACAAACTGGCTAAGCTTGTGAACAGCAAAAGTAATGTCAGGTCTGGTAAGACAGAGGTAGAGCAGCCCACCAATGAGCCTCCTGTATGGTTTAATATTAGCTAAAGGTGAAGAACCATCTTGAGAAAGTGGAACTTGAGAATCCATGGGAGTAGAAGCTGATTTGCACCCAAGCAATCCAGTATCATGAAGTAAATCCAACACATATTTTCTCTGACAAACAGATATTCCTTGAGAGTTCTGTGCTATTTCAAGACCAAGAAAATACTTAGGCCTGCCAAGATCCTTGAATTTAAAATGTTTCCCCAAGTGTAGTTTATAATCCTCTACAAGCTGTGGATGAGAACAAGCCAATAAGATGTCATCAACATATATAATGACACCTAAATATTGATTGCCTTTCTGTATAAAGTAATATGAATGATCAGCTGCAGATTGTTGTAAACCAAAACTAACCAAGACCTCTGTGAAAGTTAAGTACCATTGCCTAGATGCTTGCTTGAGGCCATACAAAGACCTCTGTAATTTACACACAAGATTCTGATGTTCCCCCTTAATAGATAACCCCTTTGGCAGTTCCATGTAAATGTCCTCATTCAAGTGCCCATAAAGAAAAGCATTATTAATATCAAGATCGTAGAGACTGTACCCTTTAACTGCAGAAATAGCTAGCATGAGCTTAACTGAGACCAACTTGGCAACGGGTGAAAAAGTATCTAAGTAGTCAACCCCAGCTTGCTGTGTAAAGCCTTTGGCTACAAGTCTTGCCTTGTACCTTTCAACTGTTCTATCTGCAAGAAATTTCACTTTGTACACCCACTTGCACCCTATAGCAGTTTTACCAGGTGGGAGAATGGTGACTGTCCAAGTTTTATTTTGTTCTAGAGCCTGTAATTCTGCCTGCATAGCCTCTCTCCACTCAGGATATGCATTGGCCTACTTAAATGATGATGGCTCAGGAACAACAGTTATGGCAGATACAAAATTGGAGTAGGAAGGAGTGAGGTTAGATAGAGTGATGGGAGAGGATAGAGGATATGGAGTGGTTGATTGAACAACACCACATATGTAATCATTGAGATATGATGGTGGCTTGACTGTTCTACCAGACCTAGTTACTGGGAGAGAAGAAGACTGTGAATGTGCAGATGGTGGAGAATGTGTAAAGTCAGGAACTTCAGATGGAAAAGAAGCATGTGAAGGAGGGAGAAGAAGAAGATGGGATGGAAGAGTGGTCTAAAGGAAATGGAGAAACGGGTGAGATAGAAGTTCTGAAAGGAAATATATCTTCATGGAAAACTATATCTCTACTAACAAACACTTTGTTGGTAAATAGATCTAGCACTTTATACCCTTTATATCCTGAAGGATAGCCTAGGAGCACACACTTGTGTGCCCTAGGAGAGAATTTATTTCTGTCTCTGAGAAGAGAAGAAACAAAACACAAACAACCAAAACTCCTAAGATGTGTATAGGTAGGAATATTGTTGAAAAGAATCTGAAAAGGAGTGAGTTTGGAAAGGTGTGGTACAGAAGAGGGGATCCTATTAATGAGATAGGAAGCTGTAAGTATGCAATCCCCCCAGTATTGGATGGGTATGTGTTACTGAAAAAACAAACTCCTAGCTACATTTAAGAGATGTTGATGCTTTCTTTCAACCTTGCATTTTGCTGTGGTCTTTCAACACATGAGTGTTGGACAAGAGTTCCAAATCTATGGAAAATACTAGACAATTGAAACTCAGACCCATTATCACACTTAATGGTCTTAATAGATTTTTGAAACTGTGTATGTATTTGTTGGAAAAACTGTGTAAGAACAGCACCCACTTCACTTTTATTTGACAGTAGATATGTCCATACAAACCGGGAATGATCATCTACAATTGTAAGAAAGTATTTGTGACCAAGAACTGTGACAGGATTAAAGGGACCCCAAACATCACAATGTATTAGATCAAACACTGAATCAACTATAGAATCTGAAAAAGGAAAACTTAGCCTTTTTTGTTTGGCAAGAGGACAGACCTCACAAAGATGTTGAGTTATAGATTTAACATGAAGAAAAGGAGACAATAACTTGAGTTTTTCTTGTTCCTAGATGGCCAAGTCTATTGTGCCATGTACTAGAACTAACTATTACAGAAGAAACACTTGGAATGGAAACTGAAGAAGGAACTGAGTCTGCTGAAAACTGGACTAGATCAAGAACATACAGGTTTCCAACTCTTCTACCCATCCCAATCAACATTCCCTTGGAAGCATCCTGTATAAGACATTGATCACGGGTAAAAGAGACTGAGAAATTGTTTGTTGAAGTCAGACTACTAATGGAAAAAAGGTTATAAGAAAATCTAGGTACATGGAAGACAAAATGCAAGGTTAAAGATGGAGAAAGTTGGACAGTGCCTATACTGGAGATAGGAACTTTATGGCTATTAGGAAGTGTGATAAATGCATCATGCACACTAGTGAAAGTATTAAAACTATCAGAAGAGCAACACACATGGTGAGTTGCTCCTGTATCTATCAACCAAACTAATTTAGACTGTGAAAAGGAAGCAACAAAAGGTGTTAAAGAAAATATTCCACCGAAAGACTGATTAAAATCTGTAGAACCAGTGGAAGAATGAGATGGCCCTGTGTCATTTGTGGCACCTTGATTTTGTATGTGGGGCTGCAGATAGGACAACAGCTGTTGACATTGTTCTAGAGAGAAAAAGGGTAGATGGAGGAACAGAAGGATTAGGAGAAAAGGAAACTGGTTGAGTGGAAACTGGTTGGTTAGGAACACCATCACTGCCATTAACCTGAGCACCAACATTGTGCACAAACCTATGCAAACTTGAAGAAGCTTCTCCTGAATTGCCACGGCCCCTGCCTAGACCAAAGCTAGGAGGGAAACCATGCAGCTGAAAACACTTGTCAATAGTGTGGTTAGTTCTCTGACAATGTGTACAAAATAATCTTTCCTTTCCTCTACCATTGAAATTATGTGCATCATTAATATAACCAGCAGGTTCACTCACTAGTGGAGCCAAAGAACTAGGTAAAACTCCAATATTCTTCTATCTTTCCTCCTGCATAACTAGGGAAAATATCTTGGATAATGGAGGAAAGGGATCCAAACTTAGGAAATGAGACCGAATGGCACTGTAAGAATCATTCAAACCCATCAAAAAATGCACATCAAAGTTTTGTTGCTGATGTTCTCTCCACTTTCCATCACTATTGCATCTGCAGTTACACTCACACCAAGCTTTAGGTTGGAAATCTAAAAATTCATCCCAAATGACTCTCAGATTGGTATAATACGTGTTAACATCAGAAGATCCTTGCCTCAAATTGTACAGGTGCTGTTTTAGTTCATAAATCCTGGCTATGTTCCCTTGAGAAAAACGTTCATGCAGATCACTCCAAATTTGTGAGTCTAAATCTAGGTACATCAAACTAGATCTAATCTGTGGTATAGTGGCATTTCGTAACCATGAAACTACCATCCCGTTGTACCTCTCCCAATGAGGTAGCATCGGATCATTCACATCTACTGGCCTTTTAACTGACCTATCCACAAACCCTAACTTGTTCTTATCTAGCAAAGCTGTTTTCATAGATCTAGACCAATTAACAAAATTAGAGCCATTAAGGAGCTTAGTAACAAGGACGGTACTTGGATTATCACTCGGATGCAAGTACAAAGGATTGGACGGCGGTGGATCGTCCGGCGGGAAAGCTGCGACTTCACGATTTGGTGGACGGACCATGATTCAGCGGAAGGAGATTAACAAACAAACAGAGAAGAAATTGATGCAGCGGCAACCTTGGCCCTAGATACCATATTGCAAGATGAAAATTGCAGAGAATTTAAAGATAAACTCCATTAGATAAACTTCAATAAAATGTAAAAACCCGTACCCGCAGAAGTCTGCTCCCTACATTTATATCCACATGAACAGTGGAAAAAAGAAAAGGAAAAGAAAAAAGAAAAGGGAAAGTGCAAAAATAAATAAATAATAGAAACATAAAACTAATAAGCACGCTTCTTCTTCATCCTTTATTCCTTCATGCAAACATCTCTCATCATGCACACTTCTTCACTCCAACTCCCTTTTTCACTGCAACGGATGTAGATCTATCTTTTCCCATATCACAATATTTCTTAAAAACTTTGACCTCATATACGGTGGCCCAAACGACATGAAAGGTTAAAAATAATTGCATATCTAGAATCCTTACATCAATGCCTTTAAATTCATGTATGGGTTCGACCCCTTCGTCGCCGGGAAAATGTCACCGGAGTTGGTGGAGTAGCTGCGGTTTTGGCCTTGCATGGCCGGCTTCCGGCCATATTTTTGAAAAACTGACTTCGGATCTGGAATCTTCACGTCAAAATGGAGCTTGGGTGAAAGTTTGGTGGAAATCGGCCACCGGAAAATTTTTCCGGTGGCCGGCCGGCAGTGGTTCACGGTGGCCGGTTGCCGGTCGTAAGTCCGGTCAGCTGAGTCTGACCACTCTCTCTCTACCCTTCTCTTTCTCTCTCCACTATTCTTGAAAATGGGGAGAAGTATGATAAAAATGGTAGGTTGATTGTATTTATAGGTGGGTAATTTGCGCGCGTTTTTCATTCAAAACTTCAAAAAATTGTTGAAGTCTCGTACGAAATCCGATTCGGGCTATCTTGGTGTCTACGAACTCGTCTCGATGAGGGCTATAATTAGGTGTGGGTATGGAGTCCTTGTAAAATGTACTTCGAATCGAAATCTATTGAATAAGTTTATTGGGCCTATAGGCCCATTTCTTTTTGGTATAACCTCTTATGTATATCATATTTAGGCCCAATAAGTCTTATAAGCTCATTTTGAATTTTGGGGTGTTACACAAAGAAATGAGTTCAAGCTATTTCACTGGTGTAGTCTAATCTGGAAGGAAAAAAAAAAACAATGAACAAATTAATGTATTCTGGTCCAACACCAAAATAAATCTAACATAATTAGATTAATATTTCATAATTTTTTGAACCTTCATCTAACTCTTAATATTTCATAAGTTTTCTGTATATTAACTCTTAATATTTCATAAGTTTTTCGTACACTAAACTTTTTCTACCTGCTCGATTTTAGTAAAGGGAGGCAGCTCATTTGTTTAAGAATAGATTTTCCAAGGGACAACTTCCATAAATTCAAGAACAAGCTGTCAATATATTGACATTCTTCAAGAACAAGCTGTCAATATATTGACATTCTTCAAGAACAAGCTAATATTTAAGCTTAAAAGGTGCATTCTTCATCCGTCCATTGACATCTCAACTTATACTATATATCAAGTGATATCAAAGTATTCAATTAAAATCATCACATGAAGATGAAACTATGGATCAACAAATCGAAGAGGATGACCAAGAGAGAGTGATTGACCATCTTGATTTGTAACCAACTAAAGAAGAGGAAGTCATTGAAGAAGTTATGCTTGTAAGATCAACTTATATATAATACACTCTCTTTTACAAGATCCAGCGAATTGGAAAAATGACATCATTTTACAAATGATAGAAATGATCGACTTGAGAAGAAAACGGCAATAGATGAAAGTATGCAATTACAAATCTACAAGGAAAAAGAGCATTTGAAAAAGGTATTGAGAAGAATAATTATAATTACTTGCTAAAATAGTCTATCTTTTCGAGGAAATAATGAGAAGCTTTTTGTTGAGAACAATGACATATTTTTGCAAATGATAGGAATGGCGGCAGAGATTGATCTGGTACTAGAGGAGTATTAGCATGCCTTGAATCTATATTGTTTGCCACTACGCAAACTGCATGCCATGTTCTTGTATTAGGCCTTAATTGTCATATTGGGCCTAGCCCATCTGGTGTACTCTATATATTTAGAGGTAGCGCACAAACTTTGTATCTGTAATGTAGCCGTCACTGAACCACGTAAATCTGTGTCTCTTTACATTTTCTGTTTGTTCAATTACTCAATTACTCTATTCCTTCATAACAAGGAGCATGTTCGACGTGCTCAAACACATAAAATACAATATACATATCTTAGTCCTAAGATTCAATGTGAATTTATCCAACTCTTAGCAGGTGAAGTCAGAAGTGCAATCATAAAGAAGGTAAAACATGCAAAATATTATTCTATCATACTTGATTGTACTCCAGATGCAAGTCATGAGGAGCAAATATCTTTAGTTATACGGTGCGTGAATGATTCTACGAACTCACCAACTTTTGAAGAATTATGTATTCAATTTTTAAAGGTGGGTGATACTTTTGGACTCGGGCTTTCGTCAGAGCTTATAAATACACTTAAAAAACTTGATCTTGATTTGGATGGAATAAGAAGTCAAGGGTATGACAACAGATCAAACATGAGTGGAAGACATAAAGGACTAAAGGAGTACAAAGAAGATCACTGAGTTGAACGCGAGAGCTTTTTACACTCCATACGGTTGTCATAGTCTCAATTTGACACTATGTGATATGGCAAACAGTTGCAGAAAGGCTAGAAGCTTCTTTAGAGTGATACAACGTGTCTACACAGTATTCTTTTCCTCTACAAAGCGATGGAAAATCTTCAAAGACCATGTTGTTGGACTCACAGTTAAACCATTATCACAAACTCAATGGGAAAGCCGTCTTGAAAGTGTTAAAGCTATAAAAGAGCAAACCATACAAATTCGAGATGCTCTACTCTTTCTAGCCGAGACAAGTGAAGATCCAAAAATTTAAAGTGATGCTGAAGCCTTAGCAACTAATGAGCTCAATAATTTAGAGTTTTTGCTTAGTTGGAATGTTGATTTGGTATAGGATGCTACAAGCAATCAACAAAGTAAGCAAAACTCTTCAATTTGAAGACGTAGATATTGAAATTGCTATTACACTTTTGTAAGGACTCATTGTATTTTTTGATGACTTTAGAGAGCATGGATTTCAACGTGCCATGAATGAAGCAAAAGTAATTGCTAGTGAGTTGGGTGTTGAAGCTAAATTCCAGAAAGACGCATCATTCGTAGAAAGAAACAATATGATGAAAGTGGCAGTGATGAGATCCAACAATCACTGAAGGAATCTTTCAGGGTTTCTTTAATACAACAACGGTATTTTACAAAAACCATTGTTAATTAGGTGTTGTCTATTATGATTTTTGTTGTAGTGCAAGAACTGTTTGAAAAATTTAAAGAATATGGACTTATTTTTGGATTTTTGTTGAAAGTTGAAAAATTGAAGACCGAGTCAAATGAGAGTTTGTTGAAGTCTTGCAAAAATCTTGAACAATATTTGAAGCACAATGGTAATGCAAACATTATTGGAGATGACTTATGAACATAATTGTTATGCTTGCAACCGTACTTTTCAAACGAAAAGTCAAGAGCATAGCAATAGATGTGCTGCGTTATTTGAAGATGGTAAATTGCTTCCCAAATGCTTATATTTTCTACAAGATTTTGTTAACCATACCGGTTACAGTTGCATCAACTGAAAGATCTTTCTCGAAGTTAAAGTTGATTAAGACCTATTTACGATCAACTATATTGCAAGACATGTTGAATAAGTTGGCTATGTTATAAATTGAAAAAAAATGGTTGATAAGTTAGATTACACAAATTTGATAAATACTTTTGCGTCTAAAACCGTGAGGCGTCTTATATTATATTTTCTATTATTCTTTTGTATTTTTTTCCTTTACTAAAGGGTCCATATTTTTGTTTTCGTGTAGTGGCTCACGTCGTACAGGACCAGCCCTACGTATTCATGCGATAATTCTCGTAGGTTTCACGATAATATTTCCAGTTTTTTTTAATTGTTTAGTATGATTAAATTAATTTAACATGTCATTTTTTTTTTCACTCTACACTTTTACATATTATTCATGACTGAATGGTGGAAGAAAATAAGTCCATGTTTTCATTTTTCTTTTCATTACAGCATATATAATAAGTGTATATGGATATATAATAAGCAATTACTCGTAAAAGATATTAGAACTTTGTTTTTATTATATTTTCTTAATATTAATGAAGGTTTTCTTTAACTTCTAGCTCTTCAAAGACCATTTTTTACATAATACAAAAAATAAAATAAAAAATGAGATATTCCTCTCTACCAAATCAAGAAGTAATATTATATTCATGCATAAATAAGTTGATTTTTTTTTAATTATTTTTTTAAAGTTTTTTCATTAATATCGGACATGTTTCTCTTACTTTTCTTTCAATGACTGTTTTTATTGTATATATATTTATTAAAATAGTAGTATTATAATAATTTGTTAAAACGATTCTCATTTTATTTCTAATTCATTGTGAAGTGTCTTAAATTGAAAATATACACTTTTGTTACAAAAAATTTACAATTATAACTATCGATATATACTAAAAGAATTCCAAAAATTTATTGGCTAATGGGCCTCCTCAAAATCGATTTTGTGTCTAATATATTCTCAAGTGGTTTAAATTTAAAATATACCTTTTGTTACAAACATTTGAAAATTATAGCAATCAATATATACTAAAAGAATTTCAAAAATATATTGACCAACAGGCCACCTCAAAATCGAATATAAGTCGCCCGTGGCTACGGGCACTTGATGTATCCGTCGATTTAGGCAAAAAAGTATTGGCCAACGGGCCGCCTCAAAATTTGATATAGTCGCTCGTGTTGCATCCGCCGATTTAAGGGTATAACAAACCTCCCCCACCAAAACTCGAAGACGTCCTCATCATGTAGGATAACCCTCTTGTCTTCGATCCATTTTCAGCAACAACTCGCTCACCACTAGCGAGTTCTCCCGGCACACCACGTCCGTCAAGACTTTGGCATATATGAGCACATCACGGCTCACACTTGGTTATTTCATCGCCATGTCCTTCCCAGGCTCCACACGGTCCACTTTCGGCATGTCTTGACCCTCATCTAACACTTGCATACCCGAAATATGCTGCATCGTGTTGACCCGAGCCTCCTCATCCACGGATTCAGCGACCACAGCCATTCAACTTCTCCCCACGTTAGCCTTCCGTTCCGGACAGTCCCGTAACTGGTGGTCTTCATCACATATGAAGCACCCGCGAAGCTTGTCCCCGCCTGCGAAGCATGACTCGCCGCACCACCAGCGCTAGATCGTTAAAAGCCTTCTTGTTCCAACCTTTCCCCTTGTCCTTAGCACATCTTGCATCCCCATGTTCGGGCTCTGAAGAGTCACTTGCCTTCAAGTCCACCAACTTCTCGGCAGCGTCTAGTGCAGATGGCAGATCATTGACACCCGTAAGCGCCTTATCTCAGTTTGGGTCAAATACTGCAATACATAAGAGTATTTTAAAATCTTTTTGGCCAACGGACCACCTCAAAATCGAAATAGTATTGGAGCAAAAAAAAATTAAAAACTTCTTGGCCAACAGACCACCTCAATACCGAAATAGTATTTTTTTTTACTAAAAATCAGTCTAGCCTGATCAACCTGAATTGAAAAATAGTATTAATGCCCCGTATTTTTACTTAACTAATTTAGTTAGTTAATCTCAATAGTGGAAATATATTATCAACTTGTAGTATCCGAGATTTCTAGAACAATTGCTTAGATAGCAATAATTGAATCAAGTAGCAACTCGACTTCTCTAGTTAATTCCGAGAGTAATCGATTATTGTAGAATCGAGTAGCAACTCAAATTCTAAAATATCTAGTTTATGAGTAAATCGACTAAGTGCTCAATTTAGTATTTGAATACTTGAATCGATATTAGCCTCGATCATTTTAGCTAAATGTTGAGGGAATTAAAATAGCTCAAGTATGAGCTAATTATTGATTTCTCGATTTTAAATGATTGGGCCAAGG
Source organism: Mentha longifolia (assembly GCA_001642375.2). Taxonomy (NCBI): domain Eukaryota; kingdom Viridiplantae; phylum Streptophyta; class Magnoliopsida; order Lamiales; family Lamiaceae; genus Mentha; species Mentha longifolia. The sequence goes on from CM038114.1 coordinate 35,942,317, forward strand.
CCCAATCGACTAATTCGATTAGGCTACACCCACTTAATAAATTTGGGTCGAACCCAAGTAGAAGCCTGAGATTGAAGCCCATTAATTTAAAGATCCAGATAGTTAGCTAAATCTCTATTTCTTCTATTAATTAAAGAGAAGTCACATGATGCACAAGTACAGCTGGGATCGAATCCCACCCTTTCTGAATAAGGTGTAGACGGATCTCTCAGAGTACAATCTTATTTTACAATATATATATAATAAAGATTCAGACTTTAATAACCATAAATCTCTCAAGTTACAATTAAAATACAAGGGTATTACTACGACTTGAAATCTGGAGCTATAGCACATACTACAGCTAGCAAGAATCCTAAGACCAAAATAGAAAGGAAAACAACCCCTTTCTTGCTTCAGCTTAGCTGTAGAAACACAACAGCACCACCCTAGCTTAACCTGCAAAAAGAAGAGAAAGGGATGGATCAGCTGCATAGTAAAACAACAGACTTCAATCTGCAACTTTTGACCAAATATAAATCTGCAGAACACTTCACTAGTAGGACAAGATTAGCATGAGAGAGGGTAGTATTGGGCTACGACAATCTAACTCCCCAAGTTAACTTACTCATTCAGTCACCAAGGAACAAGCGTCCCTTATACAAAAGACACACACACCCATCCCTTAGCCTCCATTCCACCAAAATCTGGAACACACATATAGACAGAGAAGAAAGAAATGAGGGTGGAAGTGGAGAGAAAGCTTGGACAACAACCAAGAGCATGGAAGAGCTCATCCCTTCAAGTACCAGACTGCTAACATCACAACTTCAAGGTAACGAACCAGATCCTACTTAGAAGAAAGCATGTTATCACCTTTCTTCAAACAAATAGGTCTAGCATAGACACTTTCGAATTTAGAACACACACAACATGCTTATTCTTGCACCTCTTTAAGCACTTCAATCTCTAGAATTTAGAACTTAAGACTATAATCATCATTAATAAAACAAAAAGCGTACACCCTCCATGAATACGCTTCAACATTCGAACCCAGAATTAAACTAAGGACAAGAATACAATTCATACACTGAAAATTTAGAGCGTAAAGAATAAAGGGGAGGAAGAAAGCGAGAGTCGGACCTCCGTCGAGGCCGAAACCTCGACGGCATCAGATCAGCACCGGAGCCGAGCGGCGAGCAACAACACTCAACTGCAAATAGCGGTGGCGTTTCTGTCATCACATCATCAGAACCGAGCTGGTGGAGCAGCTCCGACAGCCGCCGAGATGACAAGGTGCAGCCACGGCATCCTTGACACTGCTGTGCCGAAATCTGCAAACATAAGAGAGAATCCGAGTTAATCGATGATGATATCATTAACTAATAATCAAACCTAATTAACTAAATTCAACTCACTAATAAATCGAGAAAGAGAAGAGACGAATATCCCCTAAGTCCAAAACTCAGGGATTTTAGTGTAAGGGAATCTCGACAGGGTTGTCGGAGAGCGGGAGTTGCGCCGGAGAGAGAATGACAGAAGGTCTGGTCGGAGCTGAGTCCGACGGAGCAAGGCAAAAATTGTCAATCGACGTTTCGGAGTTGGCGCCGTCTCACCGCAACAATAGAACCCCGAAACGAAGAAAGGACCACCGGAAATTGACATTAGAGTCGGTAGGGGTTCCGCCCTAAATTCGAATTAGGGCTCTCCTCCAAGCTTCGATTAGAGAGAAAGAGCCCAACAGAGAATGAAGAAGCCGACGTTGGAGCCGGAACCACGTCGACAGACGCCGATTCTCGATTGTCGGCCGGAGAATCGAGAAGCGGAGGAGAGGAAATCATGGAGAAGTGTAGAGAAGGAAATCACGAAGTCGAGAGAGAGCCAGGTTCAAATTCGTGAAATGAGAGAGAAGAAATGAAAGAGGAGAAAGGGGTTTTGGTCTCTTTTGTGACCCGGGTCGGGTCACCCGCGGCCGGGCTGGACTAAATAGCAAACGGGCCGTGCCATTGAGATGGGCCAGCCTTGTTCAGCTGGGCCGGGTCCTTGTGATACTTGGGCCACAACCAGATTATTAATTTGAGCCCTATCTCTAATTAACTATGGACCGAGACACCATTAATTAAATAGTACTCTACCTGTAATTAGCTTTCGATAATTCGTAGAGAATTATTTCACAATTTCAATAATTAACTTTAGATAAGTTAATTAACCAAAATTAATTAACTGAGAGTTAATCGTAATTGATTTAGCTAATCAATTATGCAATTAAAATTAATTAGCTCAGTTTCACAATAAATCAAAGATTGATTTATTGATAAAAATCTTATGAACCGTTCACATAATGGGATTTATAACTCGAGCCTAGATAACAGTAACCACGTTACTGGATTTAGAATAACCTCCGATCAAATTTAAAACTAAAATCTTAGATAAGATTTTATTCGTTAGAATATGAATCTTACCTCGATTTTTAATCAAATGGTACGCAAAGGAGGGACAATAGCAGAAGCAGAGATCAAGTCTCGTAGCAGTCGAGAAAACCACGAGGTGGGCTTTCTATAAAATAAAGCATGTTTTATTAGATTATTAGCTCTTTTAAAGTGTTGTCATGCCATAAATGTTTTCAGTTTTTGTATGATGCTTATCTGTTAAATGGCGAAATGCCAATTCATAAATCGAATTCTGGTCCTTGAATGATCAGCTATTATTCTTGGACTAGTGTACACATCGATCGTGTCATTCCAGATAGTGACCGATCACGTGACCGAGTGAGGTGGCCACCTCCTCGGACACAACAGACTCAGATATGGTAGAATACTACAGAACCTAGACTGCAGTCACGTTTAAGATAACTCAGTTTTTTGTGAACATAGGCCTTTCAATAAAACCCTATGCTTCACTATGAATGACTTGACAATAAAATGTTTTGGGCATGTGTCCACTGAGTACTTTGTACTCACGCCCTGTACATTATTTCCAATGTGCAGGTTGAGCATGATGAAGGGAGAGTGACCGGTGATGCTTTGTCAAAGTAGCGAGTAGTATTGGTTGAAGATTACTCTTGGTAATACATGTCCTCATACATGTATTCTTAAACAGAATTCCGCTGCATACACTCTGATACTTCTAAATCCTTCGATATAGTTGTAAATCAAGTCAGAATCATGACAAGTGGTGTCGTACTTATTCCGTCTACTATGTCCACCTATCGGTGTTTGTTCTATAATATGTTCGTATCAAATTCCCAAATTTCCCATCTTTTGCAAATTATTTGCTAATTTCCACCATAGTCACGAATCACCGAGCTTAGCTATCGATTAGCAAAGTGCGGTCGTAACAGAGTGGTATCAGAGCCTCAGGTTTGCTCTGAAATCCAAGAATCTTCTTCAAAGTATAGTCTAGACTTGAATCGCTAGACTAAATATAGTCCTTTGACAAAAGCTCGGCACTCCGACTCATCATACTCAACGAGGGAAAGAAAATATGCTTTCTTCAATTGATTAAAAGTTGAAATTTCTTTTAATCACAAGAACTTAGTAAAGACTAGTTATTAGATCACTTAGACAGAAAAGTGAACTCTTCTAGAGAACATAGTTGCTCTAGACACTTGCTTCGAGGAAGTAAGCTTAAATTAAAATCGGAACGAAGTTCCTTTCTTCCCCAGTCAAGCAAAGAGGAGGCAAGGAGTGATGCAAGATGCAAGAAGAGTCGATATGAGAAGTACCATGAAGATCGAGACGAATCCGTCAAGCGATCATTGCCTATTGCCCAAGGCAATTGATTTGAACAAGTTGTTAATGCCTTCAACTTTAGCATACCTCAGTGGTATAATCAAGTAAAATACATTGTGGCAAAATAAGTAAGTCCACTTCAATGTCGAGTGTGTTACTGCACACTTGGAAAGAAAAGAATAATCTAGTAAAGGAAAGAAAGACGAGTTGAGATGAGTTAAGCTCAAATGCTAACGGTTATGAGAATAGAATAAGAAAGAAAGCAAGTTGAGTGATATTCACGATCAGACTACATTATAGCAATGAGAGTCAGGGCGTAGTGCCACTTGGAGTAAATAACTAAATCATTAGAATGTTGTAGCCGAAGTTGCAACTTTTATGAGAAATAGATATGTGAAAAAGAATTTTTCTTTTAAGACGGATAAGCCATATCCGGGATGATTTAGCATCCTACTCCGTTAGACTTTCCAACCATAGTGGTTGATTGTCGAAACGTGCTTGAATAAGGAAATAAATTAGAAGATGAAAACATACAGTTGGGACTACATACAAGGTAGTATTACTACCCACACTTATGCGTCGTTAGCAACGATGACATGACCTATTGCCAGTTTAGTCTCTTATAAAAAATAAGAGAATAGCGGTCTCCTACATTAGGGATTAGTGACAAAATTACGAAGGTAGTGTTTCAATGGAGAACTTTGTGTATTAATGCCTTATGATGTGGCATGTACCCTTTGACCCCTTTGAAGCCAATAAAGTTTTTTCTTTAGAAAATATCAAGTGGGAAAGTTTTTGAACTGAAACGAAAGTTTGTTAAACCTTGAGAATTCATTTTCATCACCCTTTGACTAAGTCACCAAAGTATAGTAGACGGATTCATGCTGAGGAGGTGCTTAGGTGGAACTGACCACTCTACATAATCTCCATCTCAGTAGAATCATTCTTAGACCAGAACTCAGATGGGTATCGACAAGAGGGTTCCCCTCTTTCGACCTTTTGTCATTTCATTTCTACCCTCTGACTATTCTTTCCACACTGGTCTAATAATTTATTAATGAAACTATTTTATTGGACGTCGTGCTAGAATTGACACGTTCTTCCTACTGAAATTTCTTCTAGTGTCAGTTCACAAATTATTTCACTCCGAGCGTATTACGTTTCTTTGAAACCAAAGATAATGAAGAAATTAGTCCATTTGGAAGTTCATGGTATGACAAGAAGCATAGTGCTGCTTGGGAATACCAGAAGTTTGTGGACAGATCAAATGAATAAGAAATTAAGATCTAGAATGGAAGGGTTAAGACCTAGTGTCCAAAAGAAGATAGACCAAGGGTACAGAGATAATTAAGACATATAACAAGATATTTAGGTTGATATGGAGTTGTAGAGAACCTTAGGGAACCTTTAAGAGGATCCTAGGGACCCAGTGAAGAAGCAAAAGAGCCGAATACAAGTATTATGAACCATATCACGATGGGGAGCAGTTTTATTGATATACACAGCACGTAAATCAATGGAGCTCATAAGCCTGTTTATTTGGTGGGTGACACCAAATTAACAGTGATAAACTGTTAAGTTCAAGGAATTGAACTAAACAACACCTATGAAGTTTAATTCCTCATAAGCAGTAGTATCATGTTGCCATGCGAGGACAACTTCTAGTCTAGGTGAGAAGACCGATGATGATCGGCAAATTAGAATCTACAGCAGTAGCAGAGCAAATGTGATAACATATGATAAATCAGAAGATTTAGTCTAGTTAAGATCCATTGTTCAAGGGAGAAGGACCTGTAAGAATGTCCGTTCAAACTAAGGTAGAATTCATTTAATTCTCTATAAGAGAATTAAAGTGAGAATAGTAAGGCATTCTTGAGAAATGAGGACATATGCCAACACCTAAACCACCAAAGAAGAAGAAACAGTTAGATACGACAAGTATGATAAATATCAAAATTTATAAATAAAGTACGACGTAATACGAGATGAGGATAGCCACTCTATATTAAGAAAAGAGACCGAGAATTTCTCGGTAGGAAATAATAAACCCTAGAGGGCATTGATCCAAGAAAGAAATAGTATAATAATTTACAAAATCGTCGAGAACCTTAAGCAGATCAAGGTGTCAAGAAAAGTACAAGTGGAGGAAAATATTATGCCCAAGTTAAGTTCCCACAAAAGGGAAAGTGAAACATAATCACAGTATGATAGTAACAGAGAAGATCACAAGGAAAAGGATGAGAAGTAGGAAATAATGGCGTATCAGAGATCTTACAACCGCCACCTAAAGTCTCCCAGTTCAATTGTTATTCTCGGTGGAGAACAACCCAAAACACCATGATAGTTTTCCCCACCACCACCCCGACTCCCACCTCAGAGCTAAGAATGTTTTGGGGACAAGCGACGACAGAAGGCGAAGGCCTATGCGATGAAGCATGAACAATTCACTAAGGGCTAAGAAAACTTGGTAGGTATGAACCAACCCCTCGATACACCTGCAATAATCCTGTTTGATAATCAGTACTTCACTTTCCATTATAGCAAAAGCATGCATAGATAATCTAATATTAGGAACATAACAAATAGAGACAGATATGAGAATTACCTCATAGGTGGGGAATCTAGAATTGAACATATGTTCACAGTAATTTCTAAAGAACCATCTCCGCAGCATACTATGAAGAAGGTTGGTAGAATCCTAAGAATGGACTGGCTAGTTGAAAACTATGCTACCATCCTCTACAAAGAGAGATAGATTTCCTTTAGAATGCTAGATAAGGAACCGACAACCTTCCATGGAATTTCCTTGAATAAGCGAAAATCGGTGAGTTCCGCCATCCAAGCAGAAACCTTGATAAGGAAAGGAAACCCAGCGTACCTCGTTTACCTGGACGAGGAACTAAAGGACAAGAAGGAAAAAAAAGATCGAAGATGGAGAGATCGTTTGTGAATTTCCTGATGTTTTCCAAACGTACTACCAGGACTACCACCTGATAGAAAGATAGAGTTTACCATCGATTTGGAACCGGGATCAGCCCCGATATCCAAGGTACCGTACAAGATGGCTCTGAAGGAACTGGAAGAACTCAAGGTACAACTCTAAGAGCTTCTAGACCTAGGTTTTATCAGACCCAACGTATCACCATGGGGAGCACCGGTACTATTTGCAAAGAAGAAAGATGGATCCATGAGGATGTGTATAGATTATCGAGAGCTGAACAAGTTAACCCTCAAGAATAATTGTCTATTGCCTAGAATTGATAACCTGTTTGATTAGCTCAAAAGAGTAAGCATGTTTCTAAGATAGATCTAAGATCGGGTCACCCTTAACTGAAGAACCGACCAGAGCACATATCTAGGGCGGCCTTTCAAACCTGATATGGCCACTATGAATTCGTAGCCGTGTCGCTTGGTTTGACCAATGCACCAGTAGTATTCGTGGACCTCATGATTTGTATTTTCCACCCCTACTTGGATAAATTCACCCTGGTTTTCATAGATGGTGTGCTAACCTATTCAAAGAACAATAGATAAAGAAATAATTGAGAATAGTGTTAGGAACTCTAAAAGTAGAGAAGCTCTACGCCAAATTCAGTGAGTGCGGGTTTTGACTTGGGAAAATAGCATTTTTAGGATGCATCGTGTCAGCTAAAGGGATTAAAGGGAATCCTACAAAAGTATGATCAGATCAGAAATGGCAATCGTTATCGACACCAAAGCGAAATCCGAAGCTTCTTAGGATTGGCTAGTTATTATCAGAAAATCCTAGAAAGATCCTCCAAGGTATCAAGATCAATAATGTGATTCTTGAGAAAAAGAATTCAGAAATACATGGACTCCGTAATTGTGAGTCAAACCTTCAACAGTTAAAATAAAAATTGACAAGCACCCCAATTCTGGCGGTTCCAGATCTAGACAAAGGGTATGTGGTTTACACCGGCACCTTCAAGAACAGATTAGAATGTGTTCCGATGCAAGAATGGAAAGTAATAGCCTACGCCTCACGATAGCTCAGACTCTGCGAGCTTCATTACCTAACACATGACCTAGAATTAGCAGTACTTGTGCATGCCCTGAAAATCTGGAGATACCGCCTCTATTGAGCTCGGTGTGAGGTTTTCACAAATCACAAAAGCCCAAATACTTCTTCGAGCAGAGAGACTATGACTATGAAAGACTGTGAACATGGAATCAACTATCACCCGGGCAAAGCCAACATATTTGCAGGTACTTTTCATTGCACAACTCAGTTAAAACCATCATTTCTCTTGACCAACTAAGAAGCACTCCTCCCGGAGTTTCAAGAACTGAACTTAGAAGTTGTGTTATATTTGAGACTACCCTTCCAGTAATTAAGTTACACTGATATGAAAACTTCGCGAGAGAGAACATCAGTTATATTCTTATTCCGTTTGGAATAGAATCTAAAAGAGAGGATTCCCTAAATCTTTATTTGGGTGGAAGCAATTAGCAAATTGCTTCTTACGTGAGTATCCAGATATAATTTAGTATTAGGGTCCCTTGATCAAGTAGGTGTCTAGTAGTTCTGGCAAGTTGAGTAGAAGTGTAACCAAGGTAAGATTTCTTAGAAGATGATTTTCTAGTGGTACTTTCTAGAAAGAATCAAATAGCAATTTGATTACTATGGTTCTTAGATAAGAACTGCACAAACGATCAAGTATACGAATAGACTATCTAGTTAAGCAAACAAGTAGTGTTTATCATTAATGAGTATATAGATTACGGGGCCTAAGCCCACTAGTTAATCTATCGAACCAGGCTATCTAGATGAACTAAAAACCGAAGCCATTAATCTTAGACTCAAGAGAAGTAATAGTTTTCTCTATAATCCATTTCCTAATTAAGGGATCATCGCCACTATAACCATAGCACCTAACTTGAGACGTCAAATACTAGGCACGTAAGGACGCAAATAATGCAATTATTGCCAAAGGAAGACTTTGAATTCCACCCAGTAAGGAGCTATGGACGAGATTTTAAGTGAAGCTCACGATACGTCATATACCGTCCACCCTAGTAGCAAGAAGATATACCAAGACCTGAAAATAAATTATGATTGGATAGAATGAAGAGAGATATGTAGCTTCATTCTTTAGAAGATGCCTAGCCTGTCAGCAGGTAAAGGCTCTGCACAAATTACCTTATGGCAAATTACAACCTTGGAAAATTCCGTAGTGGAAATGGGAGCATATCGCCATGGATTTTGTAATAGGACTACCAAAGTGAAGAAGAGGAAATACAACCACCTAGGTGATCGTAGATCAACTTACAAAAAGCCCACACTTTTCCCGATTCCAATAATGTACGAATCAGAGGAGTTAGCTTAGTTGTATGTTCGCGAGATAGTATGCCTCCATGGAGTATCAATCTCGATCACGTCAGACCGAGATTCAAAATTCATCTCTAGATTTTGGATGAGCTTGCAGAGAGAACTTGGAACTAGATTGAATTTTAGTTTGCCTTTCACCCTCAGATTGATGGGCAATCAGAAAGGACCATACAGGCCCTAGAGGACATGTTGAGAACGGTAGAAATTGATTAAGGTGGTCATTGGGAGCCAGTGGTACCATCGATTTAGTTTGACTACAACAATAGCTATCAGGCGACCATAGATATGGCACCATATAAAGCGTAGACCACCGCTTTATTGGGATGAAGTTGGTGAGAGAAAGATGTTAGGCCCTGATGCAATTAGTGACATGATCGAGAGCGTGCGCCAAATCAGAGATAGAATTAAGGAAGCTCACGATAGATAGAAATCTTATGCTGACAATCGTCGAACCAAGATTCAGTTCGAAGTAGGAGACAGGGCGTTTCTAAAAGTATCTCCTTCCAAGGGAATAGTGAGATTTGGAGTTAAAGGAAAACTGAGGCCACATTTTATCGGACCTTACGAAATTTTAGAAAGAATCGGACCAGTAGCCTATAGGCTGGCGTTGCCGCCAAGCCTTGGAAATATGCACAACGTTTTCCATGTTTCACAACTTCGAAAATATGTGCACAACCCAAAGCCCGACGAAGTAGAACTTAATCCAGATTGAGTTATGAGAATAAACCTGAAGCAATCTTAGACCGGAATGTACAGCGGGCTCAGAAATAAGTACATCACTTCGGTGAAAGTTTTGTGGAAGCCCCACGGTCAGGAAAAAGCCACGTGGGAGCTTGAGAATAAGATGAAAGAGAGGTACCCAGAATTATTTAACTAATGTACTTAAATTTCGGGACGAAATTTCTTTTAAGGGGGGGGGAGGATGTAATGCCCCGTATTTTTACTTAACTAATTTAGTTAGTTAATCTCAATAGTGGAAATATATTATCAACTTGTAGTATCCGAGATTTCTAGAACAATTGCTTAGATAGCAATAATTGAATCAAGTAGCAACTCGACTTCTCTAGTTAATTCCGAGAGTAATCGATTATTGTAGAATCGAGTAGCAACTCAAATTCTAAAATATCTAGTTTATGAGTAAATCGACTAAGTGCTCAATTTAGTATTTGAATACTTGAATCGATATTAGCCTCGATCATTTTAGCTAAATGTTGAGGGAATTAAAATAGCTCAAGTATGAGCTAATTATCAATTTCTCAATTTTAAATGATTGGGCCAAGGCCCAATCGACTAATTCGATTAGGCTACACCCACTTAATAAATTTGGGTCGAACCCAAGTAGAAGCCTGAGATTGAAGCCCATTAATTTAAAGATCCAAGTTAGCTAAATCTCTATTTCTTCTATTAATTAAAGAGAAGTCACATGATGCACAAGTACAGTTGGGATCGAATCCCACCCTTTCTGAATAAGGTGTAGACGGATCTCTCAGAGTACAATCTTATTTTACAATATATATATAATAAAGATTCAGACTTTAATAACCATAAATCTCTCAAGTTACAATTAAAATACAAGGGTATTCCTACGACTTGAAATCTGGAGCTATAGCACATACTACAGCTAGCAAGAATCCTAAGACCAAAATAGAAAGGAAAACAACCCCTTTCTTGCTTCAGCTTAGCTGTAGAAACACAACAGCACCACCCTAGCTTAACCTGCAAAAAGAAGAGAAAGGGATGGATCAGCTGCATAGTAAAACAACAGACTTCAATCTGCAACTTTTGACCAAATATAAATCTGCAGAACACTTCACTAGTAGGACAAGATTAGCATGAGAGAGGGTAGTATTGGGCTACGACAATCTAACTCCCCAAGTTAACTTACTCATTCAGTCACCAAGGAACAAGCGTCCCTTATACAAAAGACACACACACCCATCCCTTAGCCTCCATTCCACCAAAATCTGGAACACACATATAGACAGAGAAGAAAGAAATGAGGGTGGAAGTGGAGAGAAAGCTTGGACAACAACCAAGAGCATGGAAGAGCTCATCCCTTCAAGTACCAGACTGCTAACATCACCACTTCAAGGTAACAAACCACAGATCCTAACTCTTAGGAAAGAAAGCATGTTATCACCTTTCTTCAAACAAATAGGTCTAGCATAGACACTTTCGAATTTAGAACACACACAACATGCTTATTCTTGCACCTCTTTAAGCACTTCAATCTCTAGAATTTAGAACTTAAGACTATAATCATCATTAATAAAACAAAAAGCGTACACCCTCCATGAATACGCTTCAACATTCAAACCCAGAATTAAACTAAGGACAAGAATACAATTCATACACTGAAAATTTAGAGCGTAAAGAATAAAGGGGAGGAAGAAAGCGAGAGTCGGACCTCCGTCGAGGCCGAAACCTCGACGGCATCAGATCAGCACCGGAGCCGAGCGGCGAGCAACAACACTCAACTGCAAATAGCGGTGGCGTTTCTGTCATCACATCATCAGAACCGAGCTGGTGGAGCAGCTCCGACAGCCGCCGAGATAACAAGGTGCAGCCACGGCATCCTTGACACTGCTGTGCCGAAATCTGCAAACATAAGAGAGAATCCGAGTTAATTGATGATGATATCATTAACTAATAATCAAACCTAATTAACTAAATTCAACTCACTAATAAATCGAGAAAGAGAAGAGACGAATATCCCCTAAGTCCAAAACTCAGGGATTTTAGTGTAAGGGCATCTCGACAGGGTTGTCGGAGAGCGGGAGTTGCGCCGGAGAGAGAACGACAGAAGGTCTGTGGCCGGAGCTGGGCAAAAATTGCCAATCGACATTTCAGAGCTGGCGCCGTCTCACCGCAACAACAGAACCCCGAAACGAAGAAAGGACCACCGGAAATTGACATTAGAGTTGGTAGGGGTTCCGCCCTAAATTCGAATTAGGGCTCTCCTCCAAGCTTCGATTAGAGAGAAAGAGCCCAACAGAGAATGAAGAAGCCGACGTTGGAGCCGGAACCACGTCGACAGACGCCGATTCTCGATCGTCGGCTGGAGAATCGAGAAGCGGAGGAGAGGAAATCACGGAGAAGTGTAGAGAAGGAAATCACGAAGTCGAGAGAGAGCCAGGTTCAAATTCGTGAAATGAGAGAGAAGAAATGAAAGAGGAGAAAGGGGTTTTGGATCTCTTTTGTGACCCGGGTCGGGTCACCCGCGAACGGGCTGGACTAAATAGCAAACGGGTCGTGCCATTGAGATGGGCCAGCCTTGTTCAGCTGGGCTGGGCCCTTGTGATACTTGGGCCACAACCAGATTATTAATTTGAGCCCTATCTCTAATTAACTATGGACCGAGACACCATTAATTAAATAGTACTCTACCCGTAATTAGCTTTCGATAATTCGTAGAGAATTATTTCACAATTTCAATAATTAACTTTAGATAAGTTAATTAACCAAAATTAATTAATTGAGAGTTAATCGTAATTGATTTAGCTAATCAATTATGCAATTAAAATTAATTAGCTCAGTTTCACAATAAATCAAAGATTGATTTATTGATAAAAATCTTATGAACCATTCACATAACGGGATTTATAACTCGAGCCTAGATAACAGTAACCACGTTACTGGATTTAGAATAACCTCCGATCAAATTTAAAACTAAAATCTTAGATAAGATTTTATTCGTTAGAATATGAATCTTACCTCAATTTTTAATCAAAGGGTACGCAAAGGAGGGACAATAGCAGAAGCAGAGATCAAGTCTCGTAGCAGTCGAGAAAACCACGAGGTGGGCTTTCTATAAAACAAAGCATATTTTATTAGATTATTAGCTCTTTTAAAGTGTTGTCATGCCATAAATGTTTTCAGTTTTTGTATGATGCCTATCTGTTAAATGGCGAAATGCCAATTCATAAATCGAATTCGGGTCCTTGAATGATCAGCTATTATTCTTGGACTAGTGTACACATCGATCGTGTCATTCCAGATAGTGACCGATCACGTGACCGAGTGAGGTGGCCACCTCCTCGGACACAACAGACTCAGATATGGTAGAATACTACAGAACCTAGACTGCATTCGCTTTTAAGATAACTCAGTTTTTCGTGAACATAGGCCTTTCAATAAAACTCTATGCTTCACTATGAATGGCTTGACAATAAAATGTTTTGGGCATGTGTCCACTGAGTACTTTGTACTCACGCCCTGTACATTATTTCCAATGTGCAGGTTGAGCATGATGAAGGGAGAGTGACCGGTGATGCTTTGTCAAAGTAGCGAGTAGTATTGGTTGAAGATTACTCTTGGTAATACATGTCCTCATACATGTATTCTTGCATACACTCTGATACTTCTAAATCCTTCGATATAGTTGTAAATCAAGTCAGAATCATGACAAGTAGTGCCGTACTTATTCCGTCTACTATGTCCACCTATCGGTGTTTGTTCTATAATATGTTCGTATCAAATTCCCAAATTTCCCATCTTTTGCAAATTATTTGCTAATTTCCACCATAGTCACGAATCACCGAGCTTAGCTATCGATTAGCAAAGTGCGGTCGTGACAGTTACAATAATTTGTCAATTGTTGTTATCGATACAAACTAAAAGAATATCTAAATCTTTTGGGCGGGCCACCTCAAAATTGAAATGGTGTTAGGTAGCCCGAGCCAAAATATTTTACTTTCTTTTTCTTTCCTTTCTTTTTTTCTATTTTGGGAAGAGTAACAAAAACACCCTCAACATTGAAACATTTTTCTGACCATGGTTCGATCGGTTGAACCGTTTAATAAATAAATTAATAAAAATATCTATTGTGTATTTATAAATATCAAAAATTTCATGATTTATATAGTACAGGTTCATAAAAATTTAAGAAATACATGTTAAAATCAATAAAAAAATATACATATTCGTATTATATATATTTATACTCAAAATATATATTTATAATTTTATAAATGAACATAATGTTGTTGATAATGATTCAAAACTAATTGAATAATGGATGTATATATTGTAAGCCTTAAATAAGTATTATTTAGTGATGTGGTGTAGTGGTACAAAACATAGTATATCATATGGGAGATCATGAGTTCGAATCCTCCAATACGCATAATTAAAATTTTAAATTTTATGTGTAATATAAATAGATTATAATAATAATTAATATATTAATATATAAATAATAATTAATATGTATAAATATAGATTTTAGATAAATAAGAATGGAGGCCGTAGGAGACGCCACGTAGGCGCGTGGATCGTTGTGGTGCTCCGAATCTGCAACGGAACGTATAATATATATATTGATTGATATAATAATAATTAATATATTAATATATATAAATAATAATTAATATGTATAAATATATATATTTTAGATAAATAAGAATGGAGGCCGCATAATTAAATTTTTAAATTTTATGTATAATATAAATAGATTATAATAATAATTAATATATTAATATATATATAAATAATAATGAGTATGTATAAATATATAGATTTTAGATAAATAAGAATGGAGACCGTAGGAGAAGCCACATAGGCGCGTGGATCGTTGTGGTGCTCCGAATCCGCAACGGAACGTATAATATATATATATATTGATATAATAATAATTAATATATTAATATATATAAATAATAATTAATATTTATAAATATATAGATTTTAGATAAATAAGAATGGTAGGCGCGTGGATCGTTGTGGTGTTCCGAATCCGTAACGGAACGTATAATATATACTACTATATATATATATATTGATATTTATATTTTTTATGACAAAAATTGGAAGAGAACAAGAATTGAAAGAGAGCGATCGGAATGTTTCAAGAAAAAGGAAATATGAATCCAAAATAATAAAATTGAGGTACTTGACTAATCAAATATTTTGTGATGTGAGAACTCGACGGAAAAAAAAAAAAGCTCCTTGAAATTGAAAAAGTCATAAGAAAATGGCAAGATCAAAGATGGGCCACGTCCCAAAAAAAATGGAACTCTATATAGTACTCCAATTTATTCATATGCACACAAAATAAATGTAGTAGTTGGAATTAATGACAAATGTTTCATTTGAAAATTGAAAGTAGGGATAGTCTTGTAATTTCTGACCCCACCCATTCTCTTGTCATCGTTCTCATTATTATTATTTTTCGCTTTCATGAAAATAACAAATTATTGAGAAGATAGCTACAATCGTCTAAATTAATTGGAAGAAAGGAATAAAACCATTTAAATATATATATATATATATTATATAGGGATGAGTTATGATGAAAACTAATTATTACGTGAAACCTGCAACCCATTATAAAATGTTGCATCTCAAATGATGCATTATATGCATAAAAATTTCATAAATCTCATATTGTTTATGTACTTATATGCATTAATGCATAAAAATAAATAAATAATATATTTTATTATGCAACATTTTATGGATTATCATAAAAATCAACAATTTATGATGGTTTGCAGGTTCACGTAATAATTTTTTTCATAAATGCACATATTATGATATATGCTTATACTAATATTAGTTTTATATATATTTGCATCCTTTGCTTTGTACGTTGTTAAAAAAAAATACATATATATGTCTCCGTCTCATCTGAGTATGTATAGTTTTCTTTTTTGTGTTGTCCTAATAGAGTACGTATATTCAATTTTTTGACGACATACGGAACACCACCGCAAATCCACTATACTCCATCACAAATCATTTTATCCTTACTCTGAATCAACTTATTTACTATAATATCACACCACTTAACAGTTTACTAATATTAAAACTTGTGCCGGAAGTTAACGTCCAATATCTAAAATTATATATATATATTTGCAACTTATTTGATCGATAAATATCATAATATTTAATTAATTTGTTTTTAAAAAGAGAAACATCAAACTATATTTATACAATGCAAGTTTAGCTATAAAATGATAAATTGATGCAGATATGTCAAAAGGAAAACAAAATTTTACATAACGTATTTTAACATTGGGTAATTCTATCCACAACCCCCGATTTACTCCACACAACCTCCGATTTAAAAAATAAAGTAAAAATATATTAGGTTTACTAATCTATCCCTTAGCCCCATAAAAAGAGACGAAAATTATTTTCATAACCCCCAATACCAAAACAATTCTTAATCACATTCCAATCTCCTTAATCTGCAAATAGTAATCTCATTGAACTGCGAGGGGCTACAGCTAGCTACACCTTAATTCTTCTTCGTTCTTCCCTTTTTTCTTTTTGAGAAAGTTTACTTTAATTATGAAACTCTCAATAATTTGCAATATTCTGCAAATCAAATCAAGGTGTTCTCTCTATGCGGTGCTCTCTCTCTGCCTATGTTAACTTACAAGAAACCTATAGCAAAGTGAAGGCTTGAAGCCGCATCCCGTCATGGTTGCTTACAAAAAATCATATGTTTCATTCATTTCGATAAAAGGATAATGAATTACTGTAGCTTTGAAGGTTAACTGAAGAAAATTGTTTACTTTCATAAGTTCAGTTGATGAATTTTTCAAAACTTTTGACGAATTCGTAGTTTCAAATATTTACTGGGGTTATGAAAACAGTTTTCGTTTGTTATTGGGGGTTGTGTGTGGATAGTTTATTCATTATTTTAATTTGGGGGCTAAGGGGTGAATTAGTAAAATTAATATTATTTTTAATTTACTTTTAAAGTCGGAGGCTGTGAGGAGTAATTTGGGGGCTATGGATAGAATTACCCTTTAACATTTATTACTATTGAAAAAAATAAAGGCCCACAAAATAATTGATCAGTGAAGTATATAAGCAACATACACATTGAATTCTTGACACCTTGCAACAAAATAATATAAGCAGAACTAGGACTCATTGATTAGTTAAGTCCATACATAATATAATGTCATTGTCATCATTGACATGTTGAATATAATATCACGGAATTTCATTATTTTATTTTATTTTTCCTTAAAGTACAATTAACTCTTTTTATTTTAAATTTGCTAATTGCCCGAGTTGTTTCCTAATCCATCCATGGTAGAGGTCTTGGGGCAAAATAATAAAATAAAAATCTATAGTTCTCAAGTTCCAAGATTTAATTAATCAAAACTGAGATATCCCTTGATTCGCAGCAGTCCCATTATATTATACTACTATATTCTATATACTTTAATTCCTGAATAACAGTGGCTTTGACATTTGTTGTATTTTCATTATAATTATATTGATAAATGATTATCACAAATAACTTGTTGAAAAAAATTATAAATGCTCCCCTATCCACCGTGGCTGACGTGGCAGTGCCACGTCAATAATATTTCTATTTAGGAGTTTTTTTTAGTAGGGTTTAGTTTTTTTTGATAGGGTCTATTTTTATAAGGTATATTAATTATGATTTTCCTTAAATAATTTACCGCCACGTCATCCGTGGGTATATTGGGCATATTAAGTATGCCCACGGTGGATAGAGAAGCATTCCTCTGACAAAAATATCCCGAAACATTAGTTTTTTCCAAATTTCCTCCAGTTATGACTAAATTTGAAAGAACCCAACTATAATTTTCAATGGGACACACTTGGGTCAGCCGGAGGCACCGTGCGACCAGGCTAAAATAATGGCACTTTTATTCATATAGATTGACACTTTTCTGTATAAAGATTGACACTTTTAAAAATTGTCATTTTATTCGTAAAATAATTATGTTAAAGATTGACACTTTTATTCATATAGATTGACACTTTCTGTATAAGATTGACACTTTGGGCCCGGCCGCACGGTGACTCCGGCTGACACAGGTTATTGTCATTTTCAATTGCATCAGTTATTTCCATTTTTCTAATTTTAATTACTATATAGACTAGAGTGTGTCATGAATTTTTGACAATTTTTGCATATAGGAAAAAAAAATATATCAATTTAGACATTGTAAAATCTATTTTAGATATATAATATAAAAAAAATATAAAAATTACCCAATTTTTTGAATATGAGACTAAAATACCCTTACTTTTGAGTACATGGTCACTCTCTCTCTCTCTTCCCTCTCTCCTAGGGTTGATAAAGTAGCAGTCTGACCCGACCCGGCCCGACCGGCTCGGTCTGACCCGACCAACTCGGCCCGACCCACCCGGCCCGGCCCAAAAAATTTATTCCAGTTTTTTTTTTTTTTAAATCTTTCGAAATGTGCAATTACGCAGTACTTTTATGTTCCTTTAGTACTGTTTACCCTGGTAAGTGGTAAACGAATAATGTCAATTTGTAACTGCATTACGCAGACCCGACTCAATGTATTTTGAGGCCCTGTGCTACTTATAAAATTAGGCCCTTAAATTTTATCAAAATATTTCGTATCGACTTTGAAATAATAATTATATTACGATAATATTTTATAAAATATTAAACAAATATGCAAAGAGACCAATTTGATGCAAATTCTCAATTCTAAAATCTCAATATCTCACACGCTAATACACAAAGTGAAGTAATATTTTTTTTTTCGTAATGATGAATAAATTAAATTCTATTTTTTAAGTAGTGAGAAATCAAAATTACTTACAAATAAATATGAAAAAGATTTTCCGTTGAATTCCATTAATCCACATGGAATTAATGTTATAGATGTTGAGTGTTGAAAATTTAAAAATCAGAGTTAAAATTGATTAGAGTTCAATTTTTTTGGAGAAAGAAATAGTGAAAAAAAAGGCGAAAGAAAAAAGAGGGAAGAAGAAGAAAACATGGAAAATATTAAAGAAAGAAAGAAAGAAAGAAAATATTCCGTCTCAACTAATTATGGACATTTACTGTAGATTCAAAAACCAAGAGAGTGGGAAATATGTGGCTGTAATTAATTTTGAGGAGAGAGAGTTAATTGTAGTCAAGTATTCTTTGTCATTTTAGGAAATATGTCTAATTATTGAGACGGACTAAAATGGAATACGTGTCTAATTAAATGAAATGAAGTTAGTATTAAAGAGAGAAAGAGGGAGTGCGGAAGCGAAAATACTATTCCGTGTATTAAAGAGGAGGAAGAAATAAGAAAGGAAGATTAAAAAATACTGGACATGGGCTTTTAAAAAAAACTGTCGGGCATGATGTAAATTTTTTTGGGCCTTATTTTTTGGGGCCCTGTTATAATGAACAGGTTAGGCCGACTCATAGCCGGGTCTGACATTACGCAATACGTTTATGTTCTTTTAATACTGTTTACTGGTAAGTGGTAAATGGATAATATCAAATTGTAACTGTATTACGCAGTACGTTTATGTTCTTTTAGTATTGTTTACCAGGCGGATCGGGGTGGGCCAGGCTGAGCTGCTATTTTACCAACCCTAGGGGAGAGAGAAGAATATTTTTGTCCACCAAAGCAAAAATTGGGTATTTTTGATGTAAATTATATTACAAAACTAAAATTGATTTTACAAAGTCAAATTGGGTAAAAATGTATATTATCTCTTTTGCATATTCAATACGAATTTCGAAATTCCCAAAAAAAAAAAAAGTTAAATTGCTCCAACATAAAGAAAAGAGAGACCAACAGTGTTATGTTAATTATAATAAAAAAAATGAGATTATAATAAAGAGGAATAAAATAAAGTGAAATGTTGGAGAAAGCATCCACCATTCATTGAGATCTAAGAATTCTTTGTCCCAATATTTCTCTTCAACAATTGGCCAATTTATCTAGTGGACCATTTTGACAGCTCAAGATTTTTGTATTTTCTTCCTTTCTTTACACAATATACATATTTATACTATTGTAGATATTTTTGCACGTACATATTAATATTAATGAGATGCATTTGAAATGAATTGCATATGAGCTAAAAATGTTAGAGCGATATTTCACAAATTTACAATACAGTCTAACTCTAGGTTAAAAATTTTATTTATTTTTATGTTATATATTAGAGGCAAAATATATTGAAATCCATAGTTCGGGTGGACATATTTAATGAGCCCAACAGCTGATGTGATAGAGGTATATTTGAGAATAATTATTATTAATATACTTTATAAAAATAAACCCTACTAAAAAAATTAAATCATAATAAAAAATTATTTACGTGACACTGTCACATCAGTAAATGTGCACATTAAGTATGTCTCACGGTGGGTAAAGTAACATTACTAATAAATGAGATATCAAAAGTGTTAATTTTTCTTTCTTGATTCTCAAATAAATAAATAAAAATATTATCGTGTGGAAAAAGTGGGAAATGGAACCGAAGATTAATTAAAATACAGCGTGTGGTGCACCCACTGAACCAAAGTGGCGAGCGCAATGGTCCCATCCCATCCCCACATTAATTTATTTTTATGGGACCATAAAATACTTTCTCGTTCCTTTCCAACTTTATATAAATACTAGTATTGCACCCGTGCGATGTACGGAAAATATTTTTTATTTCTAAATAAAAATAATTATAATATAAAGTGACATGTTTATAAGAACATGTTAGCCATTTAAAAATTTTCGACACCTCTAAATATTCTATAAAATTTGAATAAAAATCACACAAAGTAATTTTATTTTTTTTTGAAATTTTCTCGTATTCAAATTGAATTCACGTTTGAAAATTTTCTGAGTTCTAAATGAATGAAATATTTATCTAGCCTAGTATAAAGGACTAAACACACACCACACACACACACACACTCAAAATATGGTAATATGAATTGCTCACACGCCATAATTAATTTGTAAATCTTAATTTATTTTGTATCATATCGTTAACATTTTTAGTGTATTATATTCATATGCTTACTATTTGTAACCAATAGCATGACGTATATTTAGTGAAAAGATACCTAATTTTTAATTCAATTAATACTTTTTATTTTATTTCATAAACTAACAAAATAAAAAATCATTAGTAGATTCCTAGCTCATTTTCATAGATCGTTATTAAATTTTAAAATATGAATAAATTGTGTTATCATAATACGATAAGATTTATAACACTATCAATCAAGTTGCCCGAGTGCGCTCTAAATTATTATAATCATTCAATTATATATGTGTGTGTGTAAAAAAAATGAAAATTCATAAAAAATATATCACATACTAAAATATTTTAAATTTTAATGGTCAAACACTCAAAGGAATTAAAAAGATAAAATACATTTAAGTAACACAAACAATGAGAAAAATTAGTTAGTCAAATTAATATTATTACTTAAATTTTTAATTAATACTATATTAAATTAATTAATTTAATGAACAAAAACTATGACTTTTTGGACTAATAAATGTATTAAAGTGCATAGGAAATGATATATAGTAGTATTACATTTATAATATGAATAACTTAATTAAATAAAAATAATAATAAGGTTCAAATATCTATGATTTTGGAGGGAAAATATACTATCTTACTTTCTTATATTAACGTAGATTAGACCCAATAATTCAAAGATCATTTTTAAATTAATTTTTAAGAAATATTTGGAGACAAAAAAAATGAGTAATAAGCTTATACTATCTCAACAAAACCCAAGCGAAATTATAAGCGAAAAACTCTTCTATAAACATATAATGTACTAGAATATATATATATATAGTATACGGTATTTAACTAATTATAAGAGATTGGGAATGTTGTATTTATTAGCTATAGATGCATATTAGTTGGTTTGAGTAAGTTGAGTTCAAATTCAATTCGCAAATCATACAAAGAATATAAATTGTACTAAGGGCCTGTTTGCTATCCATATACTAGTATATCAGATATCAAATAGAGGTATGTGTATGATATATCAGGTATGGGTATAAGATTGATTTCTGATATCTGCATTTGGTATAGATTGTTCTAATATGAGATATCAAATAATGATTTATAATAATAATAATAATAATAATAATAATAATAATAATAATAATAATAATAATAATAATAATAATAATAATAATAATAATAATAATAATAATAATAATAATAATAAGTACTGTGTCCTTCAGTAAAAAAAAAAAAGAATTGGATGC